>PVKB01003663.1:0-191727 GCA_004027205.1 Ctenodactylus gundi | reverse complement strand
TAAAGATATAACTACCTACCCATTTTTGGAATAGTAAAATAATACTGTATGTGAGAATTCAGATGATTTAATAAGACGTGTTTAAAGGGAAGTTTCTATGGTTTCCCATATAGACTGTTCAGTAGCAACTAAGCATAAACTTTTGAAGCTTTTCTCCTATTTTTATAGCTATTCATATGAATAAATTAAAATAATTTAAAAATCTTAGTTTCTTTATGATCTGGAAGAAGTATTTTGTTTCTAAACAAATTGTCACAAACAGACTGTTTTATATAATATTAAGCGACAAATTGTCACAAACAGACTGTTTTATCTAATATTAAGCAGATCTTACCCAAACACCTAATCTGTCATTTTACTTTCAATGGTTTTGAATTTTATTTAATAATTCTCAGGGAAGAATCAACCAGTTGCAATTAACCTTGAATGAACTTATAGGCTTTTTTTCTAAGCTCAAGACATTTCTTTTTATGTTAAACTTAAATACCTATCACAGACTGTGGGTGATAAAATTTGGCCCAGAGCAGCCTCCATAGGTAGTACACAGTAACCGAGCTTGATGTATAAACCCACTGTAACATAATTAAGAGTGCAGACTTGTAGCCAGCAACTGGATCTAATACACCCACAGAAGTGGAGCTCCAGCTAGTCACATGGTACCAATTGAGATGGCCATGTCCATATAAGGAAGGTTCCTTGTCACAGCATGCTCACGTGAGGCTACTGTGGACTGTAGTTAATCAGGCTTGTGTCAGCATGGCACTTCCTTTTCTCTCACTAGACATTAAAGCTGCATATACAGTAAAGTGGGACCCTATGAACCATCTTACGTCTGGAATGTTGACTTGTCAAAAAGTCTTTGCCTACCCCTATGTCTTTTAGAAATTTGCCTATTTTGTCTTCTAGGAGGTTTAGTGTTTCATTTTTAATATTTAAGTCTTTGATCCACTTTGATTTGATTTTGGTGCATGGTGACAGGTGTGTGGCTAGATTCATTCTTCTGCATGTGGATGTCCAGTTTTCCCAGCACCATTTGTTGAACAGGCTGTCCTTTTTCCATTGTATGCATTTGGCCCCTTTGTCAAAGATTAAGTAATTGAGGGTATTTGGGTTTGTCCCTGCATCTTCAATTCTGTTCCATTGGTCTGTCTATTTTTGTGCCAGCACCAAATTGTTTTTACAACTATGGCTTTATAGTATAGCCACATGATCATCTCTATTGATGCAGAAAAAGCCTTTGACAAAATCCAACACCCCTTCATGATAAAAAAATAACACTGAGAAAAACAGGCATAGAAGGGCCCTACCTAAAACTCATAGAAGCCGTATATGCTAAGCCTATTGCAAATATCATAGTAAATGGAGAAAAGTTGAAATCATTCCCCTCAAATCAGGAACAAGACCAGGCTGCCCACTCTCACCACTCTTATTCAATATAGTCCTTGAAACACTGGCCATAGCAATCAGACAAGAAAATGAAATAAAAGGAATCTACATCAGAAAGGAGGAGTTCAAACTCTCCTTATTTGCAGATGACATGACATCTACATAGAAGACCCTAAAAACTCCCTAAAAACTCCACTATGAAACTCCTAGAAATAATAAAAAAAAATTAGCCAAGTCACAGGCTACAAAATTAACACTAAAAAATCAACAGCTTTTCTCTACATTAACGATGATCTTATTGAGCAAGAACTCAGAAAAACTCCATTCTTAACAGCTCAGCAAAAAATTAAATACCTAGGAGTATACCTAACCAAGGATGTGAAGGACCTATATAAAGTAAACTACATTACATTGAAGAAAGACATTATAGGAGACACTAAAAAATGGAAAGGTGTCCCCTGCTCTTGGATAAGCAAAATAAATATAGTCAAAATGACTATACTACCGAAACTGATACACAGATTCAATGCAATTCCTATCAAAATACCTGCAAGTTTTTTCAAAGAACTGGAAACAATTCTTAAATTCATACGGAAACAAGAGACCAAGAATAGCCAAAGTAATCCTGAGCGACAAGACCAAAGCAGCAGGCATTACAGTTCCAGACAATATAAGGTTTTTAAAATATAATTAAAATTTGATAGCCCAATTTCTAGCTGATATTAGTTCACCACAGTTAAACTATATAACCAAAAATAAATATACTGCTTTCATGTCACACATTATCTATTGTTGTTAACAACAAATATTTGCAAACAATAAAATCTTCCAAAAACAGAAATAGGTGTCAATAGAGTAGAACACAATACTGCCCTTAAAGAGTTAAAGAAAATAATTTGCTCTTTCGTAAACTTCTATGTTATGATCCTGAATTAAAAAGAATTGTTTATTAATGTTTTGTGACATTACAGTAAATAATAAGTAATATGTACTTTAACAAAAATTTTAATGAGATTTTGCATGTGTTTGTGTTTATAAGACATACATACATGTATGTAACAAAGATCATAGTAGAAACCTCAAGATAATTATTAACAAAGGAAAGGTGGGAGGTAAGGTGAGTGAGAAACATAGTTGAAAGTGCTATTGTTTTCTTCTTATGGTAGGTGATGGGCCCATGGCTCCTTACTAAAACTGCAATAAAATAAAGACGACTCTGACTAGAAAAAGTATACCATTTAGAAACCTGAGAAGTATTTCAGTCTGGCCATATGAATTACATAAATGAACTCCCTAAAATCCAAATCCAAACATATATATATATATATATATATATATATATATATGACTCTGGAGATTCTTCACTCAAAAATAACTAAAATTAACTAAGATAACATACTGCTCGGTCCAGAAAAAACATATTGACAAGCACTGACAAGAGAATAGGAAATGCAGGTATGAAATATATCCAAAGGAAGATGTTTTTAAGATATGACGTGAAAAACTGCACACACACACACACACACACACACACACACACAAAACACAGCACACATTCAGTGTTCATACATTCAGTGAGTTACACTTTTATATATAATAAATTTGGAACAAAACATTCCTTAGTGAACTGCTATTCTCACCTCATTGTGGAAAACAATTTGACTTAACTAGTTAGGGTGCACTATTTGATCCGCATTTTTTTCAATGTAGAGATCTCATTCTTTAGTACACCTAAAGTAAAGTATTGAGCAACAGCCCATGGTCCTAGTACTGACAAAAATCTCACCAAGTACGGCCAGCTATAAATATACGTTTATATATGCTTCTACACTTATGCATGTGGATACTATAGTTATGGATGTGCATAGACATATATTTGAAGAAATTTAACTTTTGTATAAACTCAATTCTAAAATCTACCAGCCTAATGAAAGGCAAACATGACTCTCCTTGAAAACATTTTTTCACTCACTTGTCACATGTATCCTTCAACAAGAGCCAACTGCCAATTCAGAACACTCACGTGAAATCAGCAATCAGCTGGAATCTTGTAAAGATACATTACTAAGCACCCAAAGAGACCAAGGAGGCTGACATCTTTATTTCAACTCAGAAAACAAACATTCCTTCTATATATTTCTTTGGAAATGAGCTGAAACTAAAATAATAAACTAATAATTATTTATTAAGTGTATTGATTTGTGTATTCTGGATATGTAGGAAACTTTCAAGGAAAGCTAAATATTTTGATATTTACTAGTTAAATGTCCATGTATACATTTTCTGATATCTTTCTAATCATCTTGTAATGTCATTACATATTTATTCCAATTGATCATTCATTTATTTTGTTTACTCAAGGTTCTCTCCAGATGATGTAAATATAAAAAATAACCAACAGTAATGATTTAACAGAACAGTATGTTTCTCTCTACCTGCTTGCCTGCTTCTCTCTCTCCATATTTACATATGTATGTATATATTATATATTATAAAATACAAATATGTGTATATATATACATATATATTTGCCTTATTGCATTCAAATGCAAAACCACAAGCTTATGACTTAATTTACAATATTTTAAAACAAAACAAATATATCAGTATGCTGTTAATTTTGATATTACTGTTTATTTTTTCCCTTCTAACAAAAGACTCTCATTTTTCTCTGTGGCTTTGCTAGTAATTTCTAGAACCTAAAGGTGATACCTGGATTCTCACACACCCTAACCGACCTTAGTTACACATTGCTAATTTCATGGAGTACATCCCAATATTCTGCAAGAATCTATCCAAGCGGTAGGTAATTGTTTATAACAACAGTTTCAAAAGGACAATTCTCAGTGGTTCCCTGAGGAACGACAGGAATTCTCTTCTTGTCTCTATATATCATGTCTTGGTTTGAGTTCCCCAGAAGTGCACTCTTGGGAAAGGATTCTCATTTGTAGGAAAGAATCACTAAAAGAAGAATGTGGAAATGATTTAGGGAAGGGAAACAGCCAATAAACGGTATATAAATTTAGACAACCTCTGCAGGAGGTGACTGGAGTTCAATCTCGATAAAATCTAATCAGCACAAACCCACCAGAACAGCCGATAACTTGAAAAGTGACAGGTATTGAGTCCATGCAGTGAAGGAGGAGACTGAAAAGCCACTATGGCAAACTGTGCAAGAAGAGGGACAGCAAGGAATCTTTTGTAAGATTTGAATTCTCCTGAAAGTTTTAGAGTAAGATCTAAGACAAGTCAGGACCTGTTTAGGGTATATTGCTATTTTTGAAGCAGGATTAGAGATGAGGATTAAATAGTGACTGTGGGTAAGAGCAGAGCGACGGTGACAGTCAGCATGTCATTGGTAAGAAGTTGTCAACACAAAAAGACAACCTTTTAATCTTCAACTTGTTAATCCACCTCATTTTAGTGGAGAAGCACTGGAACCAAGTATAACACATATGTCAAAATTATCTTCCCTGAGGAACACTGAGCTATAGTTATAGACTAATTTCTCTGAGCTCTTAGCTGAAGTGAGTAATTGGAAAGAGTATATCTGTATAAAAGGGTAATGATGGCTACCTCCAACTAACCATGTCTATTTCCATATTTCTAAAGGGCTGAAGAGCAAACACATAGGCGCTAGTAATTTGAAGTCTGCGAGTGCATGCTAAAATGCCAGAGGAACTCTCGCAGAACTGGCAGTGTATTACACACATGGGTGAGTGTCATGAGCATAAATTAATATGATGTTTTGGAAAATAGTTAAGTCAGGTTCAAAGCTAAATCTTTTTGTGCTTAATGACCCATAAATTCTAACCCCAGTTACAAAGGCAAAGGACTACAGATGGAGCAAAAAGTAAAAGAATCTGCATAGCAACATACTTTTCAATAAAAATTGAAAACAAACTTGATTTTTAAAATATCATGGAATGTGAGATACCCAAACACACCACACTCTAATGCAAATAAACGTCTGGTACACCTAACAACATGTGAAAAGAAAATTTTCAGTGAAGTGATATAGCAGAAAAAAAGGCATACTGCATGATTTCATTTTTATTAAGCTCCAATACAAACAAAAAATTTTCAACAGGAATAGACATCAGAATTGTCTGGATATCAACTGGCAGAGACAGCAAGTGACAAACTTAAGAGAACGTTTTTCATCTAGCTCCAAATCGACTGTGCCGACTCTGATGGCCACATGAGATAATTCATCATTTTTCATTCACATTTTCAGAATTTTTTTTTCTGTACACACACTGTACTAAAGAATTTAACCACTAATTACAGTATATTGATTTATTTATGCTCCATATTTGGGTGGATCTTATTTGTTGTAAATCTCTAAACACTAGATTAATGCAGATTTTTCGTTTTCATTTTTTTTCACTAACAGATAACAATCAAAGGAAAGTGTATCTGTCCTTAAACACAAACCACGTGTCAAAACTTGTATCAAAATTTCAAGCCAACAGCCGATACGGTTTAGCTATTGTGAATAGTGCTTCAGCAAACACCGATAGGCGGACGTCACTATAATATGCTGTCTTTACTTCTTTTGGGAATAATCTCTGGAGTCGCAGTGTAGTCCGATCAAATGTTGTCTCCATATTGTGGTTTTCTGAATAAACTCCACATTGAATTTTATCGGCTATCTTGGTTTATATTTCCATGAGTGGAATGAAAGTGCTCCTTTTTCCTCTGCATTCTTTCTGGCATTTGTTTTTCTATATTTCTGATGATAGCTACTGAGAGTGTGATGAAGTCTTGATGCAACGTTGATATTCTATGTCCTTTATTTTATAAAACTGATCTAGAGGCCGGTTTTTTATGCTGGTATCTGGCAGCAGGTTGCTTTTCTTTTTAATTCTATTGCTTCGTTTTGCATTTTGAGATTGGGTATTCTGATAAATCTAGCTTTACTTTTTTGCCCCAGATTGTGTTAGCTATTGTGTCAGCCAGATTTTTTTCTTAGTTTAGCAATGAATGACATTTTGATGACGACGGCATTGAGTCTGTACTTCACATTCATCTTAATGCTTCTATGAGTATGCCTTTTTAAAATTTCATATTCCTGAGATCATACAGTCTTTTTCTATGTCTGCATTACTTCACTTAGGATAGTGTCCTTCAGGTTCACGTTTATTGTCATAAATGGCAGAATTTTCTTCTTAAAATTCTTATCTCTCTGTGTGTAGTGCATTTCTTATAGATTCAAATCCTCACAAATGCTTAAGTTATTTCAATATTTAGCTATTGTGCACAATACTGTAATGAATGTAAGAATGTAGATGTCTCCACAAGATAATCTTATTTTCTTTGTGTACACATTATCAAAAGTTGAATGTATGGAATTATGGTAGTTCTCTTTATGACTTGAAGAATGTCTGTCATACACTCTGTACAGGCATATTACAGACTCTTCACATAATTCACATTCTCATCAACATTTCCTTTTATTCTTTTTCACATAATGCATTGTGAAATGCATAAGATGATATTTCACTGTGGTTTTGGTATAAGATAACATTTTATTGTGATTTTGGTTTGCATATTCCTGATGATTATTGGCACAAACATCTTTTCTTATATCTGTTGAATAGTTGTATGTCTTCTTGGGGGGAAAAATATTTATTTGCATCCTTTGGCCTTTTGATAAAAGAGAATATTTTTTTGTTGCTATTAAATTGTGTGAGCTTCAATATATCTAGAATATTATCCTCCCAAATACATAGTTTGTATATATCATTTCCATTTCATAGTTTGCTGTTTCATTTTTATGGAAGTACATTATTTAGCTGTAGCTTTTTCTTTTTTCTCTTGTGCGTAATTCAGACATTCCATCCAAACCTCCTTTTCCAGCTCAAATACCATGTAGCCTGACTTCTATATTTTCTTGCATTTTTTTCAGAATTTATATATAATTCATATCCATCTGAGTATATTTTCGGGCTTTCTATCCTATTTCACTAATCTCTATGCTTCTTTTAATGTCAAGGCCATGCAACTTTAATTATCTGATCTTTGTAATATAATTTGAAATTAGATTGTGTGATACCACCAGCTTTGAATAGTGAATGTATTTTGTGCTTCCATACAAATTTAAAATGTTTTTTATATGTCTCTTAAAATTTAATTGGGATTTTGATAGCACTGAATTTGTCGATGTTTTGGGTAGTATATTTGAACCACAATATGCCACTCAATCTATGAAAATGATGTAATATTCGATTCATTTGTATCTTCCTAAATTTATTTTAGTTTTCAGTATACTCTTGATGCAAAATCATTACTTTTGTGATAAAGAGAAAAGAGTTCATCCTGAAGACAAATATGAGTGACCTAGACCAGGGAACATGAATTCAGACATACCTAGATATCATGCTTCGGTGATTAGTATTTACACACAGTATTTACAGGTACAGAATAGAAGAAAGCCATAAATCAGAGCATGATAGGAAAGTATTGGTGTAAGCACAAGTTAGGAGGATCACCTTGAATGGTGCTATAGGCTATAGGCTCCAGATGTTATCTAAGCATATTCTTAGCTCTTAGGCTGGTGGACAGTTAGGGGGTTTGTTTTTACAACTCAAAAAGGTTACTTACTAATAAAAGACATTTTACATAGCAGAGGATTTATTACAGGATGTTAAGTTAGATACGTGGGAGAGGACAACAGATGTAGTAGTGAAAAGGGCCAAGACAGTCCCTGATGATCTGGCTGAGCAAACATCCAAACCTACTCCATCAATCTTTGAAAATAAAATGTTACAATCCCTGACAGGCACATTGTGAAAGAGGCTGTCTTTAGGGAACTTCAGCTATCAATAAAAATCTTACATTTTTGTTGAATTTATTCCTAATATTTTTAAAGTTTCATTATCAAAATGTGGATTGCTTTAACTACTCTCCAGAATAGTTTGTCATTCTATTAGATTCTTTTATAGTTGCCTTACATGAAAAGTTATTAAATTTTTAAAATTTGGGTCACTATACAATATTTGATATATATACACATGGGGTCATTATTAAATTAATGTAATCTGCATTTTAAAATATTTCAAATATTTAGCATGTCTTGTATCAGAAACACCTGTCCTATAGTACTTTATAATTATATATAATAAATTACGAACTACAGTAAAAATGTTTTACTGTGGAATATCATTACTTGTTTCTTTTTTATTGTTTTTTTATGTTTCTGTTCAAATAGTATGTACTGGGCATGCATAATAATGGAATAATGGGTGTCTGTGTGTGTTTTTTGTATATGCTTAACCTGTCTTTTGAAACATAGAAATCAGGATTAAAAACAAGGCATATTTGACCTGAATACAAAGATTTTCTTACATCAAAACTACCACACACAAAATCCATCATTTTAAACTTAATGCTGTAATCCACCCTGGCCAACAGCATGTGAAATCCATAGATGATCCACGCTGTTAAAATACATGAGGCTTTCTAATTAGAACATAACACATACAGCTGTTCAGCTTTAGACTGTATTTTCCAACTCTGTTTCACTTTGACATGTATGGCCATGTGACTTTTTTTTTAACCACCTGGATGGCAGATGTCAAATTCAGAGTATAATAACTCATGGGAGACTAAGTCTCTGTCCAAGCAAGTTTATTAATGGAAAACACATACTGCCCAGACCATGCTAGAGAGCACAGCACAGTGTCTGGGGCAAGGAAGCCTTTTCTACTCTCTGAGGATATGGGCCTTGAAAAGTCTTAGTGTGAGGGTGGCCTTGAAGAGTTTCTGCGTTGTGAGGGAGGTGGTTATCCTGGGTGCTGCAGGTGTTGTGTGGGTCTGAGTCATGTAGCTGTGCTGCATGGGTTTGAGTCACATAGTAAAATCGGGAAAACGGTTATTTTGGCGATCCTAAGTGTGGTGGGGAGAGATCTTACTGCCAGGTCCGTCAGTCGTTTTCCTTTCCTTGCTGGGTCCCTGATGGCAGACCTAACAGTGGACATCAGCGGAGACAAGTTCAACAAGTAATATCCTTTTTTAAAAATACTCGCACTAAGTCACACTCTCTTCTTCACCTGGACACTTTCGGCTCTTCTTTGTAAAATCATACTTGTTACACAGGCAAGACCAAGCTACTCTGCTAGCTCAGATCCCTGTATCTTTGTATAACAAACACTGCTACCTAGAAATGAATAAACTATAGCTTATTTGAAACACTCTGCTTGGTTGTGATTTATGAATATAAGAAAGAATAAATTTTTATAACAACCTTACGTAACATGTACCTGAAACTATGAATCCCTCAGAAATTAATGCATACTTGAATATTTTAGCTTGTCTGAGATAGCAAATACAAGTGTTAGTTAACACTGAAAAGAAAGTGTATCCCAGCCTCTCAAGAGGTAGAAACACTAAATTCTAAAATGTTTATTCAGTTCTATTTTCAGAGATTTTATGTATCCACAAAAATTTTCAGAAATACCATTCATTTATTGGATGTATTTAGGGCAGGTATTTTAAATACCGCTGCTAAAATTGTTATCATTATTTTTCTTTAAAGCTGAATATTTGTTAAGAAATTATGATATAATAAATTTCACATATATATTGGCAAGCACCATATATATTGGCAAGTTTTTATCAGCTATTTACCACTGCCTAGTGGTGGTGGCCATTTTAGCAAAGTACAGAGCATTTTTCTGACAAGACTGAAGTCTGTCTAGATTCCACTCTTCTACTTGTTTATTTTTTTTAATCAACCACAGCTCTCCACTGCTAGACTCAGTGTTTAAATCATTGAGAATGTATTAGGCTTTACTGGTGTGAAAAACTCTAAGAAAATGACACAAAGAAGTAAATTCATCTTACTCTTGTTATCTCTCTCTCTCTCTCTCTCTCTCTCTCTCTCTCTCTTTCTTTCCTTCAGTAAATGAGGCTCTAAACTTCTTTGTTTTCATCCTGAACACCAGAGTAGACTTGTAAATCAGTCCTCATTTAAAATTGTGTCTACTGGTGTAGCTCTGAGAAAAATCGTAAGTGTGACAAGTTACATACAGGCATCTAAAAATTCTACCTGAAAATTTTGTGCTATTACTATGTCCACGAGGTGAGAGAGAGTAGAAAAACTCTACTGTGTGTATCTTAATTTCTAATTAAAATGTTATAGATCTCAAAAGTAATCTCACACACACAATCCCACACAAAAATTTATATGATGTATTCTAATTAAAATTTAATATTATTTCAAAAATAAAAGTATGCCCAGCTTAACCATTATAGAGAAGTACCATATATCTCTTTCCTCTGTTCTTCTTTCTTTCTTTTTAGCCTTTTTTGTGTATTTTCCTGATTTTTAATAAGTATGACACAGCGTATTTTTTTAACTATGATGCACAATGGGCCTATGAAAAGAACTAGAAAATCTTAGTCTATGTATCTTCATTTAGTTTAGAGAAATGCAGGGGCAAACAAGCGCTGAAGAAGAAAATATGTCAAAATGAAAAGACCTATTCACACGATACTGATCAGGCAACTGATTTTATGATTATGTTATGATGTGGAGTAAAAATGGAAAACTGCTATGAAATTTCTGTGTTGAAGGCCAAGACTGCCTATCATAAGCAAGAGACAAGCAAAAGGCATGCTGTTTCTCCTGTGATTTTGAAAAAAATAAGTTTTTAATCCCCTTATTTCTCCCTTTTGCAATGGAAATGTTTACCCTATGCCATTTTATAGTGGAAGTGCTTAACTCTTTGTTTGGAACAGGAACTCACAGCTAAATTTTTCTTACATCTCAGAGGAGACTATGGACTTGGATTTTCTTTAGCAGTGCTGAAACTGTTAAGATTTTGGTGACTCTTGGAGAAGGTCTGAATGCATTTTACCTGGGGGAGGACATGAGTCTTTTGGGGGCCAAGGGTAGAATGCTGTGGTTTGGCTCTGGAATGTCCCCCAAAAGTCTCATGTATTTAAATGTTAATAGATTGTCTATGCTACCATGTGCTATTGGGAGATTGGGCCCTAATCAGGCGGGGTGGATTACAGGTGTGTAAGTTAGGAGTAAAGGCATGTAGTGGCCACACCTACCACACCTGGATCCAGGAGGGGCTAATCACTGGGTAGAGACCTGGAAGAATACATAAGCTGCTTCCTCCCTTCAATGGAGGACTAGGACTGGTCTCAACTAGTCTCAACTAGGCTTCCTGTTTGTGATGACATGAGGAGCTGCCTCCACCTGTCTCTGCCATGTACTTCCATTGCTGCCGGCTGCCCTGATGGACTGTGACCTTCTGAAACTGTGAGCTTAAATAAACCTTTCCTTTCCTAAATTTGTGGGTGACAGGTATTGAGTCACAGCAACAAAAAGTAACGAAGACAGATATGTTTGATCTATATTTCAAATACAGTTTTACATTTTTTTGCTTAATAAGAATACACACTAAAATTATGTCCTTTGTCAATTTAATTGTTATGGAAACATCAGGGTAAACTTCTCCAAACCTAGGTAGCACAGACAATTCATTTGACATATCCTTTTTTAATTCAGAGACCATATTTGGTAAATACACAAACCAATGTCATAGTTATTCATTGTTACTGTCACGTTATTTTACATTCTCCAGAATTACATGTGTGATATTTTTATATGACTGGCATCCCAAAGATTTGTTTAGATTAGCATCATCTTTATACAAATACATGAATAAATCATTTTAAGCATTACAATATCAATAGAAGTTTTCAGCTCCATTATAGACATATGAGATCACTGTGTTATATGTGATCTGCCATTGACTGAAATGTCATTATTCAGCACATGGTTATATACAGATTATCATCTGTTAGGAAATTGAAAAATCTTTTCTTAATTGACTTTCAGTTGCAGCAATGTTTTGCTTTATCATCCTTGCAAATGAATAGAAAATAGAAAAGTAGATTCTGAAGATGAAGACTATTTAATTTGTGCTGTGGAATGAATATTAATTGATTATAAATTAAAAATTGGATGCAGACTACCAAAGAATGTTTATTTGTATGCAAATAGTAATTTTTTACTCTTAAAAACATATGTGAAAAATAGATAAAATAAAGATGAATGTTAAACAATGTCAGATTTTTTTCTAAGATTTTTTTCAATATATAATTTTGTTGAAGTTCTTATTTTTAAAATACATCTCTCTTCAATGATGTAGACTTAACTTCTCTGAATGTGTGAGAGCACTGGCCATAGTTTGTGCACATGTAAGTTAGGCAATTTTATCTAACAGTTAAATAACATCCTTAAAAAAATTTCAGTTATCCTTGTTAATTTGATAATAATCTTCAAAAATACTGTGCCTCAACCATTTGGCATATTTCTCATAAAAAAAACAGCATATCCCATCATTCAGTGCTTTATAATAGGCTAAAATATTCTAGACTGATTCTATACACCATATTACTTTGTTATTAATATATTTTTCAATGATTAATAATGTCTTACTTTTTCACTCCTGGGATACAATACCAACTGACATCCACAACTTGAGGGAGGAAAAGTTAACTTTAGTTCAGTATCAGAAACTCTCGGTCCACTTATGGGATGCTGGTAACGGCAGAAGCACACTGTGGAGGCCTGGCTGGAGGAAACCTGTACACGCATGGCAGACCAGAAGCCAAGTGAACAAGGAAGGGAGGAGCTAAAATGTGATCTTTCAGGTCATGTCCCAGTGATTCTTCCTTTCTGGGTCAAGCCCCAATCATGTCCATGCTCTTGACAGCACTCCAGAGATTCAAAGACATGACAATTTTGGGAGATATTCTAGATCCAAAGCAAAACATAATATGAACGTGTATTTATTTTTATATTTACTATATAACTGAGGATGTAATCGTAATCGTTCTTAAAATGTTATTAAATATCATATATGTTCTAAAATTGCTTTTTTGTCAGTGCCTCCAGGCATATCAGGAATGTTCCTTGGAAATTGGTAAGGAAAACCTACCACGACCCTTCATTCTTGGCATGGGCAATTATAAAGTTTTGAAGAACACAACTTGACATACAGTTATACATTTCAAGTTTCAGCAAAAATGAAACAAAGGAAAATTTAAATTTCAGTTAGTGCAACTTAAATTTTATATTATATGAATTTCAGTATCATTTCATATATTACCCTCTTTCAAAAACATATTTGAAAGTTAGTATTACTTATTAATGATCTTTAATATTATTATATTTTTCTGCTGCTGCAAGAAAATACCTGAGGCTAGGCAGCTTATGAAAAATGTATATAGCTCACAGTTCTGAAGGAGTAAGATCCTGGCATAGTGTTGCCTTCAGCTTCCTCTGTAGGGCTCATCTTTTACATCATCATATAATAGCAGAGAAACAAAAGGGGTAGTAGATGTGGAGAAGTGCATGTGGACTAGAGAGCAAGAGAGAAGGAGGCCTTTCATTACAGGAGTAGTTCTGCCCTCAGCAACTAACCCACTTTAAAATCCAGAGTTCACTCTCATGAGAAAAGCGTTAACATCTTTTAAAGACCTAATTATATCTGAGAGGTCTCATAACCTCTCAGCCCCAGGTCACTGAGGAATTAAGTTTCAGTATGAGTTTTAGCAGGGACAAATCACATCCAAAAAATAGTCAGGCACATACTATGTCGCTGTGTATAAATACTGCACTGTCAAAAAAACACTGTATGGGAAACAGGAAAAATAAAGACATTCTCATGCTGAATCGCAAATAAGCTCTATTACTCATTGTTAAAATACAAATTTTAATTTTAATAAATATGGATTATTATTGTCAATGCACCCTACTAATTCTGAATAAATTCAGAATATTTTAAAAGGCTTCTAATAAAATATATTTGATGAAATTATTCACATAAAATATTTAATTAAAATCTTAAGTACTAATTAAATGTTTATGAACTATAGAAATAATTAACACGGTTGCCTGTTCCGGCTGAGCCACAAGGTAAAAATGTGTAAAAGACAAAAATCTATGATTTTTGGGTCTTAAAAATTGTTTAATATTCTTTTTTCATTAAAGATAAAATAAATTGCATAAGGGAACTCTGAAGAAGGTCAAGACCATACATTTGGAGGAACCAAAACTAATTTTAACTTAGAGCGATATTATCACTAGGTGGATGTTCAAGTTTGTACATCACACACACACTTATATTTTTATTTCTACTTCAGCTTTGATATCTATCCATTACCTTTAGTAAGAATAGTCAAATCCATTAACTTGGCCAACTCATATAGAGCTATTCACATAAAAACTAGAAAGGAAGAATTTGTATATACCTTAAGAATTTAAGTGAACTAAATGAATGCTGTTACTTATTAAGGCATAACCTATTGTTTCATTTTTACCAATAGTATTATTTTGGGGGTGGAATTTATATTTTAGGGCTTAAAATGACAGAGTTCTAAATGTAATAATTTATTAACCTAATAGCATCTATCTATGTATCCATGCATGTATATAAACATGTATGCATGTATGTATCTATCAACCTGTCAACTATCTGCTTGGTATCTATATTCCTATTTGTCAGTATTTTGCTAGAAGACAGCCATTGGTTCCCATCATCCACTGGTAAATGCTTCACATGTTAGCAAGAACATATCCATCTAAGGATGCGCCTCTTTTTCAGGGTGGCCACATCCAAGAACTGACTTATTTAGTGTACAAATATGTTCCTTTTCTCCAATATGGAATATATTTGTTGGCTCAACTCTGCTTTGGAGTCCCTTCTGAGGACTGGCTGAAGTTTTCTTTGAAAATTCCACCTGAGTTGCCAGAGTGGACAACCCAAAATAAACCCCAAAATTTTTAAATGTAGACTCAAATATAGAAAATAATAATCCTAGTGCATACATTCTCAGTGACTTCCTACAAGTAATAAATTAAGAGCCATACTAAGTATTTAGAACAAACTCACTAATACATAGTGTCTGTCTTTCTCTCTGTGTATTCCTCTCCATTTACATAAGCATTTAAATGATTTACTAAACCCTTACAAAATTGTTAGGTTGATTTTTATAGAACACTATTTTTCCTATGTAGTAGGTAGTCCATTGTAGCTAATTTTCTTGTAATATGAAAGCATAGATTTCTCTCTTTTTTGCACATTTCACAGTCACATTCTTCTAACAAGTACTTGAACAATGGCAAAGTGATATTCAAGCATGTTTCAGTCTAAAACAACTTTATTATCATAACTTTATGCCTACCAAATGCTATTAGACAAATTATTTAATGGTTTCAAGATTTTATTATCATGTAAAGAAACTCTTAATATTAGTTGTGCAAAGAATTTGCAAACTGAATACAAACTCTTTTACAAACTCTAGAGTATTCTAATGAATATTTAGGCTGCCACCAACTACATGATTTCAAGTTTTACAAGTGCTGTAGATACTACTTGAAGATTTAAATCACTTATTCTAAACTTGTTAAATTGTCTGTTACATGTTAACAATAAATACCTACTTAGATTCTTGGAAATACGTGGAAAGCCCTAACATTTTCTATACTTTGCTAGACACTAAGAATATAAAAATGAATAGCATGTAGTCCTGATCTTTAAAAATCACATCAATCACCTGGGTAAATTTCAACACCACACTAAGGTTGAATGGGATTTCCTGTTTCCAACTTTCTCCTTTTCCAGTTGGGCATAATCCAGATTAAGGAAAGGTGTGTCCACTCTTGTATCATAAACATCATACTAAAGATGCTCAAAAGACTGTCAACTAGGGCAACATGTTTTTTGATTAATTTGAAGAAAATATTTCTTGAAGATGTAAGTTCCATTTCACGCTCTTTTGTCTCTTCTAAAAGATCAGAAGAAAGCTAACTCTGCCAATCCTCAGAAGCATGATTAAAAAAAAAAAAAAAAAAGAAGGAACTCCTTTAAGAACACTACTCTGGTTGTAATGTTCAGTAATAAGGAACAAGGTAAGAAATTTATTTAACTTGAAGGCTTTAAGGAAGATAATGGAAAAACATAGCTAAGCCTTCCAGTGGTACTCACATTTTTTGCCAATTAAACATGGTGATAAACACATACATTGGGCAGCAGTTCAAATACTAATAAGAGAGTTGAGAAAATACTTTCCAGAAATGTTACCTGTTGGAATACTAAGAAAAAAAATTATCTAAGGTTGGACATTTTGAGAATGAAACTAAAATAACAATTGGTAACATTATGAAGGGCAAATATTCCCAAGGGGTTATCACTGGAACATTATCAACTTCTAGATCTCAACTTCCACCACTATTTTACAGATAAATGTATGTCATGAAATTAAGTCTGATAACATGATACACATTTTTCTATATAAATCATCTGGAGTAGGATCAGAAGAGGGCCCATTTTTTTTCTTCCTATTGACTCATCCACAAAATATAAATCCACGTTCAATACCATAAGCACCATAATGGCATGTAACTGAATAGCTATTGCAGCTTCACTTTTAAATGTAGACTCAAATATAGAACATAATATGAAGTGACTTGAACAGCAGAATAATGATATCTGAAAAAGAGAGAGAAATTCAAAAAGGTGGAAGTTTTTGCACAGTCTAGAAATAAAGTTTAGTGAAGTTATAAAGTGTGAAGTCATAGTCAGTATGAAAATTCACTTTACCATTGAATTAACATGATAGAAGAAAACAAAGAAAAAGGTCTCATGGTTTCATCCTAAATGGGTTGGGCACACAGGTACGCCTGAGAGAACTATTTACGTACTCTGACAGCAGGTGAACTGCTGACAGTATGAACAGTTTTCATTTTATAATGAACTTTAGCATACAAACCCTCCATAAGTAAAGTAACAGAATTAACATATATAAAATAGCTCTTTTTTCTTATTAGAATGCAATCACCATTAATTCAGGTAAATTTTTCCTTAGAATATCTAAATAATGGGACAGCTCTCTATGTAAGAAGACTGACTGCTGAAGTGGATTAAAAGCTTTCAGGAAAATCCTCTGCTCATTTATATTAGAGTGGGAGAATTTGATATTTTCTTTGTGTTTCTAAAGGGCATCCTAAAAATATCATTGCCTTTATTCTATTCAAAATGCTATGAAACATTTATCTAGCTTAATTTTATACCTTACTTCCTGATCTTAAACAATGTTTTTCATTTGAAATTATAAAAAGTTATTTTAGCAAAGTATTATTAGCAAGGGATAATTTATTATTCATAACTATGCATCTACAGACTTTTAAAATATGGCTGTTTAGAAATCAATTTCATACAATTATAGTCACTTCATGTTTCTTAATCTTTGGAATGTGTGCCATTGGAAAATCTTAATTATGGTGAAGTTGAGTGATCTCAATATTTCTGTCATGATTATACTCATTTTCTTCTCCAGACCTTCAAACTTTAGAAAAAAAAATAAAAGCGTAGATATTACACCTGCTTGGAGGTGTCAATCAAACAATTTAACACGAAGACAACTCATTAGAAATTCAGACAGTTTCCCTCTGAAATGACTGGATTCTGTGTTTCTCATATCAGAGAAATTATTCGATATTTAACCTTCTGTGTCAGACTCACTTCACCGAGCATGATGACCTCGAGATGGGAGTGAGGACAGAGAGGGATGAGAGGACCAAAAAGGGAAAGAAAAAGAGGTTTTAACTCTGATGCGAAATATATGTGCACAAATACTGAAATTCAATTGAAACATTATGTATCACATATATACTTATTAATAAAATGGGAAAAAAAGAAATTCAGTCACCAGATAATGATGATAAGAGAGAAGGGAAAGTTCGTGTTTCCTGTATCTGTGTTCTACCTAGATTTTACAATGTAATGTGCATATTTTGCAAGAATAACTTTCTCTCTCTCCTCTTTTCCAGTTGAAGTGGTTAGGAGGGAGATGAGACCTGAAGACTAAGTGAGCACAGGTGACACTGAGCATCACATCTCAAAGCTGAATGCAGCCCCTCACTAACTCCACCAGAAGAGGTCACTGCACTTGGGAGAATCACTGAACAAGTTGTAGTGACAGAAAGTTCAAACTTGAATATGAAATTCAATTATAACTTTGCCTTTTTTATTTTTGTCAGTTTTGTGGGAATATTCCTATTTTGCTAGTCCCTCATACTGAGTGTCAGTGAATACTGAGTACTGAATAATGTCTTCATTTTATATGCTATAAAAGAGGTTGGGTCTTGATAGTTTATATTGTAAGCAAACATTAACCTTTACTAAAAACTGTATTTTTCAGGTGTGCTGCCCTGATTTGAGCATTACAAATGCATTGAATTAAAATTCTATGACAATGAAGACACAGGGACAGCAGTAGAGAGGAATTATGTTGCTTGAGATTTTATCAGTTCAAACCCAGCTATAATTAGTCTGCAGAATCAACAATTATCTCATTATTAAACTGGACACTGTAATAGTACATTACCTTTATACAATCATCCTTAGAGGAATCTCAGAGCAAATGATGACTCATGCTTGACAGCTATCACAGTCAGAATGCAGTTATCAAACATAAAAAATAATTCTTGGCTTGCTGCAAGATGTTAAAGAAGACAGTATGCCTGATCAGGGTGGGACATAGCACTAATCTCATTATGAATTAAGAATAATCTAATAATGTAGGACATTCATAGATTATTTTCTCGTTTACTGGATTCAGTCTGTATACATTTAGGGTAAAAGCATGTCAAAATCCAATAGCTACATGAGTAGACTGCTCCTATTTCTAAAATACCTTTCTACAACTCAGTCATGGCCTCATATAGGGTATGCTTTTTATAATGGCTTAACATACAATGTGAGCATTGTTTTCTAATTTGTGATTTCATATATCCAATTATGTTCAAAATCTCTATTGAAAGCCATCTCTACAGGTCTTATGGTAAGCCTGGAAGGAGAATATATTTTTAAAAATCCGGAGATTTGGCACTAATCAATATCTTTTAGACAAGTAACAGGTAGCAAAGGCTTTGCTTAACCTGGATTCCCTCTCTCTAATGCTTAACTACATACTGCCACCAATGAGTAGCCATTATGCCAGAAACAGCAGCTAACGATTACACCTACTTTAGTTAAAGAGAGAAGAAAATATTTGCAGTTTTGGTTTGGATACACATTTAGGAACATAGATGGATCCTGAAAAAAAATTCCTTCAGGACATATGAAATAGAGCCAGAGAAATAGGTCAGTGGTTAAAGTGCTTGCCTAGCAAGAACTGCATATTGGAGTTTGATTCCTCAGCACCACACAAATTGGGTGTCCTGTCACTCCCCTGTAATCCTAGTATCGAGGAGGCTGAGGAAGGAGGACTGCTGTGAGTTCAAGACCAGTCTGAGATACACAGTGAGCTCAGAACTAGCCTGCAATACAGGGTGAGACCCTGCCTCAAAAAAAGAAAAAAAATATATATGTGATACAAAACAAAATGAAATTTACAGATGCAGATTCAAAATGTTTACCCAGGATAATAAATCTCCTTTTGTAAGAACATACTCTAGTGAAAACACATACTAATACCTAGAATGAATGATTATTTTATACAGTAAGAGAATAATGAATTTCTTCAAAAAATAAATGATTGAGCAAAAAAGTGAGAATAAAAGATTGCTGATTAAAAATTACACACAGAGAACGATTTGTAACTTTGTCATGATATGTATGTGCACATAATGCTCACGGTCACTGTAAAGTCTAAGTTTTGCACTTACATATATGAATAAAAGTGGGGGGAAGTAAAGAGATTTATGAAAGAAAAATATGTGACACACATCTGAAACTAGAAGCTGTCCTTCTGAGACATAAATACCACAGGAACCTGAGCCCTGTGGTGGTGGTGTGTGTGTGTGTGGGGGGGGGGGGAGTTGTTTATGGAGATACAACATTAAACCAGAAGGACCAAATAAGGTCACGTTATTAAAGGTCCTAATTCCAAAAAAGTAAGATAAAATTAAACACGGGCCTTATACCACTGCAGTTAAGTCAAAGATGCCATGAACACAGGAGGATGTTTATCACAATCTGTAAAATCACTACCTAAGGATAAATAATAATAAGGTAAAATTTGTTTTAATATATAGTGTACCACTGAAATAATTTATTAGAGGGGAGAGGTAGGATATTGCTTCAAGTAGGTCGGTGGAATTCTCATTTGCATAGGCAATAGTAACAAATTCAAATTTGCTTTCTAATTCTCATTTCACTGTAGTCTATTGGAAAATTTTAACCATGAGAGAAATATTACCAGACTTACATCAGAGTGAATACAGTAGCACTGTATAAAAACTGCAATAAGGGAATAAAACATAAAGAAATGGTATCTACAAAGCTTTTGATGTTCCTGATGAGATTTTCATATTTGCAGTAAGGATTGTAAGATACAGAGAAAAGTGGGCAAAAGTGATGCTGTCACTTAATAATAGATTAAGATATATTAATTACATCATTTTTTTTATTACAGTCCAGAAAGAGTGGCATCTACAGCACCTAAGGATTTAGAGTATCCCTAACCATAGTTGTTCACTAGTTTCTGAAATAAAACCCTTTCTGAAATTTTTAGGGTTATTTTTCTACAGGTTGCCTCTTACACTTGGGAAAATTCTCCTTCCTTTCTTCCCCATGAATGCCCAGATTCAGCTGAAAATTGTACCCCCAGGAATTCTTCTTAAAGCATCTGCAAGTCATGAGCTCTTTAGTTTTTGCTACTAGTAGATAATTTTTAGTATGTGGTTTTATTTATAATAGTACTTTTCTAATGGTGCAACTTGTGCATAATTTTACTTGTCTAGTTTATGACTAGATAAAGTTATCTGGAAATATATGACTGAATGTAGCCACTATGGAACGGAGCACCACAAATATGAAAATCATTCAATAAATATTTGATTTTTATTATTCAGTCAAAAAATAATGACCAAACTGTTGTCTCTTTCCTTATATTTTGTTGGGGAAGCGGTTGGGGTGCTTCTAACCTACATATCTAATGTGTAGTTTTTCTATAAAATAATACCAATGTGTTAACTTCAGTATGTTCAGATAATCATGTATTACTTGATATAACAATAAAACATATGAACATGCTGACTAAATAATATACTCATATATTTACTTATTTTATTCACTAAGAATATTTACTGACCTGCAGCTATACCCATGGCCAAATATTTCTATTTTAACACAATAGTACTTCTGTGGACCCAGTACACATGCAACTTTAAAGAAGAAACACAATAGGGGATGGGGCATAGCTCAGTGGTTACAGCACTTGCTAAGTGTGCACAAGACCCTAAGTTAGATCTTCTCACACTCCGTAAGAATAAGCCAATTGTGAGGACACACATCTACAATCCCAGCTTTGGGAGACTGGCCTAGTCTACACAGACTGTTCAGAACCAACATTCAGAAGAAGGCTTTATCTCAAAATACGACAAAACTATAACAAAATTCTCCCTCAGAAAAGTAAGGATTGAGAAGAAATAGATGTTTATAATTTTCTTCCTCATCTATTACAATATAAATTGCTTTTAAATTAAACAAAAATGTAAAGTTAAGTTGCTATAATAGATATACACAGAGACCAATGATCTATGCAGAAGTGCTGGAGAGGGGTTGGGTCACTGTGACATAAACCAGATCCAGAGAAAGGGTGGCTTAACATTGGACAGCCATTATGCAGGAGAGCGCACTGAGTGGAGGAGACAGGGAGGGTTTTATGAGTCACATCAGGAAATTGTACATGTAGTAATGTAACAAATAGCATGACGGATTTGATGTATTATCTAGTTGTTGACACAGATACTTTCTGAGACGCACTGAGATAAAAGTAACATCACCAAAATGTTGATAAATGAAGGATTCCATAAGGAGAAACTTTCGGGAGCAATATGCACTTTTATTTGTAAGAGAGATCAATTCCACTTGTCGAATAAATCAACCATACAGAAAATAATGTTCGAATATGAATGAAAGTAAGCTTGAAGCAAAAGATGCAAAAAGTCTTTGTTAAAATAAAAATGAGGGCTGGTGGAATGGCACAGTGGATAAAGCACTTGCCTTGCAAGGGTGAGGCCCTGGGTCCTACCCCTCAGCCCAACATAAGCTGAGTGTGGTGGCACATGCCTGTAATTTCAGCACTTGGAAGGCTGAGGCAAATAGACTGCCCTGAGTCCAAGGTTATCCTGGGCTCCATAGTGAGTTAAGAACCAGCCTGAGCTATACAGCAAAACCCTCTCTGAAAATAAATAAAATGAGGTATTTCGTTATATCCGTATTTAAGATATCAAAATATAGTTTGATATGTTTCTGTCTCTGTTGTTTTGAGTTCTGATTAATTTGATAGTATTCTTTTCAAAATTTAAAGGAAACTCTAATAGCTTAGTATTTCAAATGGCAGCCCCTTTAAATCCACACTTTATTTTCATCAGTGTGGTAGCAGGACAGTATAAAATACCAAAAACTAAAGAAATAGTGAATATTATTATAAATTGTGAGATGTCATTTCAATGGAGACTATTTACTGTTTGATCTGCAAATTTCAGATGCTCTGCTCCCTCATCACACATTTCTTTGTTCTGTTTTGAATAATATTCCTTAATTTGACTTCTAGCTTACTGAGTTTTTTATTGTAAGCTATATGTACACAAAATGCTTTATTCTATAAGCATACACATTCTAGAATTTCTCTTTGCTTCATGGATGTTGCGTAGGTGGTACTGAAGCTCCAACCCAGGAACTTTGTACTGAGCTACATTCAAAGCCCAATGTCCCTGTTTTTGTAACTTTGAATCCAGGTTTTCTTATGTCAGTGAGTTCCGAACACTAGACCTGAACTTGTGACTCTCCTGTTTTGGGCTCCCATATGCTAGGATTAGAGACCTGTGTCACTGGGCCTGATTTTCTATTTGCTCATTAAAAATCACTTGAAGTTGTTTTAAGATGATTCATTTATTCATGCATGGTGTCTATATATGCTCTTGTCTCATATTCTCTAGTTATTTAGAAGTCTTTTGTCCAAATTCTCAGTGATCTCAATTTTCCATTGATTGTTTCCACATGTATATACAGATATATATCTTTCTCTGCAATTCTGACACATTATTTTCATGGCTTATCACAACTTGGATGTGAAAAAATAGAGGAGATAGAATTACATGACATTTATGTCCAGAACGTTGAGAAACAAGTAAAAAGTTGGGTGAGTGAAGGATGAGATTCAGAAGTATCAAAGTTCAGTCCCGGTTCAGGGAGAATCAATTCATCACCTGCTTCAAATATTTGAAGGGTGAGATCACTTTTCTTTCAGCAAGACTTGCGATGCAATCATCTGTGAGGATTTGGGGATCTTGTTATGTTTTACAACACAACCACCAGTTTTCTAAACTTTGAGACATTTATTTCTATTTTGTGTGTGTGGAAGACCTGAGGAGCATTTGTGCTATTTCTTATCTTTCAACAAGCTTCTGATTTGACCCTAGGGAAAGAGTACGCAATGCAGGAGAATATAGCTCAGCTTACTTGTTACCTGTCCTTAGTTTTCTCAGTGATTGATGTGCTTTCATGGGCACTTGGTGTAAGTTGAAAGAGAAGGAACATGGCCAAACTCAGTTTTTTGCAAGCAAGAATTACACTGATACTAAGATTAGACAAAAGAGTTAACCAGGAAAACAATTATAAATCAATAACCTTACTGAATATATATGCAAACATTTCCATTAAGATACTGGCAAATAGAATCCAGCAAGTTACTGAAAAGATTATGTACCATAAGTTGGCTTCATTCTCGAGATGGAAGGTTGTATATAAACAAAATAATATAACACACCACATTAATAAAAACAAGAACAAAAATCATATGATCATCTTAATTGATGAAAAAATCCAATATCTATTCATAATAAAAACCCTGAGGAAATTACATATGGAAGGCCCTTACCTGAAACTCATAGAAAGCATATAGGCCAAACCTACTGTAATTATCATAGTAAATGCAGAGAAATTTAAAGTATTTCTTCTGGAATCAGGGACACGATGAAGCTGTCCACTTTCACCAATCCTGTTAGACATAGTTCTCGAAACCCTAGCCAGAGTGATCAGGCAAGAGAATGAAATAAAAGAAATATATAATGGAAAGGAAAAATTCAGACTATTCTCATTTGTAAATGATATATTATTTTCATAGAAGACCCCAAACTCTTAGAACTAATTTACAATACAGCTCAATTGTAGGCTAAAATATTACATATACAATTAATAGCATTCCTCTACACAAAAAACACACCCATTGAGAAAGAGCTCAGAATAATAATCTTGTTCTCAATATATCCCCCCAAAACTTAACCAAGGAAGTAAAGGACCTCTTCAAAGAAAATGATACTATGTTGAAAAAAGAAATTGAAGAGGACACTAGGAGAGAGAAAGACATCTCCTGTTTCTGAATAAGCACATACAATACAGTCAAAAGGGCTATATTTCCAAAACTAAAATACAGATTTAATGCAATTGCTTTCAAAATGTCAACAACTTTTTTGTTTACAAACTTGAATAAACAATCCTTAAATTCATACAAAACCAAGAGACCCAATATAGCCAAAGTAGTCATAAGTAACAAGGAATAAGCAGGTGGCATTACAATTTCAGACATCAAGCTGCATTACAAAGGGATTAAAAAAAAAAAGCTATAGGGTACTGACACAAAAACAGATAGGCTGACCTTGTAAGTAAAACTGAGGATGCCAAGACAACTTCAAGTACTCTTAGCTACCTAATCTTTGACAAAAAAAGCCAAAAACTTACACTGGAAAATGATAACCTATTTGATAAATAATGCTAGGAGAGTTATGTATATGCAGAATAACAGACCAGGGCACAGTCTTATTACTATGTATCAAAGTCAAATCAAAGTTAAATAATGACCAAGATATTAAATTAGAAATAATGAATCTTCTCAAGGATAAAATAGGTAAAAATCTAAAAGACACAGGCCCCGGCAAGGCCTTTGTTTTTTTTTTTTTTTTAATATGTCACCTGATACAAAAGAAATAGCTCCCAGAATCAACAAATGGGATTATAACAAGTTGAAAAGCTTCTGCACAGCAAAGGAAACTATGAGCTGAGTGAAGATAGAACTGAGAGGGCAGACAAAAGTTTTTACTATTATGTCTTGGACAGGAGGCCAATAACAAGAATGCACAAGAACTGTAGAAAAATAGACTCCTCGGAATCAAAGACCCAGTTAAAATGACACGGTTAAAAATAAGCAACTGAAATGAACAGGCAGTTCTGGGAGAAGAAAAGGTAGTTCTCCAATTTCAAATAGCCAGCAAATACATGGAAAGTTGTGCAACATCCTTTGCCATTAGAGAAATGCAAATGAAAACATCACTAAGGTATCATCTTATCCCACTGAGAATGGTACATGTGAAGAAGTCAGATAGCTACAGGAATGGGAGAGATTGCAGGGAGAAGGAACACTTGCACATTGCTGGAGGGACTTTAAACTGGTACAAGCACTATGGAAAGGACTAAGGAAATTCCTCAAAAGACGGAAAATAAATATTCCATTTGATCCAGAAATATCTCCTCTGAGTATTTTTTAAAAAGAGTTAAAAATAAAATGTAACAAAATGCATGTACACCAATATTTATAGCAACACAACTGACAATAGCTGAACTATGGAAAATGCCAAAATATCCATCAGCAGACCAATGGATACAAAAATTGTGGTAAACTTACACAGTGGAGTATTATTCTTCCATAAGACAGCTAGACTTGAGGTTTGGGCAGGTAAATTGACACAGATTGAGAACATTATGCTCAGTAAAGTGAGTCAAAACCAGAAGATCAAATATCACATGCTTTTTCTAAAATGAGAAACTTAGAATGCAGGCATTTTGCTAAACAAAATTTATGTGATAATTGGTGTTAGGGGAATAGGGAGGGTGTGGGAGGGCCAAATAGGGAGAGGGGAGAGGGAGAGAAGGGATTGTAATGTTGACATGATATATATGAGCACAAAATAGTCAAGCTCAATGTAATCGTTGCACATTGCATATATATATATATATATATATATATATATATATATATATATATCTCACATATGCTGTATAAATATATAGTTATATGCATTTAATTTATATGTAAATGAGGGAAAAAGAAATATCAACAATAGAAATTTTCTGTAATTAACTGACCTCAAGATATAAGCTTAGCTAAATGAGCCACGAGAATAAAAATCAGTAACTTTGTAAGCACAGCTAAGCTACATGAAAATACAGATTGCAACATTTACCCAAGTACAAATAAGAAAAGGAACTCAACTTTCTCTAATGCTTTCATACTTTATTTAAAATATGGCTACTAGATCCTCTTATTTTGTGATATATTTGAAATATCAATTCATAGAGGAAGTTTTAATTACACATGATGATTGGTTTTCAAATCTCTACCTCGCTAGCAATTATGATTGCCCCAAAAATTGAATATTTGAACAGAATTGCAAATTCTTAAAATACAAAATGATTATTTTGAAGCAAATTCTAAAATTAACATTAAATTATAATCCTGTTCATATTTCTGTGCCAGAAACTACATCTATCGTTTCACCATTTTCCAATACTTATTGTAAAAATTAAAATATATACTATAATTTAGAGGAAATAGTGATAATTATCTTTATTCCTTAGGGCCCAGCACCATTTAATAGCACCCTTTTAAGCTTTTCATGGAAATGTCTGCTTAGGTTTATAAAAAATAATGTAGTGATCTATATTACTCTCCAGAATAGACAAAAGGAGTGATCCCTTGCTTGAGGGACCAGTTAAATGAAGCTTAAATCACACAAATTGACTTTAGTATTCCCCAGAACATATTGTCTATTCATAAGCTAACTCAAATACATACAGTCGAAATGTCAGAAGACACGTTAAAGTGATTTTCAACTGTGTTTTTATATTTTAATTGGGAAGATTATCAAAGTCATGAAGTTATTCTTGTGTCACATCACCATTTTATTTCATTGAAATAAATCTACTTGGATACAACAGTTTGCCCCCAAGACACATCCCTGAACCCTTCATTCCATGGTCCTTCTAATGAAGGAAAATGTCTCTTGAAAACATGGCTACCAAAGAAATACTTTTAATAAGAAAAAAAAATTGATGTACATAATCACCTTTCTCAGGGCCACTTGGAACTAATGTTTTATTAAAGAATTTGTGGTTTCAATATTTGTTATTATTTTTCTAAATTTTAGGGAGAAACAAAATATCTGAACATTAAGTCAGAAACCAAAACAAAAAAATAAGAAAATTACATAAAAAGCTTATCATTCTCTTAATCCTTTTTAGATTCAATTTACACACAGATAAAGTCATTACTGAAATTAAAAATAACAAGAAAGCAGTCAGTATAGAAATCAAAAATTCCTTATCTTTTTCCATATAATATTTTCCTTCATTCAGGTATTTTATGTATTTATGGTATTTATGTACAAATTTTACATTATTATAATGTTTCTGTTTTTCCAAATATTTGATGCATACAATTATATGATGCGAGTGTGCGCACGCGCACGCGCGTGTGTGTGTGTGTGTGTGTGTGTGTGTATACAGGTACATATGGAGAGATACTTTTTTTTCTATGATTTCAACTCAGTGATACCTTAGGAGTGCATTTCTGAATAAGTTTTTTTCAACAACGAACATTGGTGCCAACATAATATTTATTCAATGATTATACATCAATATATTTTCAAATAACTGTATTATTCAGTTTGTTAATTTTTGAAGAGGAAAGTGTACTTTATGAATACATTTTAAGTGATATGTAAATTATATAGTTTATAAATTAAATGGTTTATAAATTATATAGTTTATAAATTATATCATTTACAATTTACATTTTTCCCTTGGAGAATATGACTGTAAGTTATCAAATACCTAGAAATAAACCTAAAATAGAAAATGAAAAACCTCTACAATGCAAACTATATTATGCTGAAAAAGGTCTCTCTTGGGCAGAGCTTTGACTGTGATACTTTATCAGGAACACCTTATTTCTCAACAAATGACTTGTTTCACTGAAAGCTTCAGCTATAAACACTTTCTTCTCAGAAACTTCTTTCCTTGTTCTCTACTATTAACATTCCACGTTCTGTTTTTCATAATAACCAACAAAAATTCTAGAGTGATCATCTGTTTATTCTATAGACAACTGTAATATTACAACACCAGAAAGCCATTGTAAATAAAAATATAAATAATAATAATGATCATAGGAAAACTTTAATAAACTTTTCAAATGTTTATAGTCACAGTAATAAGGATTGAGAGTTGAAAACAAATGTCTTCATAGTCACAGATATATAATCAGAATGTAATTTTTAATAGATGTCATAGTTACTTTGCTGGGATAGAAGTATCTGACACCCACAACTTTAGGATGGAAAATTTATTTTAGCTCACAGTTTCAGAAGGCCATAGTCCATAAACAAGTGGAAGGCTGGAAATGTTAGAACCACATGGAGCAGAAGAAAAAGCTCCTCAGGGCACAGCAGAATAGATTTATGTCTGAGAGGAAGGACAGACCAACATAAAACCCTTCAGGTCAAGCTCCAAGCATCCACCTCTTCCAGCCAGGCTCCAATTACCAACCTTGTCAAGAGATGGTCTAACTACTGAATCATTCAAGTAGGAAACAAGGACCTAGATATTAATTCATCAATTGAGGAAAAAGGCAATAAAAGCAAGAAGTAAGAGTTTCTCAAAAGAGAAACAGTTGAAGATTTCTCAAAAGTCTGACAGTAAAAAAGAGCCAAAATAAGAAATTAACTCAAAAGTAATCGTTTTGTAATAAAGGAAAGCACTAAGGAAGTGTAAGACCAAGAGAAGGGAATATGAAAATATAGTGAGTAAAACATAAGCCTCCCCCACCTTTTTTTTTTTTTTTTTTCCAGACAGGGTCATCCTCTGTGGCCCAGGCTGGTCCTGAATTCACTATGAGGCCAAGGCCTCAAACTTACAGCCTGTCTCAGCCTCCCAAGTGCTGGAATTACAAGACCGCATCCATCTCACTCAGTTTATGTGGTGTTGGGGAATAGAACTCAAAACCTTATTCTTTCTAGGCAAGTGACATAACCAATGTACTATTCCCCAGCCCAAACAGAAGAGTGGCAATAAGTATGCAGTGAATGCTCACTGCACATATAGCACCAGATGCTCTAAATGCTTTTAATGTGGCCCACATGTAGGCTTTCAAAGTAATAACTGCAAGACACATAATACCCAATTTCAGGCAGAAAATCAGTGGTGGAAACAGATTAATACTTGTGACCTTAGTCTCAAAGGCCAAGCATAATAGAGCTAGCCACCTAACTCAGGTAGTCTGTCAAAATCATCTTCACTTCTACTTCACATTGTTTCTTATAAAACCTTAAGATAATGAACCGATTTGTACCAAATATATAGTTGAAATTGAGAGGCACAATGTAAAAGTGACAGGTTTGAAATTAATTGTGAACTTGCAAAATACACTAATTTCTGAAGGCCATTACCTAATTCCAATAATATATAATGTATCCTTGAAAATGTATTAATAACAGAAATAGAAATTGATAGAACAAAACTTATTTCTTTCCTCCATAAAAGGAGAAAAGAATTATTGAAAACTTTGAGGAATATTTTTATAGCATCCATTTAGAAAATCTTGGTGCACAGCAGTTAGCTACAAGTGTTTGCATGAAAGACAGGCAAGGACACTGTGGTCCAAGAAGTGCAAGTTAAGCTTAGAGAGAGGTAGGATTGGATTAGTCTGCATGACTGCCAGCCACAATCTGTGTGGCAAAGGAATAGTGGGATAACTGAAGACCTGAGAAGTAAAGTTTAAATGAAAGATATTTTGTCCTCACTAACACTCTTAAACAGACAAGTCAATAAAATGCAAAGAGAAATCCAATAGTGCCACAAGCCAAGTGGACTTTGTTTCCAGTTAAAAATATTAAAAGAAGCAGGGTAGCCTTCATATTCACAGATATCCTTATTAGAATGAAAACATGCATTTTTTTTGACCAACCTATTAGGTTGATAAATGACTACATCAAGTATCATCTCTGGGTATATCACACAAGTTAAAATTTCAGACTCAGCCTGCAGTTTTAAGTTCTAATGGAACATTAAGGATACTCTAAATATCCAAGTGAGAGAACTGAACTTTAAAGACATTCTTAATGGTTTAATTGTAATACTGAAGAGTGACAATTTTGTTTATATCTGCCAGTAACTTGTCCCATGAGTTATTAAAAGAGAAGAAGGTCTATCAAATACTGATTTCCAGTTACGAGAAATAGTACTCCTTCAGGACAATATAAACTGTCTTGCAAATTTAAAGCCTGTTTCTTTTCTTTTTAGGCTCCTGATATCACAGCAGACTTCCTTGTTTTAAAGCCCTACAAATGATCAGTAATTCACTTACAGTCATTGTATCATCGTTAGAAGAATACACTGGCAGAACTGATAAAGAAATACCAGTAACATGACTACTTGTATGTTTCTCTGGAACTTCCAGATGACATATTTATGACACACTATTTTAATGAGCATATTTTGATTTGTTAAAGATGAATTAAGCAAAATATAAAGTAGGAATGTTGTTTCAGTATCTTTAAAGCTTAGTTTATCACTGAATCAAAAATAATAATGTGTGGTAAAGACACAGAGAACAAAATACCACAGGAGGAAAACACAGCCCCACTTAATCACAATACTTTATTCTCATGCAATATCACAGGAGGGAAAAAAAGACCTACTAACTACAATGTCCCAATCCTACTCGGAATAATTATGGTCAGAGTCTAGAACACAGAGATTTCTCCTTTGTAATCAGAGCATTCTCATATCCTCCCTTCCTTTCTCCTTTTCTTTTCTCTGCCTGCACTTTTTTTTCCTCTTGATTTGAATGTGTTTAATTACCTTCCCTTATCGTGTAAATCGGTAAATTGCACAAATATTTTGGCTACAGAGTATGGTAAAACTATTTCTCCTGGTCAGGTATTGTTGTGCAAACCCATAATCCTAGCACTCTGGGAAGCAAGAGGATCATTCATTCAACCTCAGTTTACACAGTTTATCTACTTATTAAGACACTGTTTCAACACAAGAAAGAAAGAAAGAAAGAAAGAAAGAAAGAAAGAAAGAAAGAGGCAACATACCACAGTGGAGAGATCCTGTGTTCAATTTCCAGTACTACAAAAATATGCATATCTATCTATCTATCTATCTATCTATCTATCTATCTATCTATATTACACACAGAGACATACACACACACATTCCCTTTTTCAAGCCACCACTCAGTTGTCAGCCTGCACACTCAGAGCTGCCAGAGGGACAGACGCCTGGCATCATCTCAACAAAACATATTTTAGGTCACGTCTGTAGACTGACTTTTGCATGGAACCCCTAGAAGAGTTTAACGATTTTCTTTATATGTCACCCTCCAAACTAGTTCTTAGTTTTAAGATGAAGTAATCTTTATTTTCCCCATCTCCTGGGATATAGTAGGCATTTGTCAAATGCAAGACATTAAAATAACACTACTGAATTAATTTTTCTCATAGATTTTCAAATGAGTAAAAATGTAAATGAACAGATGAGCTTCTTTCAATGGCATAATTGTCTTTTCTTGACTGGATTAGTTATATTTGTCATCATAGAATTCTGGGTGAGAAAAGACCCTCTGATCTAGCGCTCCCACTTCAGAGGTAGGCAGACTAACACTGAGAGTTATTCTGGGTGTTTCTTATAGTTGTAATCACAGATTACCACATGGTATCTTAAACCAAATCAACAACATTTTATTTTAATCCTTCTGGAAGGAAACTCAGAAATGTGAAGTAAGTCTCATAAGACTGAAGTTAAGAGGTCAGTAAAGCCACACTTTGTCATAAAGTTCAAGGTGAATGCCTTTTTTTTTTTTTTTCAGCTATTGGCCTTTGCCCACATTACTCAAAAGTATACTTCCACGGTCACATTGCCTTCTTCTTTAATTTTTCAATTCCTTCTAAGCCCTCACAAAAACAAGAGTAACAAGATTAACTATCCTCATTTCTAATAATCTATTTAATGCAATGGAGTCTTCTAGCATTGCGTCTCTACAAATTCCTCCTGCTTGTACTCATTACCCATCCCCAAAGTCAATTCCACTTTTTTTTTTTTTTTGTATTTGTTATAGTAAAGTGACTGCTGGAGAGATTACATCAACTTGAGGCAATCAGAAACCACATCTAGATTAAGCAATTGGGAACCAGCCTGGATCAGAGTATGAGTCATTTGTGGGCCAGCAAATGAGGGAAGAACACCCACCCAGATGCAGGAAGCTCAACTGGGAACTCAAACTGTATAAAAGGAAGAAAGATTGTCACAGTTTTATCCTCTGGAATAGCTCTCACCTTCTCTATTGTCTACTGACACCAACTTGCTACATACTGAACATCATCACAGATTTGCTCCAGTTTTGACTTGCACCTGTCTACTCATTGCTGATCTTCAGTCTCTCGTCTTCCCTGTTGTTCTTTGAACAACTGAGATCCACAGCAGACTCTCACTGGCTGTCCAGCAGACCTGGACAGGTGCTCTACATTGCAGCTGAGCAGCCATTGGACCCTCCAGCTCTCTCACATGCAGGCCACCATCTTGGAAAATTTCTAGCCTCACACTCGTAAGCCTTCCAAATAGATTATTTTTGTTATAATTTCTGTAAATTCTGACTTTTGTAAGAACTCAAACTAATAGAAGTAGCATCGCAGTTTCTGTTACCAAATGCCTTAACACAACATTCTACAACTTGTGTTTAATCACCTCAGTGAAATATTCATGTTACCAAGCTATATGGCTGCTAGAAAGCACAAACTGTAGTTTTTAATTCAGTAAGTTAATATTAAACTTTTAAAAATCATTCCTTTCTGAAATAGTTTATCATAAAGAAACAAAGTTTGGAATGTAAATTATAAAAACCCTGGCTTAATCAGTAATATATTAATATTTAAGTGAGGAATTTTTAATTTTAAGAGAGTATATTTTCCATGAGTTAAACAAACAGATGTCTTTCTATTCATGACAATCTATCTGTTTAGGACTAGGATAGATGTGACCTAAAGAGAAGATACTCTAACTGATTAATAAAAGAAAAAAATTTAAAAATAATCGATTGTACCATTATCTCAGTGTGTGTGTATTGTTTTCTCATTTGCAACCAAAATTTAACATCATATATGATAAGTGATCGTTTTTTGGGGGGGGGGGCATGAAGAAAATTCATATTTCTATCATGGAGCATATGAAAAAATCTTAAAAACTGTGCAAAAGGAAGCTGTTTGCAAGAAGTATTAGAAAGGACTGATGGAAGTGAGACATCCCTAGCAGGGACTTCCTTAAAATCTTCACCTTAAATATGCACATATACTTATTTAATATTGCTTCCCACCCAAAGAGAAGCTTTATTTATTTATTTATTTTTGGTTACAGTAATTTAAAGGACAGAGTTTTTTATTTGGAAAACTCATCAAAAGCAAAATATTATAGTGAAAAAAGCACTTCCAGAGTAGAGGTATAAAGAGCTCTAGAAACCCTTTCCTTGCAAAACAATGTGAAAATTATTTTCCTCAAATGACCATTCAAAGTGTTTACAAATTGCACTTAGGGTACACAGCAAACACAGAAACACGTATTCAAGACAACTGGCTAAATCTGCCTAAAAACAATAGAGTCAGTGACACAAAAACCCAACTAGCTCCTTTGCTCCCATGTCCAAAGCCATCTTAGTGTGTCAGAAGCTCTATTCTAGATGCCATGACCAAGAAATATGGGATCCTTCTTTAAGCATAGGGCTCCTCCATGAGGGGCAGACCACTGAAACTTCTCAGCCCCCACGGCTCCAAGCATAAGAGGTAACATTTCAAGCAAGAGCAATCAAAAGTCTAAGATATCCATTTTCCAAGCAGCACCCACTTGCAGGGTCAAGGCTATAGTTCAGGCACCACAGGGTGCGAAAGCAAAACCCAAAGCACTCTTACCCTGTTCACTTGTAGGTAAAATATTTCAGTATGAGGAAAAATTAAAAAAAAAAAGAAAAAGAAAAAGAAAAAGGAGAAGCTAGGAAGACTAACAAATATCTCCTACCCAGATTTCAGCTCTAAAGTAGGAATGCCTCTAAGAGCGGCAGTTCATTGCTGTCGTTCTAAGATTCTGCCAAGAAGATTCCGCTAAGAGTGGCAGTCTATAGGAAGACAGACCACACAAGCTCAACAGCAACAAACCAAAAGTTACCATATCTGCATTTGGCACCAACAGAGGTTAGACACTTTATACAGATAAGGGAAACTGGAGAAAAATGCTGCTAAGACCACCATGATGAACACAGAAAGCATAGCTGTACTTCCACGCAGAAACAATAAGCAAAAAAATGAAGAATATACTTAACATTAAAATAATAAATATCCTAAGAACACACAACAGGAATGAAAGCCTGGCCCTCTGTGAAACATAAAATATTCTTTTAAAAATCAAAGAGAGCATAAATAACCATAAAAATAGGTTCCTTCATCATGGAATTGAAACTGGAATACTATGAATATGTCACTGCAACCAAAATGTATTTGTGGATTCAGTGTAATGTGTGTTGAATCACAAATGCCTACCCTTTTGGGGAATTAATAACATAAACATAAAATTAATACTAAAATAGGAAAGACATTGAAACTCACGCAATTTTGACAAGGAACAAGGATAGAATAATCACACTTACTAATTCTACCATAAGACAATAGCAATTACCATGTGATACTCTAAAAAACAACAAACAGATCAATGGAATATAATTAAAAGTCTACAAATTAATTTATGTGCTTATGGTCCATTGATTTATTTTTAAAACAATGCTAAGATGTTCAATGAAAAAAGAAGCTTGATGCTAAAACAACTTGACAACTTCAACTACCCAAGAATAAAGTTAGATCCTTTCTTTACACCATTAACAAAGATAAACTCAAAAGAAATCATACCAAAACGTAAAACCTAAAATTATGAGTTCTTGGGAGAAATCATAAGATTCAACATTTGTGACCTTGATTTAGGAGAAATTTTCTTAAAAAACAGCAGAACTTCAATCAATTGAAAAGAATCCACTGAATTTTATCAAATCAGAAAACTTCTGAACATCCAGAAAAGTGTAAAAGGAATTAATTGGCAAAATGGGAAAATAGTCTTGGTAGTTATATACCATATAAGGGAAGTGGTTTAAAAATAAAGAGCTTTTATGATTCAACAAAAATATATCCTGATTTTAAAATGGGCAAAGTGGTCTGAATATCTATCACTGCAAAGAAGAGACATAAATGGTCAATGAGCATATGGAAGTATTCTTTATAGTATAAACCATCTTAAAAATGCAAATTAAAATCATAGTGAAAATGGTCTAAAATTCTAGCATAACTAAAATGAAAAAAGAAATAAAGCAACATGCAGCTATGAGATTGTAGAGAAATTCAAACTTTTGTACATTACTGGTAGAAGCTTAAGTGTGTACCTTCTTTGGGACAGGGAGGGCAGTTCTTCGAGCATAAAATTACCACATAATTGAATAATTCCATTTTATATATACATTTTAGAGATGAAATATCCAAGACAAACAACATCTACATATACCAGAACACTGTACCTAAATATATATACCGGCGTTATTCCTAAGGGCCTACATTTGAAAACCATTCAATTACCTTTGACTAATGAATAGAGAAATGAAAAGTATCACAACAGAATATTTTTCAGCAGGAAAAATGAAAGAATTCTTGAATTCTAAAAGAATTTTAGAAATATTAAGGGAAGAAGAGATCATAGGTTGTATTATATTTATAATGTAGCATTATAGTCATAATATAATAAAAACACCAGAATAGAAAAGTATATAAATATAGTAGATGCCTAAAGTCACAGATTAACAAGCTAAGGAGGAATGGAGGATTTATGTTAAAGAGTTTACACCTTCTTTGTAGTTGATCAATGTATAACTTTTTGATGAACTAGAATATATCCCATTGTATATTTCAATTGTTTAATTTAAATATATTTAAATGTAAAATATTATGTATTATTTACATATAACATGTATACTCAAAGATGTTTACGATATTTAGAAAAATCAAAAAATTAAATAAAATATCAAACAAATCCTCACTGAAAAGAATTATCAGACATACCCTTGTCTTTTCCTTGTGCTAATGGAATCAAATAAATATATACATAATCATAAGGCTTTCTGCCATGTCTGAAACTTAAAGGTTTTCTCTGTAACTTTAGTGTGTAGTGTGTAATCCTTAAAAAAAAAAAAAAAAAAAAAACTAGGATTACGCAATTTATTTATTTATGCCCAACGACTAATCATTAAAATCTTCAAGATGTTATTTACATACATACCTAAGACTACAAATATCTATGACTAGGAGAGCATAATGTGATGCTTTAGAAATCAAAAGCCTGCTGTTGGCATCGCCGCTTGGACTTTTATTATTGCATCTGTAATTTCTGTTGGTACATAGAAAGTTTAGGAAAATAAAATTGCAAATTTCCGTTAGTACTCACACAACCTCAGGGAAGGAAAAGAGGCAAGACACAAATTTGTTTTTCCACCCATTGGCTTTTTGACTATATAATGAAGAGACACATCTCAGTGATGCCAAAATGAATATTCCACTGGGCAGAACTTAGAGATGGAGATGGGGCATCCTGCTGTGAACCACACATGAGTAGCTAGGTGGGACTTTAACCCTTCAGCTATTTATTTTCATGAAGTACCACTAATATATTCACATAAGTGCGTGGGTTTCCCTCTTGTTTTCTCTGGCGAGCAAATGTCTGCCTACTTATTAGTTAATGCATATGTAAACTTAACAAAATGCATTAATAACAAAATGTAATCTGTTTTCCAACAAAGTCCCTATGGTATGTGGTATCTACTCTTCTATTTAACTTTCACAATCCAGTCAATGGCATGCTTCTCACATTATCATTTGGGTCACACATGCTCTTCCGTATGTATGAATAGACCTCGAGATGCCTGTGCCAAGTCTAGCATCACAATTTCCCTTTCTGCAGGCTTCCTTGGCTTTTGTAGCTTTGCTTAGGGCTTTTTACAGCTAAGGGATAAGTTTTCAAAAGAGAGGACCCGACACAGCCTTTTGCACACTGCCAGTGACAGCAGCGGGCTTTTGATTTCTAAAGCATCCCATTCATTCCATTTTGCTCTCTTTGCAGTAAGTAATATTGAGCTACAACAATACAAAACTACTGATAAGCCACTGGCCAATGTGGATGAAAATATGATATATTTATAAACAAAATGATCTTCCACAGCAATAAAGCTTATAATAAAGTAATTACACATGTCCAATAGCAATGCAATGAGAATATTACAATAGTCTGTTAATGTCATTTCATACCTCAATCACTTTAAGAATTTTAGAAAATAGAACAGCTTTTTTCTTTTTTAACTATCACCATATTTTGTATAAGTTAAAAAACTGTTTAACATGCACACTTGAAAATTAATGTCTTACAATAATTAAACAAACTGATGAAGCTCTTCACAATGAATATATGTAAATACATCCTTGCCATGTTAGAAATGCTTAGGAGAAAGAAGTGAATGTAGATATATAAAGTATTATTCTACACCTATAAAAAACTGGTACATTTAATTACATTAATTGTGAATACTGATACTTTTAAGGAAAGTTATTATTTTTTTCTTAAGACTTTGTGTTTATTCATAAACATGACAGAAAAATATGCGATGCTATTATCCCCAAATAAGACATAAACACTATTACCCAGATTTATTTTTGGTTTTATTCTAACTAAACATGAATATAACATATACATGTATATACCTATACATATGAACACATATTACATATACAACTCTTAATATTAAATATACACATATTTAATATATAATATCACAAACTATATTAGAAAATAAATTATTTAACTTTATAAACATTGATGCTATAGGAGTGTATCTTATTTTGTCATATTTATAGATATCACACATTCACAGGTGGCCATCAAAAGAAATATTAAAGACTCTAGTATGATATAAAAGTCATTCTTTATATCAACATATGAACATTATTTTCTAAGTGGGACTCTACAAATCTTATCAGATTCTTCAAGTTTTTGTCTCATAAAGAGTCTATGAGATTTATAAGAAAAAATTGGGACTTTTATTAAAATATGCATAAGTTATTATTTATATGTATAAGCTATTGCAACAGAAATTATAGTTTATTGAATCCTAATCTATTATGACAGAAAAAGATACTAGTTAGATATTTTATGTCTTGTTTTTAATTCTAACTTTAAAATTATTGAATGTAGGTATACTTTGAGCTAAATTGTTGCAGTGTGTATTTACCTCAAGCCAAAAAACAATAGTGAATATAATTTACATGTTCCCAGCAGTAATTAATTTTAACATTCTATTGTGGTTTGGATCTGGAATATCCACAAAAACCTCATATAGTTGGAAGTTATGGATTATCTATGGAACCATCTGCTATTAGGAGATGGGGACTTGGTCTGGAGGGCTGGATTATGGATGTGTGGTAGATTACAGGTGCCTGGTGGAAGACAGGCATGGGGCTGATTATAGATTACAGGCCTGTGGGTAAGATTATATAGATTACAGTGTGTGGAGGATTATAGATCACAGGCATGTGGTGGGGGTGTACGCCCAGTAGAAATGTAACACTGCGGCTGGACCAAGAAGAGGCAGATCACAGGGTCAGGACCTGGACAGATAAATGCTACTTCCTCCCTTCCTTCTGGGGACTTGGCTTCCTATTTGCAATGCCATGAGCTGCTTGCTGTCTCTGACTCTACTTCCACTGTTGCTGGATACCCAGGAGTGGACTGTGACCTTCTCAAACTGTAAAACAAACTTTTCCTCCCCAGATTTAGGCATGTTGGGTATTTTGTCACAGCAATGAAAAAGTAAGTAATACAGATTTCAAATTTGCAAGAAAAAAAAAAAAAAATATATATATATATATATATATATATATATATATATATATATTACAATAAGGTACAGAACTTTAAGTCGTGCATGATGAAGTAAAGGATAAAAAACAATAAGAAGCAAATATAGTCTTCAAAGTAACAAAATGACTGATCTGAATATTTAAAATTTTTGGAAACAATGATTGCTCTACTACTTTTTGCATAGGATGCATTTTATAGTAAAAATACTACTGGGGCTGGAGGAATGGCTGTGCAGTTAAAGCGCTTACCTAGCAAGTGCTAATTCAAGCACTAAGTACCCAGGTTCAATTCCCCAGCACCACATAAACCAGGCACGGTGACACACACCTGCAATCTCAGCACTCAGGAGGCTGAGGCAGGGGGACTTCCCTGAGTCCAAGGCCAGCCTTGGATACAGAATGAGATGCTGTCTCAAAAAAGTAAGTAAGTAAGTAAGTAAATAAATAAATAAATAAATAAAATGTCACTTATTAATTCTTATTATCATTTTTCTCTTAAATATTATGTGTAAATGTTTCTGCTGACTTCATTACATTAGACTACGATTGCATTTATACCTCCAAATAGTTTTATGATGTTAGATAATTTGCTCAAGGCCATGTAGTGGTGCTGAGCTTTAACCCCAGGCTGTATGGGAAACTTGGTTCAATTTATTTATTAACATACTTTTTATTTACTAATTTACTAATTATTAGTTATTATAACTAACTTATTTTATTTATTAACTTTATTTAACTACTGCCTTCCAATATTACATAATCTTAAACTGAAATGCTGAGCCAGGAAAATCAATGTACTCATTTGCTAGAGACTCTCTGATGATTACTTCTTGCTATCTGTGTTGACTTTAGAACAAGTCCAGATGTAGGAGAGATGAGAGGCAGCAGCAAAGTTACTTCCAGATTTTTTACTTCATTCTAGAACAAGTGTGAGGAATACATTTGAATTTCACCAAAATACAACAATCTTTTCTAAATATAATGAAATTAGACACTTGGCCTCACTGCATCTCAGAAAGTAACACAAGGACAATGAGATAGATCTTATTGTTATTAAGGAAATATGGGTTTCTATTAGTCTCTTAAAAGTGAAAAACTAAATAGACTTTCATACATAAATTTGAACACACAGCATCATTCTGTTCTTATTCTGGTAGAGTAAAAGCGAAGTAATGACTATAAACTTAACCGCAGGGCCATTAAAAATCTGTTGGGATAAATAAAGGGAAGGTGGTACTTATAGAAAATGGATTACTATTCAGATATAAAACACATGCAGTCTTCCCATGCATGACATGTCGGAGACCTTGGAGCTTAACATTACTGACCACCTGTGGCCAAGTTCTTTCTTTAAAAAGATCTTAAGTGTTAAGTGCCCGAGTTCGAGTTCGATTCCCCAGCATCACATAAACTGGGTGTAGTAATACACGCCTATTATCCCAACACCTGGGAGGCTGAGTATGGTGGCACACACCTGTAATCCCAACACTTGGGAGGCTGGGTGTGGTGGCACACGCCTGTAATCCCAACACTTGGGAGGCTGAGTATGGTGGTACATGCCTGTAATCCCAGCACTCGGGGGGTTAAGGCAGGAGGATTATCATGAGTCCAAGGCCAGCCTGGGCTATAGAGCAAGACCCTGACTTAAAAGCTGTTTTAAGTATGATAAGCCTTGTTATGTAAAACATTGTTAAGCCTTCATAACTACATATATATTGTTAAGCCTGAATGTTTTCTGGTAAACAACTGGACTATAAAAGGAAGCTCATACTGAATAAATTGTCTTTTGCCCCTGCCAGAGTCCATCTTCCTTCCTTTCTTTCTATCTCTCTTTCTTCTTCTCTTTTCATCCTCATTGCCCCACTCGTGTACCCTGTTGCCTGACTGAGCGGGCTCGGTCAATGACAGCATTCATGAAAATAGAGATGCTGACCTGAAGTTGAGAGTAGCACAGGGGCTACTATAGATCACTGTCAAAGGAGTGTAGGAGAAGATGGAGAAGAGAGGGCAGAGAAGAGGCACAGGTGAGGAAAGGCTGAACACAGGATAGCAATTTACACTTAGATAGAAGCAAGGACTTAGAGTGTGCTATGGTGAAGCATAGTCTCTACACAGAAAAATTATGCCTTATATATTTCAAATAGGATTTTGCATCTTTTCACCATGATGAAATGATTTTTTTTTTGAGAAACAGCTACATCTAACTAGATTTAAATGTCATACAATGTATACCTGTATCAAAGCATCACATAATCCATCACTAATACATACAATACTTTGGTTTTCTATATCATATAAATTAAATGCAAATTGGCAATAATTAAAAAAAAAATCTGTAGGTCTGCAGTCAGTACAATGGCATGTGCTTTTACTTGGTGATATCTGTCACTACACATTGGCTCTCAGTGAGGTTTCCCAGAATCCCCTCAACGAGATGACACAGAGCAAAAGTATCTGGACATCATGGTTTAAATTTTAACTCACTTCTCTGACATAAATGTACATTTTTCTTAAGCTGACTCTGCCAAAGTCGTTCTGTGCCATTTATATTGATAACTATTTTAATGTAATCCCAGGTTTACTTCCAACCATTCATTTGTATACTTTTACTGAATAAATTTTTATTTATTTAATATTGTTGTCATTATTATTGTTATAGAAGCAGGGCCTCATTTTAGAATGCAGGTTGGTCTGTCTATGTAGCTCAGGCTGCCTTTGAACTCACAAGGATATTCACGCCTCAGCCTCCAGAGTGCTGAGATTAAAGGCCTGCAAATCCACGCCCAGACAGGGTTTGTGTGGTGTTGGGGAAGTGATCCCAGAGCCTTATGAATGTTAGGTCAGCAGTCTCATCACTGAGCCACACCCTCAGCCCCCTCCTCAATTCTGCATCTACTGGAAAAAGATCGAAACACTGAATAACATGTAAATGCATTGCTCTTTGAAAAGAATATTTAAATCAACTTGCTTGAACTTTCCTACCCTTAGACATGAGAAATTCTAAAATACTTTTAAAATGTTCACAGAAAATTTTCAGTGGTGACTGTGGTATCAAAAAATATTGTAAGACTTGTGAGGTATGTGAGAAGATAAACAAGGAATAAAAAAAACATTTCATATGTCTACTCCAAACAACATTCAGAATCCTCTATTCAGTTCTGATCTTTCTTTTGTACATATAGAGGAAATTTTTTACAGTATCTTAGTTTTTATAAATCTGGAGTTAGTGCTGAATTCAATAATCCCATCCCAGTCACTTTAATCTGATTCAAGTCATTCTGTATCTTTGCAGTCAGGGCACTGTATTTAACAGGCTTCTCTTCTGTACTACTTGAGATTCTCTCTAAACAGGGCAGAGTCACTTTCAATATCCTCCATTGCATTTTCAAGCTTAAGAACACTATATTTTAAAGCTTCCCTTTGCAGTTAATTTCCAGAATGCTTATTTTTATTATTTACCTGAACTAATTTCTTTTTTATGTAGTTGATATTTTAAAAAGAAAAGAGCCTTTTTTTTTTTTTGAAAAGGTAGGCAAAAAAAAAAAAAACAGCTGTGCCCTAAACAATTGAATTTATGTGCAGTGAGAGTGATGGCAGAAAATCAAAAGGAACAGATTTAAACCTTCTTTTCATCCATTCGAAATGGTAAAGGATATAGAAGGACAATAAAATGTTTATTCCTAAAATTTAAAAGCATTTTGTTATTATAGGTTTTAGTTATATGTGAGAAATTACTTTGGAATAAATAGTAATATCTGAAAGATAACTGCTTCACCATAATATTTTAAATAAAACAAGGCAATCTGACAACTAAAAGTAACTTAATCCATCCTTAAATGAATTCCAGAGTATCTTCCAATATGAATTTTTATAGCATTTTCAGTGTTGAGGGCCACACAAATAATATCTTAATTTCAAATAAAAAATTTTTTTCTACATTGTTGAAAAAGACAATCAATTCTCATTGCTTTACATATGATCTGTGAGTTAAAACAGAAGCCAGATTTCCTTTTAACGTACTTTAACAAACATTACATACAAGAAATGGGCACAATTTTGCATATGAGTTTTTTAAAACATGTTATATATCTTTATATAAAAATATGTGTGTATGCATTTTTTGCGACAGGGTCTCAGATTATAGTCCAGGCTGATTATGAAGTCACTATATGGCCCAGGCTGTCCCTAAACTCACAGAAATCCCCCTGCCTTAGGTATCCGAGTGCTGAGATTACATGTGTGCATCACCATGCCCAGCTAGCATGTAGTGCTAGGGGATTAAAACCAGGACCTTGTACTTCCTAAGCAAGCATATTATCATTGAGCTATGCCCAAGAATGATTTGTTTTAAATGTCATACACGGAAAAACTTAGAAAAGTTAACTATTATGTACAAAGAAATGCTTCCTACCTCCGACAATTAGGAGCAGTTCATTAGGTATTGTTTTCAAACCCATAGGGGTAACACAGGGCTCACCATCAGCTAAGCCATAAAGGGGTATCAAACTGTGGTCCCTTAGAAACTGGGGCTACAGAGCAGGAGATAAGGCAGCAGAGGGCCACTGTGCAAAATTTCATCTGTTTGTACAGCTATTCCCATCACTTGCCTTGCTGCCTGAAGTCCATTTCCTGTTAGTGACTGCACAAGATTTCTGGGAGTGTGAAACTTGCTATTCATACCCCGGATTTGAGTTGTGACCTCCTCATGAGAATCTAATCTTTTGTTCAGAAATGGAGCCAACGTGGTGACTTGAAGATCACCCCTCTTTCCAACCCACCCAAACTCTGTTCATGGAAAACTTGCCTTTCACAGATCTGCTTTCTGGTACTTTAAAAAAAAAAAAAATTGGGGGAGGGAAATGTAAATATCTGAAACAGGTATTTTTTAGGAAAACATACATGGTTCTATGTGACTGTAAATCATCAGATATCTCTCATTCTTAAATCATATGCCAAATATTTTTAAGTTGCTTTGAACTTGAGCTGCTTAGAAATTTAACTTTCTTGCTGAACTCCTTTCTGAAATTCACCTCCAATATTATCTCTGAATGTATGAATGTCAGAGATGCATTTCTTGATTCAAGCCACTACACCTCTCTCAACATTCCATCATTCCCCCTGCTAAGCATTCCTAGGCATCTTTGTATCATCCTTATCTGTTCACACTGGCAGTCACAGATAAATGACTGAAGATTCCTATCTGAATTATTGAGAAATGCTCTGTTAGTTTCTGCATGCATTTGAAAAATTGCATTCTCAATCATGACTTCATGAAATTTGAACTTCTTCAATAACCTACTCTGACGTTCATTTTTTTCCCGTTAGGAAAAATAAATGCTCCACAGCTAGTACAAAAATACCTTTAAAAAACAACACAATAATAGAAGCCACCAAGCCCTCTGGCACTTTTATCAATTGTCATTCTGAAGTTTTACAATACCAAGAAAATATTCTACTCTTGCAATGTCTGCAAAGTTGAAATAGAAAATTTCTTTCTAGTCTCAGATCACTAAACAGCAACGTCAGAATTTCAAAGAACTATGACGTACTCACTTCAGAACGATGTATTTTTATTCAAATAAGTGAACAATTCCAGACCATTCTTTATATATACATATACAGATGAGTCAAACAAATAGGTATGCTCTTATCTGTTGAAGAGTAGTTATTGACAGTCCAAATCAGCCATCTCAATTTTCTTTTCTTTTTCTCAAATTCCCTAGTTTTGCTCCAAGTGTTGTCGACTTACCATCAAAGATTTAAGTCCACTTTGCATTAAAAAAGAAAGAAAAAAGCAGGTATTTTTGTGGGCCAAGTCACATAAGAGAAACTTGACATGTCAAATATGAAAATGTGTGAATCATCAGAAGCCTGCTAGGTTAATTAAGAGAAGAGTTGAGAGGGGCACAGCAATGTGAATTCAAAAGATGACTGATCCTTAACAGATGATCAGGCAGAAAGTACAGACAATCATTAGGCTAAATCTAGGCCACCAGTCAGACAGGGCCAAGCAGGTCTACAAGAATTCAAAGAGTTGTTGCTCTTGATATTCTCAGACCCTGGGAGGCACGAACATCCACTGTGTGTAAAGGGGCTGAAAGAAGATGAAGGGTTTGAGGGAGTTTAAGAAAATAATTGGCACCATTCAAAACGTGAAAAGAAACCAATTAGAGAATAAAAAATAAAGGTTGTTAAATGGTACTGAATGACCAGGCAAGGTTAGAAATCATAAATTTTGATGAGGCAATTAACATTGCTTTGTATTTTTTTTTCCCCTCTATAAGCCTTGACTGCTCAGGGGTGGAGACACTAACCTGTTGAAGGGGTATTCACATGTAATAAGAGAAGGCACAGAGGGAGTGAGAGGTGGTAGTAGGTTGGCTATTTTAGTGTGTTAAGTTATTCTTCAAGCAATTTAGAGGGTCTTGGAGCTAGTATTAATAAGGAAGATTTTTTTTTTTAAAGTTTCCCATGAATGTTGAGCTCGTGTTCCACACTTGGAGTTTTTTCTTTTTAAACTCTTTTAAATCTACAGAAGGGGAGAATAGAGCTTTGGAAATCACTGCATTGACTTCTGAAAGGTTAATCAATATTCCTAGGTGACAGAGACACCAAATGGCACATGCTGATTCAACCACAAGTCAGCTTAATGCCATGGCCCAGAACAAGACAGTCACTGTCTCCTGCTTGTTTTGTTTTGTTTTTTTTTTTTTTGAGCTATGATATTCCCCAATTTTATTCTTACATATAAGTGCAAAATTTAAAGTTTCCGTTGATCTTGAGCATTTTGTGATCATACATATCTTGGCAAGGTTACAAGATCTTTCCCTCTCTCCTTTTGGCACTTCCCCTACCCCTCCCCTCACCCTGCCCCCACCCCCCACCCCAGTTTCCATTATTTTCCACATTAAGTTCTGTGAGATAATTGTGATCTGGGTTTCTCATATAAGAGACAACCTTAAATATTTCACCTTCTACTATGACTCACTTCACTAAGCATGATGGCCTCAAGTTGCTCTTTTAGGACTCTAATAAATTCTTAGTTTCAAGATTTGACTTTAACATTAGAGACATACAATAAAATTAAGAGGGAATTCTATGCAGGTGTATTGTTCGTGATATTGTGACCAGCTGTATCTTGGTTACATGCAAACTCCCCTGAATATATTTTAGACTTCAATATGAAGCTTTAAAAAATAATGAATAATTGGAAGTGCACCAACTGCCTAGGAGATTCTGAAAGGTCCTTTTAGTAGAAAGTGTGACATAATAATTTTTGCTTGTGTGGAGAGTCTTCTCCAACATTCTCAAAGTGTCTTATCTGTAAATTAAAGAGTTCAGATTTGTTAAATTCTAAGCAGTCTTTGCCATACGTAATTCTATAGATCTTATTTTACTCCCTCCTCCACACACTAAATTTGATACTAGACTGGTAAGGATTAGATGAAAGAGTACTTGAGCTCTCATAAAATGTACAAAGGTGATTAAAGTTTTATTTCATGCACCAATCTGCAAATTGAATAATCACTGTATCACATATTATAAGCAAATAGCTTTCCATGCCTTCAAAGACAGAAAGTACATTTTAGGAGAAACTTAAATCAAAATGCAACATTTTGAAATTTAAGTTAAACTGAAATGATGGGAATATTGTATGATTTTAAAAAGTGGCTCAAAAAGGAGAGATTTTGTTTTTAAATGTTATTTCTATGTAAGGAAAGAAACTATTGCAATAGAAGGAAAGGGATTATTGCAATAGAAGAAATTCTCTGACCATAAAATTAAGTCCTTAGGTCTTAAGCAAAAAAAGTGCTTTTCTTTTATAGATAAGAATAAGAAGCTAAAAGAACTGCGTGCAGATAAATGGGATAAAAAGTTAGCAGACTGGGACAGAGTATCAAAGACTATTTTACCATAAAGCCACTCTTTTTTTTTTTTTTTTTTTTTTTTAGAAAAGGCTGAAAGTGAGTGAATCTATGCAGACCCAGGATGCACATGAGATATAAGTACAAGAGTTTGGAAGGAGTCTTTGAATTATGAAAGACATGTGTTTCAGAGATCAAAGGAGACAAGCACTGGAACTAATAACTTATAAAGCAACAAACAGAAGTCATATGATCATTGTTCTTATACAGGTAAATCAAGGGGTTACCTGGAAGTCTTATCTAAGTCACATGGAAAAAGAGGCTTGTTTGTAAAAAGTCACTTTCCAGGAAGAAGGGCTTAGAGATTTTTTAAATTTTTGCTGTATTCCAGGATTCCGGGGTTCAGCTGAAATCAAACATTGCCAGACTTGTATTTATTATATAAAAAGTCTTATTGGGACAATATACTAAAATATATAGGAATATTTTTAAAATGTAATTTTGAATCTTTATGTTATACTTTAATACTCAGATTCAGCATTTTTAATATTCTAGCCAGCATGCTAAAGCTAATGCCTTAGTGTTTTTTAAATAGAAGCTATTCTACATACAATGAGATCTCATATTAAATATAAATGGAGCTTCAGATTAAGCAGCTTGTATAAAGGAATACATCAGAATTCATTTTGACTAAATATTATAAATAAATAATTGTATTAAAATTACAAAAAAATTGTATCACAAATTGCCCTGAGTCCATTGTCAGATAAGTAGCCTACACAGTGAATTCAGGATAGAAAAGAGTTATCAGCATGAAACTTGAAATGGAATTTTTACCTTTCTTTTACAACAGCAAAGTAAAAGTAATGCAAAAGAACTTTGTATACCTATTATTTTTTTAAAAGTATTTGATGGTGCTAAAACACCTGTGATGAAAAATGTTTAACAAATGGCATTTATTCTTCCCAAAGTAGGCAGATTAAAGACTTTCATTTAGATGGCCTTTGCTATTGTCATCAAACTGAATCAAGACAAAAAGGCTAACTATAAAAGAAAGCATACTCATATTCTATTTTAATTTCATAGGATACATTTATTTACATTTTCTCTTCCTTTGTGCCTCTACTTTGTTTTTCATAATTAACATTATCATAACTTTAACATTTTTTCTTCTGCAACTGCAAAGCAATTTCCATCTAGTGGAAACCAATATTTTAATGACTTACCCAGCAACATTATATTTAGAACCATATACTATGGAAACTAACCCTATGATATTTACAAGTCTACCTCTTCAGAAATCCTGAGCACACAGAGTATAGTGCACTACACACATGATCTCCTGTGATGTTATCTTCACTCCATATCCCACCATGACTCTTGGAGTGTCATTTACTTTCATATTAGAGCAATATATATTCAACTGGGAAATACATTGTACCTAGCAAGCTCAAGGCGCTAAATTTGATTCCCCGGCATCATATAGAGCCAGGCATGGTGGCACATGCTGTAATCCCAGCACTTGGGAGGCTGAGGCAGGAGGATTTACATAAGTCCAAAGAAATGGGCTACACAGTGAATTCAGAACCAGCCTGGGCTACATGGCAAGATCTTGTCTCAAAAAAAGAAAAAAAAAAGGAAATACAATTGTAAAAAGATATCCTGAGAAGGCAAATATTTAACATCTCTTTTAAGTTTTTGCAGTGTATTTTAAATTATAACAGAAGGGATTTTGTAATTCATATATGTTTTGTACACTAAAAATTGTCATATATTTCACATTAGAAATACATCTGAAACTTATGGGTTGGGAATTATCAATCTTATTTTTAAAAGGAATATTCAAAATATAAGAGATTAATTATCCAATGTTGTGAGGGTCAGAGCACAAATTCCAACGTGGAGTCTTTCCTTACATGATCTACCGTCTTATGCTATAATTTTATTCTATTCATTATTACTTCCAAAGAGATATTTATGATTTGCCAGTAAAATTTCTTCTAACCCTTAGTTATTTTGAGTCCATGTTAGAGGCATCATTATCCCAAGCAGAGCACAGCTGTTAATTTCTCACAGCTATCCTAGGTTAGAGTACTGTGATTGTCCTCCATTTTGCAATTGAAATACCTTGGAAAAATGGGTCAGTTTATATCACTGATGAGCATTGTAGGTTAAGTAAGTGATACAAACCCAAGAAGTTTGACCGCGGAGCCCACACTCAATCAGTACATAACAAAATGATATTAAGTATGCACAAATAATGATAAGAGTGATTTGCAAAGCACAGATATGCTTTGCAGCCAGTAAATAATAGGATAATTAAAGCATGTAAAACTGTGCTAAGAGAGACATGGTATTCCAGACTGAACTGAAGATATGTACTATTTCACCCATCTACCTCCTGTACACATTTTGTGATGCATGTAGGGGCATGCTCATGTTTAGAATACATGTAAGTGTTGGGCTACTGACACACAGATAGCCACGTCTTTTGCTTAAGTGTATTTATAATGTAATGTCACAAAATTATATATCATTTTCCAGACTAAAGTCTGCTAAAGATTTCTGACCTGTGAATTTTAAATTATTAAAAACAACTAAATATTTTCTCATATAAATTTAATAAGAGTAAAACTATTCAATTATCCCATTGGAGCTAATATTTGAATAACAATGGAAATGTGATAACATTAGCTGAAATCCTACTGACAATAAAAAATCACTTTTTAATGTTATGAATAAATAAACTCGATTTGTGGGTTAGGATTACAAGATAATTAAAGCTGTGTGAATTTGGTCATTGTAAATTGCAATATAGCTGTGTGAATATATTTGTAAAATATGTTCCATATTCTCAACACACCAGCAAGAACAAGAAACGTGTCAGAGAATAGTCCTACCATAACTCCATTACCACCTGGGTCTTGGGACTCGCCTCTGGGAACTTGAAGTTCAGTGACAAATGTTTGTTTTAACTATGCAATTATGAAAATATAGAAAAATTTGGAGGAGAAAAACCTCATAAGAAAGGGACAATCAAGCAGAAAAATGTGCCAGGAAAATGCATTCTTCTTTTTCCATAATTGTCTATTTAATTTTGAACATGGACTTGAAGCAGATGTTTTCAAATATAACCATTACATGCAGAAACATAAATAAAAACCATAGGAAAACCTGCAAGGTCATACATCTCATATCAATAAACATATTGAATGACAGAAATCAGATTACTTTTGAAAGTACAAAATTCACCATTAGCTTAATAATTTACATCTTTATTATTATTTCAATTTTATTCTGCTTTTTTAAAAAAATTTCAGATATATATGTTATGTTTTTACAACATACTGGAATGTCTGCTCCAGGATTATGTGGCCCAATAATTTTCTTGTATTGAACTTTTGGGTTTTGGATATTCTTCTCCTTCCTGCTGCTGGCTTCACCATTTCATTTACTGTTTTCATTGCCTATTTGACATGTGTCCAAAGAATATCATTGTTACTTTTAATTCTCTAATTCTAAATTCATGATTCTGGAACCCATATTGTAACTTTATTTATTCCCACATTTAAAAAGAAATACAGAGCACCCTTTCTCAGGTGCTCAGGTGAAATACAAACTGCTGTTAAATCAGGGCAGAAAAGAGCAGTGTCACCAGTACACAGACTTAAGGAATCAAGCAATAATTACTTACATTACTAACACTAGATGAATTATACAAATGAAAAAAGCTTAGTAAACGGATAGGGTGCCCTTAAATACATTAGCAATTTTAATTAATATGTTTAACAGTTAACAAAGGAAGTGTCATGAATCACATCAATATAGTTAAATGAGTTTTCACACAAAAACAGCCTGAACCAAAACCAGGCACATATATATGGCTCCAATAACATCTCATTCTTATGTCACTTTCTATAAAAATTATGTCTTTTTAAATTTTCAATTAATGGAATTACCTGATATGAATTATTCCTGTTAGAATTTCTAGACTTTTTTTTTTTGAGACAGATTCTCCCTTGGTAGTCCAAGTTGGTCACGAACTCACAATGTATAAAGCCCAAGATGGCCTTGAACTCTGAGGATTTACCTGCCTCAGACTCCTCACTACTTCTAATACAGGTGTGCACCGCCATGCCCTGGTTATGTGGAGCTGGGGAGTCAAGTTCAAGCAAGCTCTTTAACTGTTAGGTCCTCTGGGCATTGTTATACCTACAACCCCTGGGCAATTTTTTTTTATTTTTTTACCTATTTTTGGTACATAGCAAAAGCTGAGGTGTTTATATATTTAGCAGTAGTTTATGTATAGAATGTTGTTACAGTAGCACAACTCATTTGATTGACTAAAGATTATTAAAGTTTTCTAATATGTGATTTCTCCTCTCTGTAAAAAGCAATGCTTGTACTACAAAGTCTCAAAATTTCCATTTAAAGAAAACCTCTTTATACTTCAAATTGTCTCGGAGAAAGAGCATCTGTATAAGCACATTATAAATTATTCAATTATTTGTCTGACTGATACACTATAGACTATATAAATACATCTGAAGCTTTCATTGCAGATGTATTCAATTCTATGATTTGTGTTAGAACTTTCACCACAGCAAGTATCTGGGAGCAAAAGTGATTAGGAAAATGGTATTACATATCTGGTAATACTTCAGCATTTTCTTTTTAAATCACTGATGTGATAACTCAATCACACAGTCTTCCCAAAATGAGAGAGCAGAAAGAGTCGACCCTCTTCTATTTCTTCCCTCACATTTTGCGTACAAAGTCTACGCTGCAGTGCAGCCGGAAACAGAGCAGCTGCAGCGAAAACCAGATATTGTATGGAGCAAAGATGCAATTATTCAATTTGGACTGTGACCAGGAGGATCGAAGCACTTTTTTTTTTTTTTTTTTTTTTACTTTTCCTCACTTAAGTTTTCATCACTTGCAAGGTACAAATACTCTTCGTACTTTAGTTTTTCTCTAAAACTAGCTTTTCTTCTTTGCACTTCAGCTTTCAAAACCTATGTACATTAGTTCTTCAAAAACTAATACCTCTCTACATTAGTTTTCCGAAACACTTTATTTTTTAAATTTAAAAAGTGAAAATAGGCAGGTAAGCATAAAGTACTACGGCTATTCTGGCAGGTTTTCTAAAGAAATATTTGAGTGATTTTATACTTTAAAATAAGAAAGTACTTTCTAATTAGTGATTCAAACTTATTTTTTCTACACACACACACACACACACACACACACACACACACACACACACACACACACACAAAGCCTTAAACATAGGTAAATGGAATTAAGATCTAGAGGTATTCCCTTGGTGCCTTACTCTGGTTACAACATTTTAGAGTATTTTTTTTTAATTTATTTAACTAGGAAGGGGACTGAGTCAGAAACCCACAGAAAACATGGAATAATCTCAAAAATATGCTTATTTGGAAGCATTAAATCACAAAAGATGGGCCGCTATGTACTTTTTTACATTCCATTAAGCTTAAACACATGATGATATATTTTGTGTTGTAAATTTTGTGTCATTAAAACAGATAAAATTTGGTATTAAACTGGTTTTAGGAACATGAGCTACAATGCCATTATTTTTAAAGTAAACATTTAAAAACAATGGTACTTTAGGATGTCAAGAATGGTTTTACAGGAAGATTTGAATCCTGATTCATCGTTTACTAATTGAGTTATTTTAAAGAAAATGGGTATGTAGATGTTACAGTTTCTTTGACATTTACATAAGTCATAATGAAAATAAAGCTAACTTTCCTGGTCAGGTTGTTTACAGGCAGAAATATCAACAATTAGAACCGATGAGATGTCATGCATTTTACTACTTCCCGCAGGCACTGAATGTAACGAAACCGTTCACAGGAGTGCTCTTTTTTTTTTCCTTTTATGTCCTCATCCTTTTTGTCAAATGTCTCCCAAACTTCTCTCCAAATATCATTATGAAGAGTTTTACCCAGAAATCCTAGTTACTTCATTTCTAATGTTTCCTTCCTCACACACACACATATATATGTATGTATATATATGTATGTATATATATATGTATGTATGTATCATATACCTGGTGGCTGCAATGTCAACGATTCCTTACTGGCTCTAGCTGGTTCATCAATAAACTCCAACTAATATTTATCTCCTCTCATGGTCAGAAGAACCAAGACATCCATGCTTAAGAAAATATTTTCCCTTGCTTTTATCTCCAGGAAGTCTCATAAAGCTGTTTTGTTAGTAGATTATCTGTACTCTTTTTCTTTTATAACTGTTGGACAACTCTGACATATTTCTCTTTACTTATAAAATAGAACCATCTTTTGCATTCTGCTTTAGGTATTTTTTGCCCCTTCCACACATTGTAAATGAAAGACAAATCATGTTTCTTAGAGTTCTGTCTATTAGACAAGGAATGGGAATTTATAGTTACCTGGTAAAATCCCACGCCATAGTTTACAATGCAGTATGTTTGTGGGCTTCATTTACTCAAAAGCCAAAGACAAGAGTGTGATGGTCTTTGCCTTTGTTTTTCCTTCACCTCTTAACTTCAATTATCAAATATTATCTCAGCTTCTGAAACTCTCTAATTTATACTAATTGCCAATCAATCTCCCACACCAATTCAAGTCACTCCTCACCTGAGTTACTCCAATACATTACAGGTCTTCTGCATTCTTTCTCACTGCACTCTGCATAACGATTATCCTTCAAGAATATTCTAACAGTCTATTCTGTTTTCTGTGAACTACATATCACATCCTGTATGCTCTCAAGCTAACTATATGAACACTGAATTGGGAAGTCTTATGCATTATCTGTACAACAGTCATAGCCTAGCTCAACTCTAACCACCATAGCGAGTTGAATGTCCAGGACTAACTCAAAGCTCTTCTGTGGCTTTTCAGTGGATCTTTAAGCAAACTGACTTCCATTGATCCATCTTATCTTTCCTTGCTCTCTAACACCCATAAAGCCCTTCCATATTTCTCATATGTGCCATGCCATTAACTGAAAAAAAAATCTTGCATTTGCTATTCTAATAATTTCTAAGCATTTCAGATCACATATCAAAATACATTACCCTGGAAGTTTATTCTTAATGTTCAAAACTAGGCATAAAATATCTCTTATACTCTTGCAATTTATTATTAAGAAAAGTAGATTTTTAGATCAAAGACTTGAGTGCAAGACCCAAAACTATGAAACCACTAGAAGAAAGCAAAGAGAAAACACTTCCAAGCATTTGTAGGAGCAAAGTTTTGTTTTTTAAGATTTCAAAGCATGAATATAAAAAGGTAATTATATTGAATTTAAAAGGGTCTAGATAGCAAAGGAAAGCAATGAACAGAGAAAGGAGACACTCTGCAGAATAGGAGAAAATATGTGCTAACTACTCCTTTGATTAAAGGCTATTCAGAATATTCAGAATGTATATTAGGAAGCCAAACAACTTAGCAGTATAAAAAAAGGAAAGAAGATAGAAATTGGTTCATCTCACTAAATACATGGATAAATGATCTAAAAAGACACTTTCTAGAAGAAGTCAAACAAGTGACCAAAATTTTTATGCTAATTGAACTCAAAAAAGATTACCGTCAGGAAAATACAAATCAAACTCACAGTACAATATCATCTAACTCCAGTAAAAATAGATTTTTACAAAAAAAAAAAAGGCAAAGAATAACAATATAACAATTGCCGAAGAGGATGTGAAAAAAAAGACTTTTGCATTATTGGTGGGAATGTAATTTCATGCATCCATTATTCAATAGCCTAGAAATATTCCCCAGAAAAGCTAAATAGAACTGTCATGATATGACCCTCTTTCCACAAAGTAATTGAAACCAGTATGATAAAGAAACAATTACATTCTTACATGTACTGTAGTACTATTGTTTATAATTGTATACTTGGATGCAAATTAAATATTTTAACTAATCTAAATATTTCTTTGGTAGACTAGTACACTCTACTCCACTCATCATCTATCTTCACCTAATACGGTCAAATAAATACTTAGTCAATTAAATAGCTTGGTATACACAATACCACATGCATCTGCAAATGCAGGCATTTTTCTAAAAAAGTTTAAAAGAAACTTGAGCATAGCAAATAACCAATCAGCTAAACAACTAAGTCCTATGTACAGACAACTGTTTGTAGAAGCAGTATTAGTCACACTCTGGGTTCTCATAAAACACCTCTTAATTTGCAATCCTAATATCTTGGGCAACCCCTCTAAAATGGGTCTCAATTAAACTTATGGTATTAAGCTTCAATGCAAATAAAAATAAATGTGAATTTGCAGTGATATCTGTAAACAGCCTCTCACTGCTATCATTTTTAAATTCAACTTTAAATGTAAGGCACATAATACTTAACCAGATTGCATATTCTATGTCATGTCAAAAATACCAGGCAAATGTTACCAAATCTTGTGCTATAATGCTAAAATAGCTATATGTAACATATATTTATGTGTGCATATATATATGATATATATGTTTATGGAAGTTTTGATGAATAATTTCCCTCATCATTTTGATATTTTTAACCAAGGAATTGCTGCTCATTTAAAATTACCTCTTTTTAAATATAGATTATTAAGGGAAGTATAGATCAAAACTTGAAAACACTTAAAACCATTGTTCCTCCTCCTGAAACAATTATTGTTTACCTTTTTCTTTCATGAGTTAAATCTAATGAAGTAGAGAAAACAAGTCTTTGCGTTTCCAATGTGTGATTTATCACATTACCATAGCCATAGCTGGCTAGTTCACTTGGCTTTCGCCTTTGTAAGCTGACCATCTGAAGTTTGACGTTCCAACCTTTCTGATTTTATGTATTCAGCTTGAAAACGTGCTTTGATTTCTTTCCAAAAGCAACTAGCTGCTAACACGAGAAAGAGAAAAACAAGATTTATCTTATCCAGCTCTACCCCAAACAAGGTGCTGTGCTTTCTGTGACTTCAATTTGACAAGTAAAGCCCTGGGCAGGCAGGCAGCATCACTGCTTGTCATTATAAGGCAACAGAGTGGAAAAGACCAGAGATAGTGTGGAAATACATGAGTACAACAAGTAACTAATTAAGATTAGGCATAAGCAGGGAAAGATTTTCTAAAGCCATGATGCCCAATCCTTTGATATCTACCATAACACAAAATATACATAACAGCCATGTAACTAGATCATCTTGGAAAATATAGATTTTTTCTGTAAGTCTTAACGTAAACAGAGCAGATAAAATGAAAACTGAAATGGAGCAATAAACATAAAACAGCTCTATATTTGCTGTACAAACGTGTCCCATACTAAAACTATACTGTTTTTTTTTTTCAAGTTAGAAACAAAGATTAATCTTCTTAATGTTAAAACCGGTCTCTTTTCCCTCCCCCCAGTCTCTCTTCCTCTCTTTTTCTCACCTTGATAGTACATACTATACACAGAATATATTTTATGGAAACTTGAACTATCTAATTATAAGAGTACTCATACACACCTTGGTTTGAGAAGTCAACTATTAGACACATACCAAGAAATAAAAACTGCAAAGCACACATTAGACCTTGTTTCCTCTTTCCTGTGTATTCTTGAATTTCCTCCCATGTTTGCATTTCCTCTCAAGTTCAGTCATTTCCTGATCTCTAGTCCTAACTTTCCCTTGTGAAAATAGTCAGATGTTTAAACAGCATGTTGTCTGTGTTATTTAAGATGTTTTCCTTTTTAAATGAAATATAGGGCTTATTACTCCTAGCTAGTTGGCAATGTACTCAGAAAAAAATGTAAAATTATGTAACTCCTGTTCTCCAGACTTCAATAACAGATTCGGATATATTTACATATTCACCATGTATTTTATTTGTCACCTGACGCTCACCAGTATTCTCACAAGTTTCTTATGTAAGCGGCTGAGGGTACAAGGAAGAACGACACTATCATTTATAACAACTCCATTTTGCAACGATACTTGAAGTAAAAAATAAATCTGAGTACTAGCCGATAAGTGAAGGAACTTTTTATGCTTAGCATATGCATGTAATCTCCTAACAAAGTGCAATCCTGAGCTGAATGCTCATATTAGTTTTCTTAATAAAAACAAACTATACCCCAAATAGAAAATACTGACTGATTTGTTGTGGTCTTGTAGGTCATAACTGCCTTTGCTGTATTTTCATAGAAAATTGTCTTGAATTTATGGAACCGTCCCTGTTACCACTAAAGCCATGTTCAGAGACCAAATCAGAAGTTACAGATATTTTGTATCCCTTGAAGAAATTTTTTAAGCTTAAGAGTTCATTATCATATGGCAATGACAAGTTATGATTTTTATAGTGGTTTTATTAATTTGAAACTATTTTATCAGTTGGCCACCTGTGAACTAGCAGGTAACCGTGTACCACAGGACTTTTGTAATGTTTTTCAGTTCCATTACTCTTGCCCATTCTGTTCTATGGACTAAATGAGAAAGGCATTAGCCCAGTGAATAGTTGCATAGGAATAGGAAAAACCACAACTGGAGAGTTCTTGCATTTCTCAAATATCAGACTTGTTGGTAATAGAAAACTAATATAAAATATAAGTCAACAGCCCAGTTTTTCATAATGCCTGTGATCTTATTGCTGTTTTCTGGTTTCTCTTGCCTTTTCTAGATTTTTAGCTATTTCAACTAACTTAGCAACTTTTCTTATAAATTCTGAACAGTATTTTTTTTATGTCATTGAAACACGTTTCCTTGTCCTTTCAATGACAGAAATGGCAGCACAATCAGTAAATAGAGCCTATGGGTATCCTAGAAACTCAAAATATAGCATTGTCCTCTCTCTTTCTATTTCCATAGGGTCAAGAAAAGCCTGAAATAGCCATCTGATGATGTTTCTTTGAGCCATCTTAATACCTCCCAATGGCTTAAGGGATCATGATTCTGAAGATCAGGTTACCTATTTTGAAAAAGAGTCACTGCATTGGATCGAGTGTCACTAACTTCATACTTTCATACTGTGTTGTATATTTGGACTACTGAACAAGTGAATATAGTTGATCACTCAGAGCATATGCCCACCCCCCTTCAGTAGGATCTCTCTGCATAAAATATAAATAAAAAGAAATTAGAATTTACATCACAATATCAACTTCTTAATAAGAGCAATGGATGACAGAACACACCTGATGTAATCTGTTCACTAGCATGTCTTCTCTCCCTACAACCCTCCAGTATATTCCCCAAGGCCATCAGTAGTTCAACTAAATCCCTTGTCACTACATCCTATAAAATAATACAAAACATCATATCAAGTTTTACCTATAATCATTAGTTTTGAGAATCCAAACTTACTTGTATTCATAAGATTTTGTCAGAAACTTGAGAAATAGATTCATAGAACTTACTTCCGTTTTCAGAGATTCCTTAAGCTTACCTGTTTACTTTTCTGTCTATGTTTAATGGTAAAATTTTGCCAGGAAGCAGAAAAATATTCCTTTCACTTCTAAGATCTTCCATCAACACTAACAAACACAAAAAAACTAGACAATTCATTGTAACTCTTCTGTTGATAATACTGTGATTTCTCACTACTTTAAACTAACTAGCCTGTTGTATACATTTGCTGGACAATTAATCGAAATTTTTCAGTTAGTATTATTGTAATGTGGTTACGATTTTCAATTATTGTACTGTATTAATTTTGATAGTGGTCATTTCTGAGCATGAGTCATTAGTGAATCTAGACTTGCCAAAACGTTGCTCTTGTCTATGTATTCCCTTACAAGTAATTTTGTGGTAAATGAATCCATAATTAAAAGAGAAAAGCGGCTTTTTATTAATGATATATGAAAATTTTCCTTGCTATTAGATAGCTGCAAAGGCAGGCCTTTCTGTCTGCAAAGACTTCCGAATTCTCCAACTTGCATGTGCACGTCTTTTCGCAGGGGGACTAAAGAAGTGCCTGCAATCTGCTTGTGGTGAAAGGTGGATTTGATAGCTATCATTTTTCTCATTTTTCCTATATAACGTGTAACAATATTATATATATATATATATATATATATATATATATATATATATATATATATTACATATACATGAAAATAAGTAAGATGAATGCCAAATACATATAAAATAAAATGTAAAATTTAATTTATCAGTAGATCCAATGCACAGGTCCTTTTGCAAATATAATTAGAATTTATCAGTTAAATGGCAATTTACCACTACCTCTACACACACTGTGACAGAAACTTCATTTCTCACACTTGGCCACACCAGTCTTCTCACTCTAGCTGTTCTGTCGGGTGAGTGAGTAGAAACTCATAAAGGTTTTACTGCATCATTTATCTCTTACTATTTGTTTAGGCTAAGCATCTGCTAAGCAGCAGACATACGGAAGAAAACAAACAAAATACAGACTTTCTAATATAAAAGTAAATTATTTTTCTGTTCCGTAGTGTCCTGATATGACTTGTTCCCAGAAGAACATGAGCTGCTCTATGTAGTAAAGGCTATTCAGGAACATCTATGCATTTTCCTCATGCACACCTTCTAGATGAAATCGAAAAATTAAACTAAGTATATTAGAGACCCAGCTTACATATTATTATAATAAAATTATGATTTAATTTCTATATATAATTTAGTAAATATATTTGCTCTAATTTCACAGTATTACTACAATATACTCAGTATGTTCCAGGCATTCTGAGAAATAGACTATAATTAAGAATTCCTCCCTGACCTCTATGCACTGCATATTAATAGAGAATCAATAAACATTTCAATTACTAAAGTATAAGGCACACTGTGATAATGCTGTAGTACAGTAATGAAATTCCACAGCAGGTTAGGGAAGGATTCTTTTCAATCAGCTGAAATAATATTCCATTAGTGCAGTAAAAACAAGTAAGTTATTCATATTTAGATGTAGTTTGAGGAAGAAAACTGAGAAAAATCAACAACTCATAGTATTATTTTGACACTTTTCCAGCCTATTACTAACACTTTGTGGCTTTAGAATAGGGATATGATATTTTTTTCAGTTAGAAAATAGACTAAAGACTTTGAGCTAGGATTAGATGTAATTGAGAAAGATTTTAAGTGATTTCATGCATTAACCATACCTGCTAGTATTTAAGTGACATCATCACATAATGCATCATGAATGTACAGAAGACACAGTATCTTTCAACTTTTCTATTTTTGATAACAGGTGTAGGTAACTATTGATATTATCAATTACTAGAGGAGGCCGCCAAGAATCACAGATATTAACATATCTTTCCTAAAATCGGTGAGTAACAAAACTGGTATTCAATCAAAATCAAATGTGCGTATAAGACAAAGAGAGGAAGCATGTATATATTTACTAGAACCATACATGTGTATATGTGTATGTTTTAAACAAGGAAGTAACATGATATATTCTGTGGAAAGACATTATTAAGTAGTGGTCAAGTAAGGCTCCATTCAGAACTTAATAAGGCTTGAATTAATGTAAAGGAAAACATGAGGAATGTTTTATGTGTATTAACAATAGCAATTTTTTTGCAATAGTAGGGACCAAACCCAGTGTCTGACATATTCTAGCCAAATGCTCAACCACTGAGTTACACATTCAACATGAAATGTAACACTTTAGAATATGTTTTTGAAAATATATTTTAATAAGTGCACTGAGGAGATAAATCCTGATGAGGAAGACAATGGAACACATGGACTATTTAAATACACTGTGATAAGAATATTTGAACATGATGACTTTGTGAAAGATATGGAAAAAAAGTCTAGTAAATAGTTGAAAAGGAAGATGCACAGTTCCAAAAACAAGTGGAAAAATATGGGATTAAGGTTATAGAAATATTACCTGAAGTTATGAAAAGTAATCAGAGCTGTTAGGAAACCAAATACACACAATAAGGAAAAGGAAAAGTCTGAGTATTGTGTGTCAGTACTGTTTATTTCCAGTGTCCGAATAAGGACAGGTGAGTCACTCAAAAAAACAAAAAACAGAACAAATAATAATAAAGGGTTACATTAAGTAGATTGTTAAAATTGTAAGAAGGCCAATATCCCCCAACCAAGAAAACGGACATGAAGTAGCATCTTTTTAACTATTCGATTTTTGAAAACAGGTGTGATTCTTAGTTGATATCACCAATTTCTAGAGTAGGCTACCAGAAGCAGAAATACTGTAGTATCTCTCCAAGGATAAATGAATAATGAATTTGAGTTTACATTAAAGTTAAATAATGCTCTGGATTGAACAAGTAATGGATCACTGGTGGATTACCAACATTCACAATACAATCCCAACTGCTTCATACAAGAAAGGTTTTCTTGGGTTTCTATCTTCATGTCTAGCATGGGTCAGTCGTGGATTTGAGGATGGCAACCTTTGCACAGTCATTTCCAGGTCAGATGAAGGCTGCTCCTCATGGAATGGTAACATTGTTGAAAGGGGAAATTTCAATTTCAGACTTCCTCACTGTCTGTTGTATGTAGGAACCCAGAAGTGATACGTGTCATTTAGATACACCATCCATTCTGGAGACCTCATTCTCAAATTCTGACAAACTAAAAGCTGGTGGGAAAATGCAGGAAAATAAATGTTGCATTGGAGATGCCCCTCCGCTTATCTACATCACAAGCAAACAATGAGAAAGTAAGTGGCCAATCAGAATCAAAGGATTGGGGAGAATTACTACATTTATACACCTAGGCAGGGTAATTTAAGGGGAAAAACTTGTGGACAAAATTGTGAAGATACATTGATAAATTATGTCCCCCAAAAATACAATTTTTCTCTTTTTGAAAACAAAATTATCTTTTTGGGGGACTTAATTTTATCAATGTATCTTCACCATTTTTTGTCCACAAATAATACATAACATGTAGTTTTGGCGAAGTGTCTGAGGCTAAATCTTCAGATACTAAAAGTCTTCCTAATCCATAATAAGTACTCTCACTAGTAATGTTCAAATAAAATATGAATTATGTAAATAAATTAAAATAAATTTAATATATTCCTTTTGTAGAGTTGTACAAAAGAAATCAGAAATACTTCAGAGCTTGAGGGAAATAACCAGACTCTTACAGAAACTGTAATGATTCCAATGTGCTGAAATACTATTTCTAGAAGCAAATTTAAATATTAATGAAATAGGGATCTCCAAATATATTGTACACAGTAATATATGTACTAGAATGTTATAATATCTGTAATACGGAGAGATTATGTTCAATCCCTTAGGCTATTAAACAAAAATTATTAGGTTTTTAAATGAAAAATATTCTCCTTTCATTCTCCCCATGCTCCACTTTCCTTCCTAAAGGTAACAAATACTACTATTTTTGTGTGCAGCATTCATAAACATGAATAGCACACATCCAGATACGCAGGTCATAGATACCTACCTAGCCTAATTGATTTATGTGCATTGTACTCAAGAAGATAATATGTACACTTTCCTGAACCTTCCATGTGGACGCCTTTTTCCAAAGGCAAATAAACAAAAAAAATAAGATAATGATAAATGAAAGACATTTTTTAAAAAAATATAGGTGCAATATATTAGGTAAAACTAATGATGATTTTTCAAAACCTAAACTTCTATTCCAGATGTCTTAAGTTCACTCTTGAACGATTATTATTTCTGACTACTGCTTATTATTTGTTCTTTTCTATCCTGATGTGAAAAATGTATTTGTACATTAGGAAATAAACTACTGAAAAAATACAGTTCCTTCACAAATGTATGTGTAAGACCAACTTGCTATTTATCATGCATTCTATACTTTTTTAAAAAATTAAAAACAATAAAAAAGATACAATAAAAAGTGTATTATTTACAACTAAAAAGACAATTTTGAATACAGAAAATATTAATGAAAAATAACATAGCATTCATAGCAATCCTAAGACTCACACAATAAAAGCTTTACAATCAACTCCAATCGAAGGCTTTAAATAGAAGGACTAAATAATTTTAACAAGTTTTAAAGTGAGAAAACATATAGAAACATGAGATTAGCAAACCAAATTTTTAAAAGGTATTTTAAGTATGAATGAAAACATGGCAAGAAAAATACATAGAAATTATTTTTATTTAAAGTTCAAAATTTATATGGCATCCTAGGAGCTTATGTCATTATCAGTTTTGAACTTCAAATATATCAGGTAACTAAAAACATATTCTCTTTTTGTTGTTTATTAACATAACAATTGTACATATATCCAAGGCACAGTATTTTAAGCTTTTAGTCATAAGTAGCTTTTTTTACTATTGTTTAGGGCTTTTTGTTTTGTTTTTGTTTGTTTTTAATAAAAGGCAAAAGAATGCTAATTTGATTGTATTGTTCTGTGTTGTAGCCTAAAGGTGTTAAGGGATAGACCTGTCTGCTACAATGTTCCTCATTAACTGACATTGTACATGATGTAATCCCAGCACGAGGGAGTCTGAGGCAGGAGGACTGCTATGTGTTCAAGGACAGTCTGTGCTATATAATGAGTTCAGGACCAGGCTGGACCTCAGAGTGAGACTCTGTCTCACAAAAAAAATTGACATTGTATATGTCTGACAAAATGTTCTTTAAGAATACAAATTAGCAAAATATCATTATGTACAATGAAGTAATTTACATTTAATAAATATTACTATGTTCATGCATCTATTAACATGTTAATAGATGTTAATATCACACTCTAAATTTTATTATGTTGATCTGTTTTTAAAAAGAAAATATTTTTATTAATTCATAGAAAATATAGTAGCAATTTTTCAAAAGAGGAAGTTTATTCTATCTTTTATAGTTTAAGAAATATCTTTTTTGGGAAATGATGTAAAAATAACCTTAACAGTTACATTCAAAAATAACAAAAACCTTTTTCAATAATATATCCTTTGATTTCTGTGAAAAGGCTTCAAAAACCAGGAAGCAATTACTAGGAGAATCCTGTCTCGCTCTTCCCTATTGTCATTAGACGCTTATTAAATGCAAGAATCCTCCCACAACTTCAGTGACATATTTTTGTAAGTGTGACTCCACTATACAAATCTTTTCTATATGATCACATGATTTCTTAAATATTTGACCACTTCATTAAATCCTCTTTTCATTTTAAAACTTTGACCTGGCTCTCATAACCTTTACTCTAAGATACGTTATTCTCATTATAGGAGTGTCCACATCTACAAATTTAGCTCCCAGATCTCCAGATAAAGAGTTTTGTTCCAACAAAGTTCATCAAGGATATGTTCACTTGAAATCACATAATATACAAGTTTGAAATTAGGATCCCTTCAGTTATCATCAAGATAAGGATCACACAATGGATCTGGATTTCATTGAGTCCTAACACAATAACAGGTGTCCTTATATGAGGCAGACAAAGTGATCACATTACCTTACTTCAAGATATACTTAAAAGATTTAATAACGAAGTAGTATGGCAGTTGAATCAAAACAGACACAGAGGCTAATGGAGCAACATACAGAGCTCAATGTAAGTCTGTGTGTCAGGTTTCTATCACTGACAAAGACTTGAGAAAATCAACTTACGACAGAGTTTATCTTTCCTTCCTTCACATTTTTAGAGGTTTCAATCTACAGTAAATTGTCCCTGTTCCTTTCTTCCTGTGGTGAGGCAACACACCTTAAGCTAAGTGCATAGAGAAACAGATGTACTCACTTCATAGGGAGCAAAAGAGATATGGTGGAAGCAGGGCAGTTTCCCATAATCCCCTTAAAGGAAATGATGCCAAGCCCTAGGAGCTCCCAAGAGTCCTCACCTTTTGAAAATTTCACTACCTCCCAACAAACCCACCTGGGACCAAGGCTTTAATATAAGGGCCTATTTTCTTTTTTCATGACAGAGATTGAACACAGGGCCTTCCTTAAGTCTGAGTTACAGTTCTTGCTCCTTTTTATTGGTGATAAAGTATTACTAAGTTTCCCAGGTTGTGCTTGAACTTGTAATCCTCCTGCCTCATTCTAGAACCAAACTATAGTATTAAGTAAACTGAGAACATTCAATAATAAAATTAAAACTTTTCCATAAAACTTGTTGAGGTAACTGCCCACCCAATACCAGAAGAATGAAAGCCGTATGGCTGCACATATACGAAAATCAACCAAAATGTATTTAAAAATTTAACATAAGACTGAAATTATAAAGCTACTAGAAAAAGAAATTCCTTGGCATTGATCTTGACAATGACATTTTCATATGAGCCCAAGAGCACTTGAAAAACCTAATCCAGAGACAAACATTTACTACTTTCTGTGTGCATGCTTGACGTTTACTCAAATGTAATTCCCTTGGCACTAAAATCAGATCAGTGTTATTGAGCTCATCATAACTCACACAGCTATGACTTTCATCTTTAAATCTAACTTTGACCTGAAGATTTTAGTAAATGTGGAAAAAAGGGAAGCAAGGAATCACTCCTACCGAAACTCAACCAGGGAATTTCTTCTCAAAAAAGTAGATTATTTTTATTCAGAAGTTTTCTTTAGTCTCAAACTAAAATTATTTCTTCTTTTATATTTTGAGTACTCTAAGAAGTACAATGAGACATAGAAATGAGAATTAATTCATGTTCACAGGAACCCTGGTCTTCACTCAGCTTTACACAGTATGTTGGTTGCACTTTCTAATCCCAGGACAAAATGCCAAATCACTCTTTACAGTTTTCTCAGCACAGTATCCCCACTGTTGTTTGAAATTGCATTTATGTCCCCTGGATTAGTTAGCTGGTCTCTCCTCCTCTAAAGCTCTCACCCAAGGAGTCACACAGGGATGTAGGTGAAAACCACTAAGGAATGCTGTTCCTTAAGTTCAGAACACAGTTCATCATTTCTCAGTAAATACGTATAGATCACATATTCATATTTATTCCTCCATAATACACTCCTTGCCCTTCCTACTTTCTACACTTTCACCTTCCCATGAGAAAAATACATTCAAATTCCCATTCTTACTCATTTTATAAATAAATTTCTACATATTCTTTTATCTGATGTTTTTCTAGTGACTAGGGACAAGACAGAATATCACAATTTAAAACTAATTTTCACACTTAAGCTTTGATCTGATATTCAATCACCTTTGCCTGTAAATCACATGTGTTTTGTCTTTCTTTAATTTTCAACATCGACTTTGTTATTATTCAAAAGTTGTAACTACTTTTATTTTAATTTTTTTTAACTTCTCTCAGGTGTGGAAAAAAAAAAAAACCTCCAGACTTTGTATTCCTTTTCTCCTAAAACTACAAAGAAATGAATTTTTTCACAGTTGTTCTTTCCTACATAACTTTTACTTGTAACATATTAGAATTATTGTAACGGCAAAGTTTTAATGACGTCTTTAGTCATTTGGAATTGTTTTTATTTCAATGTATGTATTTGGCTAAATTGCTACTATGTTGATTTCCTCCTTATACCACATTTCACAATGTCTTTAAATGTGATTATTTTTATGTCATATTCAATTTTGAATGATTTCCAAACAAGTAACATATCATATTGACGGGCATTTTCTACTAGCAATCTGAAGTTACTATTTCAACATCTCCTGGACACTGTTAATGTGGCTACAAAAACTATTAGTCAAATGATTGTGTCTTTATGGAATAAGAAGCCTATCTTCAGTTTTGTTTTATTTCTTTTTTAAAATGAAAGTTTTTACCTTACATAAGAATAACACGTATTCTATAAGGACCTCCATCCAAATATTGCCCACCTTAAAGAACTGCAGTTTCCCTCAATCTTTTCAAATTCATGTTCCGCTTGCTCATTTCAAGTTTAAGTCAACTGTGCTTGACAAAAACAAAATGTGTTCTATTCACTTTACAAGTAAACAGTTGAATATATATAGCAAAAAATGCAAACGTTTGGGACTTTGTTATAGTACTTGATTAGCAAGCTTTCAGTCAATATAATGGCATATCTGAAATAACTCTGAAGCTTGAAAGGTTGCTTATCTTGACTCACAGTTCTGTAAGTTCCAGCCAAAGAACAGTTGGCCTCAGTGTTAGGCCAAGGTTAATGGAAGAACATTATGGTGGGAAAGCGTGACAGAGCAAACTTGCTCACCTCATGAGGCAAAGAGCAAAGGAAAAAAAAAAAGAAAAGAAAGAAAGAAAGAAGGAAAGAAAGAAAAATAAACGGACTGAATTGCCAAAATCTCCTCCAGGATTCTGCCCCTAAGGACACGAGGACCTCACACAGGTCTTAGTTTTCAAAAGTTCTACCATCACCCAAACAGCACTGCCCTGGCAACTGAGCCTTTATTCAACACATGGATTTTTAAAGCAAATTCAAGTTTTAAACTATTTTAAGTTTCAATAGCATTAGAAAACTTAATATGATATTTGTAATATTATGTTATAGTTTAGTATTAAACTAAATTATAACTAAACTTTTGTTTTTAGTACCTACTCTTTTTTCATGATTAAAATACTCTTTTACGGTTGACTCCAATAGAAAGCCCAAGAAGGCAAACAAAATACATTTCCACGTCATATCGCTTAAAAATATCTTTATCTACAGTAATTATCTCTCTTCTTTCATTCAAAGTATTTCCTGAAGAAATTGAATAATCAGTATGTAGCATTTTGCATATGTCTAATCACATCCTGTAGTCCTGTAGTTTGCTACTTATGAGAATTTGAATTCTCCCTTCAAAACTCATTTTGATATTTAATTGCTTTTTCAGCAATATGGATTGTGACCTTTAAGAGGTGATTAGGTTATAAGAGCGCCATTCTCATGAATGTATTAAAGCTGTTATTACAGGAGTAATTAGTTATCACAGAAGCAGGTCCTGAAAAAGGAATCTGTCTGGATTTTTCTCTCATTCTCCCAAAAGATCTGTTCTTCTTCCTTCCACCCCAAGATGATGGGAAAAGTTGACCCCGCTTAATCTTGGCTTTCTCAGTTTACAGAAGTATATAAAATAAATGTACTTTTTACAAACAACCCAAGATATGGTATTTGGTAACAATACAAAAGGCACTACTTTTTTCACTTAAAAATAAATTAAACCTCAGTGTTAAAGAGTTGCACAGAAGGAAATAATATTTAAATAAGTTATAGATGATGTTCTATAATCCCATTGTATCACATTAATTCACACAGAACACATCATGTGCAAGTTTACTATTGTTAACACGAATCCGGAGATTTAGGGGTCTTCAACACATTTCAGCAATTATAAAAATTCACAAATTTTATTTGACTGTTTCACTACCCCTGTATAATGATTGCTAGTTTAATTGTATCAATATTTTAGAAGATACATAGAAAATATTTATTCCACCTAACATTTGTTTCTAAAAAGTGTATGTGTTGCATAAGAAGTTTCCTCATATCCCAAATGGAATTTTCCATATATTCAATATATTTCAGTGTCAGATATTACATGCTTGGGTACTTTTCTTCCTCAGTTACTAAGACTCCCTTAAAATTTGCTTTTTTTGCATAATCTAAAAAAGCTTCTTGCATTTTAATATATGTTGCCTTGACCTTGTGTGCATTTCATTTTGATATCAGAAATCTTCCATTATTCCAATCCTAATCTGGAACCTTTTATAAATAAATGGAGAAGCCACAATTGAGGTGTTTGGGTCACAAATTATTTTTAGAATATCATTTTCCAGATATTTTCAGTGGAGACCTAAGAAATATACAAATTTGTGAAGAAAGCATAATTCTAATCTTAATATTGTAGTGATTTATTTCAATGAAACAATTTTTACTTTGACTTTATTTCTTATGCAGGAAAGATTGTTTCATAAAATATTACCATATTTTGATTTATAGTTTTTGATTTAAATTTAAATAATTTCAAATTATATTCATAATAGTGATGCCTCTATAAGACTGCTGGGTTATTATTTAGATGCTAGGTTAGCATTTCTTTTATATTAATTCATATTTTATGCTTAGGGTTACAAATAATATATATGCCTTTGGTGATCATTTGTTGTAATTGTTTTTGCCATCTAGTCTGCTTCAATTTGTCTTCAGGTTTTAGATTTTTTCTTTTTTTCCCCACTATATTCATTTTTTAAAAATTATAAAATAGTTATGTCCTCTGAAAGCCAAAACAACACAAACCACTTGTTCCAAATTCTTCCTTTCCTCTTCTCACTTTCTATTCTATTTCATTTACTGACCAGTAGGTATCTATTTCATTATATTATATGGCTCTAGCATCTTTAGTTGCACTGCTGTAGGTGCCTTGATGTTTCAAATTAATTCAAAATATTTTACAGCTTTTAGATATTAAGGAAGAGCTAGAATACACAAGAAGCTAGATTTAGTGAATAAGGTGGATAAGAGTACACCCTAACTTAATTTTTCAGTGTTCGAAACAGGATATTCTCACTGAACTACACTCCCAGCACTTTTTTCAATTTTTTTTAAATTTTGACACAAAAATCTTGCTAAGTTGCAAAATTGACCAAGATTGGCTCAAACTTGCAATCTTCCTGATTCAGTCTCTTAGAGAGAGAGGACTAGAAGCTGCCGCCACCACACCTAACACACTCTATAATTAATTACAACCCTGCCTTTCCATTCAACGACACTTAAAAGGATCACTTGCCACATCTTGGTGTAACACTATTTTGATATTCCATTTCCTGCTTCAAGAACATGATTTATAATGTTCTTTCAGTGCACAGAAGCCTGTATATGTTTTTCAAGTGTATTCCTCTACCTTGATCCTGCTCTCATGCATACGAACACAATGTCTTTATTTAGGTCATACCTGTTGATTCTAAGCAATAGCCTGAAAAAATGACTTCCTGAAAGATTAACATATCTTAATCTCTAGAATCTGTAAATATATTTTAAGAGAAGAAAACCATGTTATTTGTAGAAGGTAATGTAGCTGGGGATTTTGATATGAGGATATTATTAAATTGGTCCTCAATCTAATCACTTCTGTCTTTATAAGGAAGCAATAGGGGAGTAAAACACACTATGGAGAATGTGATGTAAAGAAAAAGAGAAATAAAACGTATTTGTTCTACAACTATTTTCTGTGTTTTCTGTATGGCTTTATTGATTCTTTAATACTGACCAGTGATGTGGATGCCATATATCTGTTCTCCAGAACTGTAAGAGAACAAATATAGGCATAGCCAGTGGCACAGACCTGTAATCCCAACTCTATGAGAGGCTGAGGCAGGAGGATCACAAGATCAAGCCCAGCCTGGGCAATTTAACAACTTAAATGACACTCTATTTCAAAAGAGAAAAAAAGGAAAGAAGGAAAAGAAAAGAAAGGAGAGGAGAGGACAGGGGAGGAAAGGTAAAAACAAGCCGGTGATGAAGTTCAGTGTGAAGCCACTGGGATCAATCCACAGTAGCAAAGAAATTTCTCAACACACATTCCAGTAACCACATGATAATATTTCTGGGGCATGACAAAAATGTGTAGCCCCAAGGTTGTAGGTTGAATTTCCACACATTTATGCAGCATGTTCATTTGGAATCAAGAGACAAATTTCTCTTTTGCAAAGCCCACCACTCTCAATGAGCAGTGTCTTGAATTTCCACAGATGTCTTGCTATTACTTTGGAGAATTCACATATCAGGTAATTTTCACCAATAAGACCAAATATTCCAAAAATACAACTTAAGAAGAAGAGTTATATTTTTGGCTCACACATTCACAGGGTACAGTCCATGATAGGCTTGCTTCAAACCAGAAATGGCATGGCAGAAGAGCCCAATGCACCTCACTCAATCAGGAAGATAAAAAATCCGATGCAGAAAGAAAGAAACACCAGCCCACAGCACACCCCCAGTGAACTACCTTCTCTGAAACAGAACTATTTCCTTATTCATCCACAAAATTAGTCCAATCATGAGTACAGCACCTCCATGATTCATTCCTGTACCAAAATCCCAACCTCCAAACATATGAGATCTCACATGACATTTTATCCCTAAATCATAACAGGACTCAAAACTGACAATGGTTTTTTAAAAACTCCTCTCCGAATCTTCCTCTCATAAGTTCCTTGCTGTAATTTCCTTTACCTAGCCCTTATATTCTGACGAAAGTATCATGCATTTCTAATGACTTTTGCCTCCAAAATATGCCCTGACCCACATAGAAAATTATATAAATGTATAAGATTTTAAGTATTTTTCAAATGTTCATCCAGCAGACTATTTAAGGAAAGGAAACAAATTTTCAACTAGAAAAATCCATTAATTGAGATAAACTTGTCCTCTTCTTACATTTGCATTTTACAAATTTACTGTTGAAATTATTTTACATTTTCAATTTTAATGAGAATTTGTTACAAGAAATACACTCAGATAATCTGTGCATTTTATTAGAGTGCTATTAGTTTATAAAGTAAATCTCTTGATTTGCTTTATGTATTTTCTTCCAGATAAGGTCACTCATTACTCTTCATTTATAAAGGAGAGTATAATTTATAATGTTCAATATCCAGATGCTGTACTTTTATCCACAACCCAAGTATGCTTCATATGGTGCATACTTATGCAAGAACATTTGTTATTACAAAGAGAATTCACATATTTGGTAGGGATAAATTCATTTTTCATTTTTTTCTATAATATACACCCTATTAGCATCTCCTCTAAATAGAACTTTCACACAGAAATACAATTTTTATGTCACAGATTTATCAAGTTCTGCTTAAGAAGTTAGCTTGTCAAGTGCAGTGATGAATAAAGGATAATGTGCTTCAAAAAAAGCATAGGAAACATTTCTTCTTAACCATTCAATTAAACACTCCAGCTTCTTCTTCTCGAGAGGAGATATTTTCCTGTTGAAAGGAATAATAAAGCACTGCTAATATAAGGCAATAGCTATAACATTAGGAAGTCTTTTTTAATCACTAGTGTTTCCAAGTAGGATGAAGTAAAATTAATTTTAGTTATTTAACTCATAAGAACAATCTAAGGAAAGACCTTATAATATAACTGATAGGCTCTTGACTACAAAATAATTATCTTTCTTTACAGATGCCATAAGTCATTGTTCCTAAAGTTTAAAGTGAACCATATATAATGATTATTAGGCTTAATTTTTCCCTCTGGGTATAAGCTTAGTATTGAACATAAGTACATAACAGAAACTTAGCCTTTGAGTCAGGATCTTAACCATATTAACCTAGATTTAATAGAAACATATGAATATACCACCACAAAGTAATCTGGGACTTTAAAATATTATAAAACTAATAACAGTAATTCTCAAAGTGTCACATATGGTAACTATTGATCATATCTCAGAGAAAATATGAAAACAAAGTTAATCCAAGAAATATAAACAACAACAAAAAACTACTCTGTACTTTTTTATACATCTAAATTCCATATGGAAGAAAAGAATATAAAATACATCATCAAGTAGGCAGACTAGGGAATCCTAGGTGTATTCCACCCCCCAAATCAAAGGTTTAGTAACTACACATGAATGAAAGTACAGAGCTGAAGCAACAGAACTCAGTGGAGCACAGACAAAAGATAAATGCAACTGTAAATGGCAAACGCTTTTTACCTATATTCCCCCATCTTTAAGCTGGAGTCACCTGAGGACTATTCCTTGCCACAAGTGTGAAGCAGTTTTAGTATGTTCCCATGGCCAAATTGTTTGAGTCCTGTGAGACAGAATGTCCACACATGCAACAAAACACACAAAGAAAGTTATCACTCTGGTCAGCAGCAAGGGCAAAAAGAAGCCTAGGACCCATGAGGATCCGGTCAGCCAAGGCTCAGGGAGGCTGACCTGAGTAGATGGAACTGCATCTGTGTGTGCCCCACTTGTACCACCACAGAAGGACTCCAGAAGGCCATTCATCATGTGTTTATACCCTGGTGTGTCATGATTCCTGGGTTAAAGCATTGAAAGACACTATTTCTACAGAAGAACAGAAACAAAAATCCTCGGCTGACAGGTCACTTTCTATCTCTAGATGCTGAATTTCCTGCACCTTCTATAGTTATTTTTGATACCTACAAGATAGCAGAAAAACTGTTACTTCAAGGCAATCTGGAAAATGTGTCTATGGTTTACTTATCACTGGTCTAGAAGGCCCCGTTTGCAAAGGCAGTCTGTTCCATATGCACACTCCCTACCCTGCTCTAGAGGTGGTGATGTGCCTTAGCAGATTAACTCTAATGCCTTGACCAACACTACCTCAGTGTAACACCATACGACCACAGCCAGGGCACACATCACCAGGTCCAAGAAAACTATAACATTACCACAAGTGCGAAGATTCAGCCTGCCTAGAGCAATGAGCTGGCTGGACATATTTGTGACCTAGGCAGAAACTGTCAGAGGTGAAAGAGGCTTCCTTCAGAAAACACTCTTCATGGCCATTGATCCTACTTCCGAATGGTCCCTATTGCCTGTCCACAATTCCTGAGGTGATTATATGTATAAACAGAAACTGACAGAAATTGCATGAACTCTTCCAAAGTAGGCTAAAGGTGTAAATCAAGCCTGTTATTTTTTTTTTAAATGTGGTAGTAGAGAAGAACCCAGGGCTTCACATTGAGCTGCAATTCCCCAGCCCACTTGGTTTATTTTTTATTTTAAGACAGGGTCTCACTACTTTACCCAGGCTTAGCAAGTTCTAATAATCATTCTATCTCAGTTTCCCAAAGTGCTAGGATTATAGGCTTGTGCAACTAGGTCAGACTGCACTTAACTTTTCTTTATGGTTCCAAATATCACCAAAAGGATATAAATCCAGAGTCATTTTTATCTCCTGCTAGGTCCATAATATGCCTACATACACTTGAGGTTGCTGACCCACTGGAGCTTCTGCTACCATATCATATCCTTGTGGAAAAAGCCCATTGACAGATTAGGTCCTATCTCCACCCATTCTGAGGTCTCAGGTATTCCCAAACTATCACTTGAGGTAGGGTAGAATCAGTGTATGTTGTAAAACAACTGTGCTCTAGGATATGGAAACCAGCCCCAGGGTACACAGGGAACAAATAAAAGTGAGAGACAAATCCAGGACTGAGAATTGTACGATTTGCTGATAACTGACAATAGCATAGTCCTGCATGGCAGCAAGTTCCAGGGGAGCCCTCAATTTTCAGATCAACAGTAGGGATATACACATCAGTCAGGACAAAAGCAAGAGTATTAAAGTGGAGTATGCCTGGTTATGTCAAGCTAATATTAAAGTCATCCACATTCCCAGCATCAGCATGTGGTTGGGAAGCTCTATATACTATTGTACTTGGAGTATCTCGGGAAACTATGTAGAGACTATGGTTACCCTGAGGTAAGCATGGAGGCTGTGATAAAGATGGCAGAGGCCATGGCAAGCTGAATACATGTAACTATTGTCTCTGAAAGCACCACTTGCCCATTTTGCTTTGATTTTTTCCCTCCTCTGCTATCTATCACAAAAAGGAATGTCAAAATGTACAAAACTGACATGTTTGACAGCATCAGACTAGAGGAACAAGTTTGTCTTCAGCAACATTAGGAAAACCCTATACAATGGAACTCCTTGACCCTGTCCTCCACTCTTATGGAATCCCACAGGAGAAAAAAACTTCTGAGAGAAGTACTGACTATACATTACAGTCAGGTGAATCTGCTGCTCTCTGAACAACTTTCCTTAATATTTTACTCATCATTATGGAAGGTCATCAACGCTAAACTAGTAAGACTTTGGCAACTCTTAGAAATGAACTTAATGCATTTTGTATGATGAGGTGGATAGACGCCCTGGGTAGAATGTTATGTTTGAATCTAGAATGTCCACAATTACCAGGCAAAAAGAGATTTTAGTTTGTAATTTTGCATTTAGTGAAGACTGTATTCTGAGCATGCGAAATGTCTTCATGTCTTGGTTATCAAGTTTGTGTTGGCTTGCTCAAAGACAAAACTCTACAATGTTCAATACTGTATATCTTTTATATACCCTAAACCTCTGAAAATTGAAGAAATGGAATTTCAGACATGAAAGGAACTTTTAAATTCACTTATATCCAGCTTTTTCTTTGACTAAAAACTATTCATACAACTGATTTATTAATTTGCCTACCAAACACTTATTAAACATTGTCTATTCTAGAAACTGTATTTAGTGCTAGAAAAATAGAGAATAATCTGTATTTTAGGAATATACAGCAATGTGGAAGAAATTGGACAGTACACATGTAATGATTATAATATGTATTAAAGACACCAACAAATCTATGACCAGAAAAGGTAGCCTTAGTATGTAAGGAAAATATTTTTAGATGTGGTGATGCCTGAGCGGAAACATAACAGATCTGCAGATGGTAGAATAAAGAAGCTCTAAACACTTCAAATTTTTTAAGAAAAAAATATGGAAGCAAGATACAACATAATGTGTGAATAACTATGAATAGCTTTTTGATACCACAATGTAAATTTTATGCAGGGTGGTGGGAGAAAAGTGGTCAGGAGATGGTTTATATACAATCAGAAAAATGTAATCTTGGACATAGATGTTTTCAATGTTTACTCTTTTCAGAATTTCTACATCACAGTCATGGTGGTTTCTAGATAAACAAATAATCCTTGGGCCCATTATGGATTCAGCAGATGAGATTCTAGGGGATTTGAGTCTGCTAGTGTAGTTATGTATCGATGTACATAGGTGATTTCATGTAGGCAAGAGCGTACACAATTGAATTTAAGACTGAAGGATACCAGGAAAGAGTTAAATCTTGGAGCAATGGACTTTAGTGACCAGTCCAACTTTGAAATGGTAACTAAGGAACTAGAGCAACTGCAGTGAGAATTGATATTACATGGTAGAATGTCAAGTACTTAGTCAGAAATATAAGAAAATTGTGGTTTTACAGCAAAATTTCTAAAGACTCGATTATACTGTTGACAGACAGACCAACAAGAAGAAAAGAGATCCTTAGAAATCATTAATTTGATTATAAATATATAAAATGCTGGGCAAGTGTTATTCATGGGGGAAAATGCCAGTGCCGTAGATCCAAGAGAGAATCAAGTGGTGATAGGACCCACATCATCAATGTGACCTTACCGTGAGAAGAACAAATAATCAGACTTGAAGAATTGAATGTGGGTAAAAGGCAGAGAAGAGGCTTGCCAACAAGGAGGCCTTAATTCTGGGGTTTGGGTGGAAGCTCTTTCCTCTTATGTTATATTTGTTTCCCTAAGTGTGAGTGATTAAAACACCATGAAAGCCAGTGATCTAGACGCTAACAGCAACACCAGAAAGTGGGTCTGATGAATTGGTTCACATGGGGCTCATACAAAACTAACAGTGCCCCTTATTTGCCACTTACGTTACAGAATGAAGAACTGCTATGGATGTCATCACTTCAAAAACAAATTTGATGCAGTATATAAATACTGTAGGTTCACTCATTGCTACTTCCTCAGACTCCTCCATTGAAAAAACATGATCAGTGGAAAATAAAGCTTTCCCTATGTCAATATCCACACTCATGCGTGCACACACACACTTTTTGTTGAGAAAACATGGATTATTATAATATAGAGGATAAAGGAAACAGGTAGTTAGAATATTGTCTATTTACATATTTCTTTCTGGAGCAGAATACCCAAAATCTACAATTTCTGGTAAGAAAGATTTATTGTAGTTTACAGACTCAGAAGGTCTCACATAGTCCCTCAAGGGCAGCCTTTCACCGAAAACACAGAACAAAGACTAGTCAGAGAACATTTTTCACAGCATGGGAGACAGAAAGCCAAGTTCAGGTCCTGTTCAAGTAATACACCATTTACCAGTGAAGCCCCAGTATTTCACTCCTTCCAAACAGGCCCCACCTCTTCAAAGCATTTAACTCCATAGGTATCTCACTACATTAAGAAACATGATGCTTTTGAGGGTCATTCCAGATCCAAATATTCTGTCCTTGACCTACAAAAGACGCACGTTCATCTCTTTATGCAGTTTGCATTGAGTCCTTCTCTAACAGTTGCCAAAGTCTTCACAGTTCCAGGACTGCTAAAAATTTCAAATCCAATATCTTCTCTAAAACTCAAAGCATAATTTTGGTTTCAATTTCCTGTGAAAAATTAAAGAAGAGTTGAACACTTCTAAACACAAGGGCCCAAAGTAACCATTCCTATTCCAAAATGAAAGTATAAGAGGATAGAAAGCAACTAGACCAGAACAAATTCTAAACCCAGTGCAAGGGTTAAAGCCTGTAGCTCCACTGAATCCTGTAGTTCTGTGTTTAGCAACTGGTAAACTATACTGAAATGAAAGCTCTAAGAGGCTCTGGTGGTCCCAGCCCACGCATTGACTTTGGCTGTAAATGTGATAGTTTCGCTTTTGAATTGACTCTATTAACAGTCTGTTGCCTTCCTCAGCTCTCATCCATGTTTCTGGCATCTCCAAATTTCCAAGGTCTCTACTGCACTTTGGGGTTATCACAACTTTAGAGCTTTACACATTGACCTCCTAGGTACACACTGCCTGGCCTCCAAGGACTACCTCTGAAATTTGGGTAGAAGCCTTCATGACTCCAGAACTCTTGCATTCTGCAAGCCTCTGAAATCAGCAACATGTAGTTGCCACCGATGTCCACCAGTTGCTTGAGCAGTGGTCTAGCCCCTTGGACAACATAAGCCTCTAAGTTGTTAGATGCTACAATCTTAGGGATTTTTTTTTCTAAGGTCTCCTGCTACACACATGAAAAATTCTATTCAAAGTCCTTTGCCTTTCCACTCTCTAACTGGTAAATGGTGGAGTCTTGCTGATTCCTGAGACACCCCCAAAGCATCCTCTTCATCATCTTGATTCCAAGTACTTGGCTTCCTTTTAATGTCAATCCCTTTAACAAGAATGTTGTCTTTTGCCTGGCCTTTGCAGTACATTTTAGTCTGGCAAAACTGTGAACATTTTACATCTTTATGTAACAGTGTCATTAAAATCCAGACTTGTGACGACTAGAGTGACACTATTTTGTGGTGTTTATGCTATTTAAGTTATGTGCTTGCTGTATAAGTTAAACTTCTGTGATTTACAAATAAATTTTGTTAATCGTATCAAGTGTAAAGGTGTTATGAAAGCCTCTGACTTTTGTAACCCTAATATGCTATAATTCTCTGTACTTTTGAAATTTTGTAATTTTCCATAACTCCAAATTGTGACTTTCTGTAACCAGGTTGTTAATCTTTTGATAAATTGTATTCAACAAATTCCCAGTGTCCTTGTAACACTGCTGGTTAGCCAACATAATATGTAACTCCTCCGCCCCCACCCCCCACACACCCAAGGTCAGACATGTAGCACTTTGTCAGAATGGGACTTGTTAAAAGCCATTTATCACCCACCAAAGATGAACATTGGGAGTCAGATTACAATTGGCCACTTGGTAACAGTGGGGCCCACCCCAATGCAACAAACAAATTCAAATTTAATAGGCCACCTAAAGTGTCTATGTTTACTTGTCAAATTGTACCCGGTTGCTATGCAAATGATGTAAAATTCCTCCTGTGTTGTCTTCACAAGTGTTCTGCTAAGCTTGCGCAGTGATGCTCTCTGGAAACTCCCAGAGTCCAGGGTCAGCCCTGTCTCAGTAATAAACAACCTTGCCTTGTCCCAGTTGGCGTTTAGTGGTCTCTTGATTTTGAACTGTAATATTTATCCTTTGCAATTTTCTCTTGCTTTTCAAAGATGCTGGCAAGGGTGCTGGGAAAAAGGAACCCTCTTACATTGCTGGGAGGACTGTACAACTACTATGGAAACTAATATAGAGATCTCTCAAAAAACTGAAAATAGATATCCCATTTGACCCAGCGATACCTCTTCTAGGTATGTTTTCAAAAGAGTTCAAAGCACCATATACCAGAGATACATGCATAATAATGCTTATAGCAGCACAACTAATACTAGCTACATCAAACAAGATACCAAATATTCCTCAAAAGACCAATGGATTAAAAATGTGTTATACATACACTAGAGTGTGCTATCTGTCTTAAGAATAGACAGATATGCATCACTTGTGGCTTGAATACTCTGATTTATAGCATATAATGCAATGTCAAAGAAAAAAAAGCAAGTGTTCTTCTTCCACACATATACATCCATCTACACCTACCTCCACAAAACAATAATGAATGCGTACAGCAAAAGCTAAACTTCAAACACTTGTAAATTACTAGAACAATTTTATTATATATAAATGGACAAAAATATTTTATGTGAAAATTTAAAGAATCCCAAAATATTTTTCAAAAAAGAAAACAAGAATAAAAATAAGTAAGGGTACCATTGATAAATGTATTGAATTTCTTGTTACAAATAATTAACTATATCTGATTCTAATTCTGCTCTTACTGGATCTTCTGAATAAGGGATTTATAACAGAGAGAAAAGCAGAAATTGATTTTATGAAAATTTTCTAAACATATAAAAATAAAGGGCTGACCCATGAATGAACCTTGACCTCTCATTTTCTCCGATGAGAAAATTAGGCTGGCCTCTGTGGGTTGGTTCACACCTCAGTTCCATTTCTGAGGCCTAGCAAATTTTTGGAGTGTAGGTTGTGTGTGCACTCAGGGGTTATACTAAAATTTCACAGTCTGTTTTAATGCCACTCAGCTCTCAAAGGCTTTATTTTGTTGGTTGGAGTCTGTGACAAGTATGTGCCTTCCACTTCACACATCAGAAATGCCTAATTCACAAGCTTCTATCCAGAAAGGCAAGCACATTATTTCAGTCTTTCCTCTAGAATTTTTCCACACATTCTACCCTCTCATGTATTTATTCCACTGAGCTTGGAGAGAAAGATGTAGGTCATTGTCTTCGTGACTTTCCCATCATGGGCTACAATATCCGACAGCCACAAGTTAAGGAGGATTTTTTTTTTTTTTTTTTTTTTTTTGGCTCAAGTCTAAGAGGTCTCAGTCCATATATGATCACCTGACTCCAAGGCAAAAAGAAAAACAAAGGCCAAAAGGTGGACACAGGAAACTCTTCTTCCCATGGCAGCCAGAAAGAAAAGAAAGAAGGCAGGAATCTGGGCAAGAATATAACCTTCCAGGCCATGACCCTAGTGACCAATCCCTCCACACAAGTCTCACTTTCTAGCAGCACATGCTATCATTAACAGATAGACCCACTGATGTGTATAATGACACCATGATCCAATCACCTTAGAAATGCATCAGGATGGGCCATTTTAGATCTAAACCCCAACAGTCACTTTTCAAAATATTAGCCACAGATGTTAATCTACTGTGTGACTGGTGTCTATATGAGGTGTAAATCCAAGAACGAATAGACAAAATTAAAGCAGGAACCTATCTGGGACTGTGTTGTTTCTCCATATTTGAAGACAGTCATCTCCATCCCACAGTACTTTTCAGGATATTTGATTAGTTTTGTCTGGTTTTTTTTTTTTTTTTGGTAATTTGTTGAAATTTTGAAATTGTATCAAGACCAATGAGTCTTAAGGGAAAAATCAGTACTGCAGTGAAAATTTGTGTTAGCTTTTCACTGCTGCAGCAAAATACCTGAGGAAACAATTCAAAAGAGAGAAAGATTTGTCTCACAGCATCTGAGGTTCCAGTACATGGTTATCTGGTTATACCACTGTGGGCCTGAGGAAAATCAGAACAGTATGCTGGAATTTAAATGGAACAAAGTTGCTCAACAAGATGCATCATTCAAAAACATGTTCCTAGCGGACTATTGTTTCCATGGAGCTCACCTCCTGAAAGCCCATTCACCTGTGAATTAATCCATTGATGAGGTCAGACCTACCTTGGCTCAGCCTTTACTCTAGGTGTGCATGCTCAAGAATTAGGTCTGACCAACTCTGAACAGTGGTGCAATGGGGACAGAGTATTAAATGCGTGAGTGTTTAAGGGGGATCTCATATTTAACCCATACAGGTATTCAAAAGTTTCCACCCACATTTCGAAGTTAATGCTTGTAGTACACACCAAGGTATGTCTGATGAGTCAGTGAGGCCACAGGCTTCTGAACCATACTGAGAGCTGTACTGCCAGAAGCCACATGGTAATTAAATGACACTGCTCAGGTTGTACCTGACAACTGCTCAGTGACTTGGAAGAAAGAACATATGGAAATCAACTTTCATCTTTACTATTCAGAATTACTCATATTTATTAGTTTTGAATTAGAGCAGCTGTTATCTTTTCTGAAAATTTGAACATGCACATCTAACCAAGCTGCTATATTCAAAAGTTAATATTCATAAACAGACCTTATCTTACTGCTATTGTAACATGAACTCTCATACAAGTTTCTTTATTTTACAAGATAAATTCATTCAAATTAAAATAAAAGCAAATTATTACTAAGGGAAACAGAAGGTAACAGAATTACCCACTGTGTGAGATCCCAATGTTTAAATAATAACTGTCACAGTCAAAACAAATTGTATTTCAAAACTATATTTTTTTATTTTCTTGATGAGAAGTAGTAGGCTAGGCTTCCTGTCTGGAGACCTTGTTCAACATTTGTAGCCACTGATTTTTTTTTTTTTTTTTAAACCACACAGTAGTGATACTTAGTATTGACTGAACTGTTCACATTCACCTTCAAGTTGAACATGAGAGACAATCTGGATATCAATAAACATAGCATATGATTCTATCTTAGTAATTCTCTGAAGATTATCCCTCAAGTCTATTAACATTTTTCTCACAAGTTTCCCTTTATGTATATAGTGTATTAGTTGTGTTGGGTTAGTAGGTATATTATTGATTTTGGCTTAGTGTTGTAACACCACATTGAATTCTCTGCCTTTCTCATTCAGAGTAGATTTAATTTCTTTTACAATTTTTAAGACTCATGTTTTTAAAATGAATTTAATATAAAAATTTATAATTGTTAGGGTCAAAATGACATGTCATTTTTTCTATTGGATGATGAAAAGATAGAATTACCTATTTTGCTTTAAAAACCCCTCATTGTCATACAAAATATAAAAATAAAAATAGTTTAATAAAGATGCCCTTCTCCATAACATTAAGTTGTTAATTATGACTTAAAAACTAAATCTTATGATTAGCAAAGTATCTTTATGTAGAAAACTGTTAAGGAAGGAATCTGTATTAGTTTTCCAGAGCTATCAGTATGCCTCTGTCTAGATTTTCTCTTTCATAAGGATACCAATATTTTCACCTTAGGGCCCACAGCAATTATCTCTTTTACCTCGATTATCTCTATAAAAACCCATCTCTAAACAAAAGTCATACATTAAGGTACTTAAGATTAGGACTTCAATATTTATCTTCCTGAGGGACAACGTAGGTTTATCCTTAACACCACACAGGTTTCCAAACAGCATCTCAAAGCAGGAGATCTGTGAGCTAGATATCTATCTCTAAATGTTTCTTTTGCCAAATAAATTCTTGTTTTAGGAGAGGAAAGGCCTAAAGCCTGAAATAGTGGAGTTTCTCCAGTAAAATAGTCTCTTTAGTTTAAAAGCATAAAGCAATAAAATGGGGACACTGGAAACCCTGAACCGCTAGGCCAGAAAGTCTGAGGTTTCCAATTATAATATAAATTATTATTATATTATCATGAGCCTGTCAAACTAGAAAAAGTAAACACATATAAGCACAGAGAGTGTTCTGTAAACGTAAGAGAGGAGAGAGCTGGCAAAGAACATTCTCTGATTCTGTGTAGAGTCACTGAAGCCCTGGCCAACTATGGTCACACTCAAGAACCAAAGAAATGTTTATCACAGTTAAAGCTGTGGACACATGCAGTATATGACAGAGACATAGTGGCAGACAAAACTCATTGTAAACAATTTAAATGTGTCTTAAGATAGAGTAAAAAGGAGTAGAAATGTAGCTCAGTCACTGAAGTCCTCTGGGTAAAATCCCCACTACCACATACACACACAATCCCGTACCACATACATTCAAGTACAAAACAAATATACATAATAAAAATTAAAAATGGAAAAGAATGAAGTAAAATAAAAATTAGAAATAAGTAATGCATAAAGTACTTTATGATTAGTAGCTGAAATAGAAACTATCAGAGAAGAAAAAGTGCAAAACATTAAAATCCTAGCTAAAAAAGAATAAAACTATTCATATTTGTGTATGTAAAACAAACTATTCAGAAAACACACACAAAAAAAAGCTTAATGAAGACTGAAAGAAAAATTTCTGCGCTGCAGTGGAAAAACATGTGCAAGAGTGTTTGTGTGTTTCTTATCCTGATCTTCACTTCTGTCTGTCTACTCCAGGGCTATGCAGGCCTGACGCAAGACTGCAGATTATTTGTGTCATGCAAAGCCGCTTGCATCGTTGTGCTGGCTGCCAGCAAAATGGTTTAGGGGCAGCACTGATTATAGAGATCTGTTTATTATTTATTTGTTTGTTTGTTTGTCTGTCATATTGGGGAATCAAATCCAGAATCTTCAAAGTGAATTACATATCTCACCTCTCTCTCTCTCTCTCTCTCTCTCTCTCTCTCTCTCTCTCTCTCTCTCTCTCTCTCTCTCCCTCCCTCCCTCCCTCCCCGGGACAAAACCCTGATAAGGTGGGCACAAACTTGCAGTGCTTCTGGTAAGCCTCCTGAGTGCTGGGATTATAGGGATATGTCACCACCCCAAGATGGAATGGCATGTTTCATTGGCTGGAGTTTACTGCAGTTCAGCAAACTTCCAGTGGCATTCTGATGCCAGGCTTCACTCAGAATTCAGGTACCCGCTGAGAAGCCCAGAGGAAACAGAATAGCCATGTGCCCTCAGTGAAAGTTGCCCAGCATGTCCCATGTGACCCACTACCTATGACTAAACCTCCCCACTTCTCAGCTTCTGAGTACTGTGCCATGCCTTTGCTGAGGCTCCGGGCTCTTCTGGGAGCTGCCAGAGAAGCCAGTGCCAAGGTGGGTGATGGTACCACTGTCTATCATTTTTTTGTGTGTGTGTGATGATGATACTAGAGAATGAACTTACGGCCTTTTTACTGAGCTACATCCGTAGACTTAATTATTTTTTAATGTATTTATTGAGACAAGTGTTAAAATGCCACACTGTCTAGGCTGAGCTTGGGCTCGCAATCACCCTGCCTCCACCTTGCAGAGTGCTGAGATTACAGGTGTCCGGTGCCACTGTGCCTGACTCCAACAGGTACTTCTGAATGGGCCTGTGCTAGCAATGTTGCTTATAGATGGATGGGGTGCTAGTGCTAATGCAATAGTGTGCTGTTATGTGCTGCAGTTTAAAGAGAAAGAAAAATGCAGGGGCTCCACAGCAATACATTTATACAGTGAGAAATACCAAACACTTTTGAAGCACCAACCTACTACACAGCTCCTGGACTACACAACTTCAGAGTGATTTTGTAGTTGTTGTTGCTCTGGATCTGTTTCCGTGCCAATTTTTGTCCACTGTCATGCACCCTCTTCCTTCCAAACCTCCCCTGCCCCCTTCTGCTTTGTCGCTAGGACCCTTGAGCAGGCACAGAGCAAAGGTGCTCCTCCCAGGTCTCTGTTGATAACCTGAATCTCTGGTTCTTTTCCAATTTCCATCTGTCCTGTATCGAACACAGCGCATTCCTTCCTTCACTCACGTCACTGAGTAGCTGTTCTTCAACTGTCTCTATTCCAAGCTACAAAAATGTTGGAAATTCCCAGCTGATCATAATTACATCATCATTTTTCAATGTTTTTAAGTAAATGATTAGCTCCATTTATTTATTCTCTGCTTTTTCTCAGCCTCAAAATGTTCAAATACACGTTACCTTTATGGCATATCCACATTTGTACAGACTTCCTTCATTCCTATTATTTTTCTCGTTCTTTTTTTCTCCCCATTTTATTGACATGTACAAGTGCAGAATTTAAGGTTTACAATAGAGTTGAGCATTTTGTGCACATACGTTTCTTGTCAAAGTGACAAAGGCTTCCCCGCTCTCCTTCTGTCCCTCCCCCTACCCTCCTTTCCCTCCCTTCACCACCCCCGTCCCCCTCTTTCTCTTTGTCTTTCTTTTAAAGTTCCATGAGATAGCTGTGATCTGGGACTCTCATATCAGAGAGACCATCCAATGTTTCACCTTCTGCTTCTGACTCACTTCACTAAGCATGATATTCTCAAGTTTCTTCCATTTGCCTGTGAAAACAGTATGGAGAGCTCTCAAAAGACTAGAAATAAATATCCCCTTTGATCTTTTTCTCTTTCGTTCTTCTGAGCAGGTAACCTAACAACCTATCCAAGTTCACTGACATTTTCCTCTATGCAGCCAAGTCTTCTAGCATGCTCTCCGTAGGGTTCTCACGTTGTGTTTGTCATTTTCTTTTTTCATTTTTCCATTTTATTAATAAATATCTGTATGATATATAGTGTTTACATTGATCTTCATTATCCTGTGCACATATGTATCATGTCAGTTACAAACTCTCCCTACCCAAGTGACTATGTGCTTCAGTTCTGGAGTATCTGTTTGGTTGTTTTTAGTAGATGCTCATTGCTGAACTACTATTCTTATTTTGTGCTATCTTCTTTGAGATTATAACACTAAATTCTTAGTTAAGCATTTGGTAAGTTTTCATTTAATTTCAGGTACTGGTGCTTTTAGATTGTTTTTATTGTTATTGTGGCTTGGATCTGGAATGTCCCACAAAAGTCTCATATATTTGAATATTATAGATTGTCTATGTAAGCATGTGCTATTGGGAGATTGGGGTCTACTCTGGAGGGGTGGATTCAGGCAAGTACATTGGATTGCAGGTATGTAAATTGGATTACAGACATGGAGAGGGGGCTTACCGCACCTTCCATACGTGGATGCAGGAGGGGCTGACCACTGGGCTAAGACCTGGAAAGATATATAAGATGTTTCCTGCCTTCCTTGGAAGACAAGTCTCAAATTGCCTGGCCTTGGCTTCCTGTTTGTGATGTTCTGAGAAGCTGCCTCCACCTCTGCCTCTGCCATGTACTTCCACTGCTGCCAGCTATCCCTGAATAGACTGTGACCTTCTGAAACTGTGAGCTAAAATAAACTTTTCCTCCCCTAAACTTGTGGATGTTGAGTATTGAGTCACAGCAACAAAAGGGTAACTGAGACAATTCTCTTGGTAGTATTGTGTTTCTTTGATTTCTCTTAAGCTATGCATTTCCATATGCTCCTTTGTGAAATCAGGAATCCTTTCTAGCCCTCACAGACTGGTTTCAGTATGTCAATCAAAAGAACAAAAATACCCAGAATAGTTGAAAAATGTCTGAACAATGAGGCAAAAGCAGGTGGCATCACAATCCCAGACATCAACAGCAACTGTAATAGAACCATATGATATTACACAAAAACAGACAGGTCAACCCGTGGAACAGAACTGAGGATGCAGAGACAACCACAAGAACCCTCAATCATTTGACCTCTGACCAAAGGACCACAAATATACAGTGGAGAGAGTCTCCTCACTAAATGGTGCTGGGAGAACTGATGATCCACATGCAAATGGAGGAGTCCATACCTGCACCTATTGCCATGTACTAAATCCAAATTGAAGGGGATCAAAGACCTAGATATTAAAACTGAAACACAACCTCCTGGGAAACAAAATGGGTACAACTCTTTTGAAGATATAGGTGTGGGCAAAGACTTTATCAATAGGACACTTGATGCAAAAGAAATAACTGTCAGAATTAACAAATGGGATTATATCAAATCAAAATCTTCTGCACAACAAAGGAAACAATCAATAGAATGAAGAGTATCAAAAAGTTGATACTTTCACTTCTGACAAGGGACTAAAAATTGAAATATACAAAGAACTGAAGCAAAGAGATAAGTGTAAAAATCAAAGACACAATCAAAAGTGGGAAATGAAATAGTCGGTTCTCAGAAGAATTACAAATGGCCAGCAAATTCATAAACCATTGTTCAACATCCTTAAACATTAGAGAAGTGCAAATCGAAACAACACTGAGATACCATCTGACTCCAGTGAGACTGGCTTCTATCAAGAACTCAGAGAGACACTGGTGCTGGAGACAGCACAGAGCAAAAGGAACATTTTACACTGCTGGTAGGAATGTTACCCAGTAAAACCACTATGGAAAGCAATATGGAGATTCCTCAAAAAAAAAAAAAAAAAACTGAAAACAGATACTCCATTTGACCCTAGGACACCTCTTCTGAGTATCTTTCCAAAAGACTTAAAAGTATCACATAACAGAGACAAGTGCATACTTCTGTTTATAGCAATACAACTAATAGTAATATAATTTTGGAAGATACCAACATGTCCATCAACAAAACAATGGTTACAAAAAATTGTGGCAATTATTGTAATATTTTGCCATAAACAGATAGATTTAAGTCATTCATAGGTACATGAATACAACTTAAGACGATTACGCTTTGGGAAATGAATCAGACTCAGAAGGCTAAATATTGCATGTTTTCCACAAAATGAGAAACTCAGAATATAATAGATTCAAATGGGAGGGATGTTGGGAGTCACAGAGATAATAAGAGGGATGAAAAGTGAAAAGGGGGAAGAGGAAGGTAAAGTGACAGATTACTGCTATGCATATGCATGAAATTCTCAATTTCAACACAACCACTGTGTACACAACCACTGTGTATCACATACACACAGTAATAAATAATGAAGAAAATATTGATACCCAAACTACAACTACAACAAATAAAACAAATCAAACACAGAGATATAGAAAAAGAATCCCACACTATAGAAGATAGGCTTGTATCAGAAGAACGTCATATTAGTTTAATATCTGAAAATAAATTAATGCTATGAAACTTATTAGGTAGAATAAAGTAGTATATAGTGTGTGTGTGTGTATATATATATATATATATATATATATATATATATATATGTATATAAGTCTGACAGTGCGATTAGAAGAAAACTGTGAATAGAAAGACACTCAACAATGAATGAAATAGAACAGATACTCCTTATTGCAATGAAGATCATCTATGAAAAATTAATGAGAACCTCATGCAATATTCAAAGTGCTGTTTACAGATTTATCACATAGCTAAAAATTCTATACCTAACTAAATATCCATGAGAAAGGAAATACAATAGTAAAACTAGAAAATCTTCAAGTATTCAACAATTGATCAAAATGTAGTTAAAAGCCAACACATATTTGATTTTGTGAATTGATTAATATGAAATATCCAGAACAAATTAATCCATATAGAAAAAAGTTAAGTGAATATAAAATGTTGGAGTGAATTGGAAATCAGTAAAAATTTAACACATTTTTCTAGATTTATACAGTGGTTTTGGTGGCACATTTCTATAGATGCACTAAAAATTAAACAGTATAATTTCAAGACTAAACATCGTATGTGAACCATATCTAACTAAATTATAAATAAAATACTACCATTGATTTTTGATTCCCTTATTAAACATTTTCTAAAATTTCCTCAAAGAAAAGATTCCAGTTCAGGTAGAATGGTTACTTCAATAACACATTTGAATATATATTAGATATGTATCATGTTTATTTGTGTATTTATTTACATGCCTATTTATGGAACTGTAGATTGAGTTCACAGTGAGACACAAATCAAGCTTTTTATTTCTATTCAATTGTTTTGAGATAAGAGTTTACTAAATTGCTAAATTCCCCAGGCTGGCCTCAAATTTATGATCCTTCTTCATCTTCCTAGAATGCTGGGATTACAGGTGTACACCATCATACCTGGCTTTTTTAATTTTAATTTTATTTTATATATAATTTGAGCTCTTATTTATTGGCTTACTTTTTCTTTTATCATTATTCATTTAGAAATAGTTGGCCATAAATTTTCCTACTGTCATTTGTTTCCTACAGAGATATTAAGATAGGTTGCCTCCAAAATTGTTCCCATTCTATTAATATTTATGCTCACATAATCCCCCCTATTGACACCAGGATTTTCCTATAGTAACGGAAGATGGTAGAAGTAATAATGCACTACTTCCAAGATTACGTCATTAAAACACTCTGTATTTTCGATACAGGCCACTGTTTATATACTTCACAGATCACTCATTCTGGCAGCAGCCACCGACATCTGTCACGGGAAGTACCTGGAAGTTTAATCAATAACTTCTTGAATGAAATTGAAATTGGATGATCCAGGTCCTTTCAAGCTCCCAGCTGATTACAGTAACCGAAGGCTACTTCAGTAGCACAGGTGTTACCCTGGATGCAGTGTTTCTAGTAGCACTTAGCCTTCATTGAATTTCCCGACCATCACCTTAACCATAAACTCATAAGAGACATTGTGCCAGCTAAGATTTTCTCCGAGATTAACTGAGACAATAAGTGGTTGGTGTTTTATATGCATAAATGCAAAGATATCAATTAGACAGTGAGATATTACTAATAAACACACTAATGTACACAGTCTCTTGGGGTTATACATGTGATTAACCATTTCTTTCCTAAATTTTCACAAATATTTTCTACATTTAAACATATTACTGAAAGCTTCCCTAATAACCAATTTCTTGGCAATATTCACTTTAACACTTTAAAAGGTAAAATAGTATCTGTTTCCTAGTACAATAAATGTTTTCACTAAAAGGCAACTTTTATCATTGTGTAGATAATTAGATTTTAAAACAGTGTTCTAATTTAAAATCCTACCTAGAGTACATGATTTTTGAATATGCATGTATGAAATGTAAGTAATATTCTGGAAATCTGAGAAGAACTGTCTTTTGTCAGACCACTATCTTTAAGCAATATTTAGGTAAATCACTACATGACAGGAGAAGAGGATAAGATAACACTCTACAGAAAATTAATACTGTTGATACAGTCATTAACAGCCTTTGAAAACTAGAGGTGAGAAAACCCTGCATTAAGAACACCCTTGTGCTTAGACATACATTGAAAATAGAATTCTTTCGAGTGTTCAGATTTATTTGGAGACAGTTTTCATATGTGGTCACTGATCCAAGAAGATCTTTTTTTTTTTTTTTTGCACAATATGCTCCTATTTAACTTAAAGAAGACTGAGGCAGCAGTGCATGTGCATAATAAGCATGTTTGGAGCTCTGACTTGAAATAACCCAGATGCTCAAGAAATCCAGAGGATTTTTGTTTAATTTATTGCAGCTTTCTGGTTACTGACCCATAGCCAAATGGGGTTGCAGATAGGAGTATAAAAATCAGATAAAATATAAAAAAGAAAACTCAACTTCATTCAACAATCAGTAGTTATTGCCTTAGAAAAATCACCAGAACAAATGCAGCTCAGGAGAACATCAAAGGGAAGTGTCATCTCCCACCATGAAGAAAGGTCAACAGAAGAGGGGTGTGAGGAGCAAGCCTCTGTCCCTCTGTCAACATCTCCAGCCACCACAGTATTTGGAAAATCTCAAATTGTGGCTCAGAAGTATTATGCAGTCATGTTATAGTCATGTTATGAGCGTAAAAGTCATGAAGATATTCGGCATTTGCAACCTTAAAAACCCACACAGACTCCATAGGAAATACACTCACCTCTGTCAACCTAAGAAAGTGGCTACAGGACACATTAACTTTAAGCTTAACTTGGAGGCTGAAACAGTTCCCAGAGGAAATCTATCTATAATAAGTTCCATTTGTCACATAATTTCAACCAGAATAGAAAGAAGCAGCTAGACCCCAGTGTTACTGGGCATGTCCAGTAGGAGGATGTAGCAAGTGGTCTCTGTAGTCCAGCTGCCAGAAGTCACTGTTTGAATCACAACCTCAAACAGGAAGTAGACAAGATAACTCCAATTATATTATTATCAGCTCTCTGCCTACAAGTTCCGCAAGTTGCTTCAATTTATTTATCATGGACGAGCAAAGATTTTATTTGTCCTATTCTCTCTCTTCTTTGTTTTCCTAGAATATTGGATATAGACCCACAAAAGCCTTTAGTCTTAGAATTGTTTTTTTTTCTTTTTTTTTCCTTTTTCTGTTTTTTTTTTTTTTTTTTTTTTTTTTTTTTTTTTTTTTTTTTTTTTTTTTTTTTTTTTTTTTGAAAAATACTCACTGCCAGCAACTTAAAGGAAAAGAGAGAAGAATTTTGTCTCATGGTTTTAGTGGGTTTAGTCCATGGTTTATTGGCTTCTAGTCAGAAATGGTATGATAAGAAGGGAAAGTAGAGGAAAGGTCTTGATGTCACGGCCTTCAGACAGCAGAGACACACGAGAGAAAGTAGAATGAGAACATATCCTTCTGGTTATACCCCCATCATCATCCACTTCCATCCAGGCCCAACTTTTAACATGAGATTTTTAGGAGATATCTTACATTAAAACCATAACTTCTTTTTAACAATGATCAAGCCTATGTGTGCTATTGTTTTGAGACAGGTAAAAATGTATTAGGGGCAAAATTATCTGTGAACACAGAAAAATAACAGAAGTTTCCTTAGGATTTAAATATTAAAAATCAAGCTAGTGGGATGGCTTGGAATCAGGACTGAGGACTCCCTACACAGACTAACTAGGTAAAAGGAGTGCTTACATGCAAAGAAAAACCCTAAGAAAGGGACCAGAGCTTTCAAAGGGTTTCTTTTTTATGCTGAGGGGTGGGGCACTATCCCATGACACTGCCAGGCTGAGGAATCCTCAGGAAGCACGGTGTATAAGAAGGAGCTTCAGATTTGGAGTCAAAGTTGCTCCACGTTCAAATTCTAACCAGGCCTTCAAACATCCTGTGGGGATAGTTTATTAAACTTTCCAGCCTCAGTTTCCTCATTTCCACAATAAAAGGTGCACTCAAACATACAAATATTTAAATTTAAGAGAATGTATTACAGTAAAAGACACATTGACATTAATCCCCTCAAAAAACTTCCCCTGGCACACTTTGAAGATACTTATCCTGTCGTTCTTGGCACTTACTGTGTCAGTTCTGGAAGTAAGTACTCTTTAATGAATGTCTTTAGTTGAGCTGTTATGGCTGCCTTGATGTCCTGAATCACATCAAAACATTTACCTGTCATGGTCATTCTGACTTTGGGTAGAAAAGAGCCAGAAGGGGCAGATCTGGTTAAAAAACAAAAAAAAACAAAAAAAAAAAAAGGTGGATGACAGCATACTGCTGTGTCTTTCCATGCCTGATTTTCTGGCTTTTCTGTTAAAAACAATATTCACTGAAATTATGATCATACCTCATAAACATATGCATAAAGGAAGATATCCAGAACTTCTATAAAAATGGGGGGAAAATGAACAATTGTGTTCAAAGTGTGTGAGGAGAAGCATTTTGAGGGTCATAGTGGGCAATTTGTCTTTTAAAAACTTGCTCATTTACCTCTCAGTCCAAGTAAGTTTTAGATGGGACAGACAAGGCAGTATCACCAGGAAGCCCTTTGCCTCTCCATGTCTAGCCTCCTCTTCCTTCTTCCCTCCCACCCAGCTGTGGCTCCATTTCCCTCCCATCTCTCTGCAGTGACTTACGTGAGGCTACTTCCTTGCAACCCACTGGAGCCCATCTTCTCTGGCATGAAGGCAGACTGGGGCTCAGGACAGAGCCACAAACTCATTAACTGGACCAGAAAGGCCACAGCAACTGATGTACTTACATCTCCCAAGTCCACCACTTGAATAGGATCAATTTCACTAATAAAATTGATCTATGTTTGTTGCACTTGAATGAATAAGAAGCAGGGGTCATATGTGAAAAATACTCTATCATTTGCAAAATGGCGTTTTACCTGTTGTGATGAAAAGTAGAGAACCGTAATTGTCAATGTTTTCACTTAGAAGACAAGAAAACTGTTTCTTAGATGGATGTCAATTGTCCGCATTCACTGTGTCATGTATATAATGGCCACATTGATGAATAAGCTACATGAAAGTCAATGATATTCAATAAGGAGCATTTACTTTGTGCACCTGTGTGTGCACCAGCTGTGGATCAGCTGAATCTGCCTGGGTTTGCTAATGTAGTTTGGTTCTAGTCCACAAATCTTTCAGCATCCTCCTGGGAAAGAGAGGATACACCTGGTTGTGTTCTTTTACTGGTGAGAGGAGAAACACCAGGCCACAGACTTGAAACGGGCCCACACTCATTGACATCTCTTTCTCTTGTCCAAAAGTCACAAGCTGAGCCAATTCAAGGGTTGGGGAAATACAACTGTGCTCCCCTGAAGGAGGAAGAACTGCTGTGCCACATGCTGTTGTGGTTTAGAACTAAAATGGCAAGAAGGGGAAATTTCTTTAGATTTATAAGTAGAAAAATAATGATTTTCTTATTAATTAACCAAATGAGTTATCTACAAATTCATTGCAGGAGAATAAAAATAGGAATGAGGATGCTAGTTATGTTTCTTTTCTCACTTAGGAAGGAAGAATTAACAATGTAAACAAGAGACAGATCAATAAAAGTGGACCCCCATATAGGGATTAAAGTAGCATCTAGAGGTGAGGGTATCAGGGTCTCCAATTGAGTATAGTGGTGAAGAAAAAATCAAAATCAGGTTCAAAACCAGAAGTTGGGCCAAGAGAACATGATGGGAAGGCTTTGATCACACTCAGATAGGAAACACTAGGGAGAGGGACAATTCTATGATGCCGGAGGAACAGAGTTCTACTTGGCTTAGACAAACTTTGAGATGAGTATGAGACATCTATGTAGAGATGTGAAGTACATAATAAATGTAAGATTCTAGAGTTCTAGAGAGAAGTTCTTTCTAGACAATTGAATCCAGGACGACATCACCTGTGTTTGAATAGCACTGAATGTCACAGAAATCACTAAGGATTACTTAAAGGATGTAGGAAATTTAAAGAAATTTGACCAAAGTTTGAGCCTTAAAACTACCTCACATAAGAGAAGAGTAAATCCTACTAGGATGAGAAAAAGGGTCTAAAGCTTTGAAGGAAAATCAGGAGAATGACATGTAACAAATTTTAAATAAATAGCTGAATCATGAACCTTATTTCCTAGTACTGAAAAAAATTCAAAGAGATATAGCTAGGGATCAGTCAATGTCTTGTTGCCTGCTTTCAGAGAATGAGGAGAAATTCAGCAATATTTAAATCATCCCATATAAGGTGAAACCAAATTTATGCTAAAAAAAAATTTTTCACAAAGAATGTTAAGATAAATTGGTTCTTTATATATTGAAAAATATTATTGCAACTCTACATAATGCCATATAGAATTTTTTTTTGGTTTTCATAAGAACCTAAATATTAAAAAGCAAAAGCATATTTGTATTATAAAATATAAGAAACAATTTTCAAGGTCCTGAAATAGAGAATGGTATATTTAAAGATCATTAAAAATAACTATAAGGCCGGAGAATATATGATGGATTAAGTTAATCAGAGAACTGTAAGTGAAGATAGGCATCACTTTGTATACCTGCTCAGTAAATAAGCACCAAAATGAGAACATGCAGGATCTTGAACAAGAGTCCTGATGAAGAAATGCTTTGTTCATGTGGATAAAAGAAGAAGGACTTACCTGGAGGTGGTGTTTGAGCTAGGGTGTAGGAGAGTGTCTTGTGACAGAGAGCCAGAAATATTTCTTGTGTTTCTTCTAAATATTTCACTATTTACTGTTATCAACTAAGAAGAGTTATTGAGAAAAGTTACATGACTTAGGTGCTACTACACTTCAACCATGAAAAAAAAACACAAAAAACATAAACATCTGGACAGTATCACTTAACCTACATGTGTGAAATTCACAAAAGGTATACATTGGTGTATTTTGTAAGAAAAGGGCAAACAGAAATTGTCCCATAAAACAGAGGGGAAGGGGACATTGATGTTGCATGATGAAGGAGGGAAGGGAGACTGTTAAGTTGGATGTGTATTTTCCTCAGAGCCCAGGTAATGTAAGAGAAGGAAAAAGATTGAAAGAGGGAGAGAAATAATTGAAAGAGGGAAGGAGAAAGCCATAGAGCCAGATGTGTGTCTTTCTCAGGGCTCAGAAAATAATGAGAGGGCAATTTCAGATGATCCAGGTCTTGTAGCTGAGTACCTGAGCTGCCGAAGTGAGGCCATCCTGGGTTACCTTGTCACAAGCTTAGTCTAAACTAATTCTTTCCTTTAAAAATGCATTTTGTGTTATTTCACGTCCTAAGATAAGAGGCGGAGTACATGGTGGTGTGATTTCGTGAAGAAGAATTGAGGCTGATAGAAATGAATACCAATTTTTTACAGTTTAAGCACTAGTATGTGTAACAGTGTGCATAAATCATAACCAATTTAATTTATGAGGAGTAAGACCCAGCTGTTCTAGAGGGTGAGGAGGTACATGCGGGAATCCTGTGTAATACGTAAGGAAAAAAATCAGGAGATACAAAACAGCAATCAGTGCTGGCGAGGCTGTAGGAGAAAAGGATCCCTCACACACTGCTGGTGGGAATGTAGACCAGTACAGCCAGTACGGTAAGCAGTACGGTAGCTTCTCAAAAGACTGAAAATATATATCCACTTTGATCCAGCAATACCTCTTGTGCTAATTTTCCCAAAAGAGTTACAAACAATACATAACAGAGATACATGTACGCCCATGTTCATAGCAATGAGACTAACAATAGCTAAAATATGGAAGACACCAAAATATCCATCAACAGACCAATGGATACACAAACTGTGGTATTTATACACAATGGAATACTACTCACCTACTAAGCCTTTTGTAGGTAAGTGTGAGCAACTTGAGACCATCATGTTTAGTGAAGTGAGCCAGAGGAGAAGGTTAAATATTGAATGGTTTCTCTAACATGAGAAACCAAGATCAAAATTATTTCATAAAACTAATTGAGGGGAATACTGGGAATTGGAGGGGAGTTGGAGGGGAAAGATTTGTATTTTGGCCATGATATATATATAAACACAAAATACTCAAAATCAATATAAATATTACGTATTGCATTTACACATATCAGTAAAATGGGCAAAAAAGGAGATACACATGCTGCCGCTCATGCACAAAACATTTACTCATTAATATTGATTAAAGAGATAAATTTAGCTCTTTAGAGAAAAAATGAAACTAAACAATGAGGACGCTTTGGAGATTAACAGTAAATGAGTCACTGCCACATAGAGAACTGGTTTTCGACAGTGGGAGGGAGCAGAATGGAACAACCTCAACTTTCCAAAGTGAGGCTCACATTTTTGAGGGTCATTGGATACTTCAAAATTTGAGTGTTACATGTTTTTTCATAGTCCTTACACGTCTGGAGAGAACACTGTGTTCATTTCATCTTTAATGTATCTCCAAAGGTGATATTAGTTACACACCGTTAATGCACAAATATATCAATATGCATGCACGTGTGCGTGCCCCCCCCACACACATACACTGATGGACAAGGAAAAGAAATATATTAACATCTAACATAAAGTAAATACCTACCAAGTCAATTTTTTTTTTGTGTCTCACACATTACAACAGGGATTTATGAAAAAAGAAGAAAATATAAATACAGAAAGAAGATCCTTTAATAGGAACTCAGCATATATGCAGGTCAAAAGGGCAAGGATCCTCTATGAATTAGTTCAAGGGTTCAGACTGACTACACTATTTTCATCATTGACAGACAGCTTTTATAGACTTGATAGGTTAGCTACACTGGTCAAATGTTAAAGGAAAGAACACAGAGAGACAGAGAGCTTTATGTGACCATACAAGGGGCACATGCTACTTCTTTTTTTCCTGCACTTTATTGATACGTATAAGCGTGAAATGTAACGTTTACAATGAAGTTGAGCATTTTGTGCACCTACGTATCTTGTTAAGGTGACAAGGACTTTTCCACTCTCCTTTTGTCCCTCCCCCTACCTATCCCTCCCTCCCTCCCCGACCTACCCCCCTGGGTTAACTGTGTTTTTCGTTTTAATTTCCATAAGAGTTGTGATCTGGGTTTCTCATATCAGAGAGATCATTCGATGTTTCACCTTCTGCTTCTGATTCACTTCACTAAGCATGATGTTCTCAAGTTTCTTCAATTTGCCCATAAAAGCCTCCATGCTGTTGGACTTTATAGATGCATAGTATTCCATTGTGTATAAATACTACAGTTCGTGTATCCATATATCCAAGAGGTCAAAACAACACATAACAGATATATATACCCATGTTCATAGCAGCACAACTAACGATAGCTAAAATATGGAAGTCACCAAAATACCCACATGCTACTTCTATTCATTTTATTTAGTAAGAAATTCAATGACATGATCAGAGCTAACGCCAGGGAATTAAGCAGATACAGTATAATACTAAGTCCAATTTAAAAGGCGGTGACTAACAGACTCTGCTTCAGTGATGATCTATAACATATATTGATGAAAGAAATAATAATCTACTTTTAAACATTTTAGGAATAAGAACCATTGAATTTATCCATGAAGATAGAGATTACGTATGTTCACTCAGTATATCAAAGAGTTGACTCATTATTTTGTTAAGGCCAGACTGGCAAATGCCAAACAAAATCTACACCTGTTACATTTATTTAATTTCACAGAAGGAAATTCTCAAAATAATAATCTGGAAAATGGAGAAAAAATCCTGGCCTAACACGATGAATGCAAAGTGAAGAGGAATCCTGCCTCTTCCTTAAAGCATAAAGTCTTTGATGCAAGTATGCAAGGACTATCGAGCAGAGTTTAGAAGGTCCTGCAGTGTCTGAGAACATTCCCAAAATGAACTGAGTGGCTGTGCTCCTTTGTTAATACAAACCTGTCCTGTGCAGGAAGTAAACAATAATACTCCTGTACAGAGGCGGAACGATCAGCAGAGGAAGCAATTAGTTCTGAAAATACATAAGGGCCTGCAGCATGCTGAGGAGCAATGAGACAGTGGGCTCTCCTCAGGAAACCATGGGAGATGCCTGCAGAGATATCCAAGAATCACAGAAATGGTACCCTAGGATGAGTCAAGGACAAGGACACTGCTATAATTGCAAGAAGCTGTGAATGCACTAAAAGCTTAAGATAGGCCAAAGTAATAAGATCCTCCAAGAGCTGCACACATCACAAAGAAACACATGTAGATTTTTCACACTTATCTCTTCATTTACTGACAAGCATTCCTCCTCTATCACTTTGACTTAATCCTTCAGATACATATATATAACCTCCATTTTCCATACCATGCAACAGTCTTAACACTCTGTCCTCTAGATGACCCTACATTTTCACTGTCTTTTTTTCTGTAACTCTGAATATTTAGGCCTGTAAAATATTATTATATAAGTTATGAATGATTTTTGACTCATTATTATATTTGGAATCTCATTCATGTTACATTACATAGTAGAGTGATAATTTACTTCATATATGTTCTATTGCATAAATTCAGTTTCTTGAATAAAATGCCCTCTGATTATACTTTGCTGGACATTAGAGTGGCTTTTACTATGCAGAGAGTAAAATAATGCTTTGAACCATCTGTGGCTTATCTTATGTTTTACTAAAAAATTTTACTTGGTAACATTATGAGATCTTGTATTTTTATATTAAACCACTTAGAATTTAGTACTTTTAAAAAAAGAAAACATATAACTGTGTCCTGAAACTTGTATACTCTTTTCTCTACCCTTTTTTATTTCTTTATATAGTCTTGTATCTTCAAAATACATAGTATCTTTCTGTATATATCTCTATTTTTATGCCTTCATGTTACTTCTTTAGATCTCAGATATTATAATTTTAATAATTTAATATTTAAAAGGTAATATCTTCAATAATTACATTATAAAGCTAAAAATTCGAGAACACATGTGCATGTGCAATATGCAATCCAAAATGAATTTACGTGTGATATTAACACAGAGACCAAAAGACATACATCATTCCCAACCAATCCTCCCATACTAACGTTTTAAACATTGAAATCAACACCCTTTTAAACCCTAAACCAGTGTCAAATAGTATGCTGTTAAGTTACACCTACCACATATACTGGAGTCACTACACACCTGTTTACTGCCCTGTGGAATGTGACAAGCCTCGGGGCAGAACCCATTAAATTACTCAGAACTTTCCAGTCCAAGCTGGCTCTGCAAAAATAGTTTGGGAAGAACAGGAGGAGAGCAGAATAGAGCCAGTGGTTTCAGTCATATTGCTTAGATTACTCTGCTCCGTTACTGCAGACGAACTCACTACCAAATACATGGGGTGGAAAGAGGTGGGGCTGAAGAAGAATCAAGTAGGAAGCCAGAACTGCATGATGTGTAGACCTTGAACAAATACCCTTCGCTCATCACCTGACCAAAATGACCCTACCCCTCTCTCCAGGAAGGCCCAGGCATTCTTCCTAAGGCTTAGCGCAATTTCTATCCACTTCTAGAGAGGTCCTTAAAGTATATCGATACGGAGGGAAAAGTCCATGAAAACTATGGAAGTAAAAGAAATTAGAAACAAATCAGTGATATCTTCATGTGAATGATTAACAGCTCCACCATGAATGGCTCCTAGAGAAGTTCAAACAAACTTTATTCTTTCATACAGCAAGTGGTCTGTTGTACATATTCACAACTGTACCTCTATCTATATTATTCTCTATATTTACCAAAATAGATGGATGAACATAAATAATTTTTCATAAAGCTTGTACTCCATATCTTTAATCGGTATCCTTTCAAATGAGAAAATGAGCCAATAATAACATCTAATGCATGGTTTGGTTCCCATAGTTCACATATATCTACATAAAATATTATACCCAAGATGCCCAACCCAAGTGAAACCTACCACATCCATGGAATTAATAACTGTTCTTTACTTAGAGAAGAATTTCCTGAGTAGTAATGACGGAAGAAATAAATGCCCACTCTACATATCTTGTTTTGACATGACAAAGACCTCACACTACCCTATGTATCAACACTTTTGTTGTTGTTTATATTTAACTCTCAAGAATGTGAGAAGCCTGAGGAAAATGCTGCTGAGAGGTGTCAGGTGGGAGGAGATTCCTGGGCCTCTGCTGATTCCTCTGCTTGTAAGTTCCTTTGTCTGGAGAAGGGCAGGAGGGCAGATATACAGGTGACCTGGGCTTGAGCAAGAGGTGCAGGGAGCTGCTCGCCAGGTTTCTGCTCACTTTGCAGCTCCTCCAAGTAGAAATATGCCTTCCATAATAGGACGTAAGTCCTTGAAGTGATCCTGCATGTGAACACTGAGACAGCTGTGTGTGAGGCGGGGGACCACACACTCTGATGTGTGAGACTATGTCATCCAAATCTCCCCCCTCAAGGCGGCATGAAAGAAACCTCCATATTCCTATGTAAAACGCCTGCACACCAAAGATGGCTCCATTTTTCTTTTCATTTGCCCTTTCTCTTGTACTAATATCTCACTGTCCTCACTGTCTTCCTAGTTCCTTGCTACATTATGGTTAAAACTTTTCTCTCTCATGGCTGCACATATGATTTTCAGGTTCACCACTTCACACACACACACACACACACACACACACACACACACAAAACAAGAACAAAAACACCACGAATAACTTCACACTCCCCTAACAAACAACCCAGTGTAACTACACAATAATAGACCAACACTGAAAAGCAAATAGTACATTTCATGGACTGACCAAAAATTTGCCTAAATGTTAAAATTCCCAGCATGCTTTCCCCCTTTCCCGTAGGTAGCACCATGTTCTGATCTCACACATACTGAACAAGCACTTAAGACTCACTGTGACATGGTTTACAGCATTTGCCATTCATCCAGTCTTCCACATGCATTGACATCTCCTAACACCTAACATGCCCACAGGTCTGGTCATCAGCACTCCCTTTTACTAGTACCAGAAACATTCATCGGCTACATAGAAGCAATACAACACACATCTATACCAATGAGACACACTGCAGACTGCATAGGAACAGTATGTGCACACTTGGCACAACACCTACCACACACAGACCTCTGAACCATCCCAGATCCCTGCACTTCCATCCCACACACACGTCAGTTGATGTCCCCATTTTATCTCCTTATATTTGATAAACCTCTTCCTAGACACCAATGATGCTTCTAAAAATGTTCCAGGTATTGAACACACGGTGCAGCAGAATGACCATCACCTGATGAGCATCAGGATTCTCTCCCCTGCTCCATCTACTAGGCCACTTTCTTCCTGGGACAGTGGCCACCTGATCTCCCCCCATCCTGTGGGCAAGGGAAAAAAGTCAACAATTTTTATTACCTTGGGGTCACAGTCAAAAAGGGGAGCAGCTTCCTCAAAGGAGAGAGAGGGGGGGGGGGGAGACCCACCTTAAATGAATGAGAACATAAAAAAAAATGGCCTCATGTGAGAAAAATTCTGCAAACAACAGGAAGTTTTCAGTGTCAGATGAAGGTCTCATCCAGGCTCAGGGGGAGGCTTCCGGGGCTGAAACACCTGAATACCTGGAGGACCTGGATAGGCACTTCAGATCTTTCTTGTATTTAACTATTTTTAGGTAAATAAAAACCATACAAGAAGAAAGTCAGGGGGCTGGAGGAATGGCTCAGCAGTTAAAGTGCTTGCCTAGCAAGCGCTAAGTACCCTAGTTCTATTCCACAGCACCACATAAACTGGGCATGGTGGCACATGCCTGTAATCCCAGAACTCGGGAGGCTGACACACAAGGATTGCCTTGAGTCCAAGGCCAGCCTGGTCTCCGAAGTGAGTTCAGGACCAGTCTGGACCACAGAGTGAGAACCTGTCTCAAAAAAAAAAAAGAAAGAAAGAAGTTTTGTTATCAATTACTTTTGTAATTTTAATTATCTTTTATTTTAGTTTTTAATAAATAGAAACTACATCACTTAATTTGTTGTTGCTTAAAAAATTGAAAGGCAATAATTCAAAGTGTTTTTCTCTAGAAAATAACATAGAGGAGGAGTACTTTCTAAACACAAGCATACACACACACACACACACACACACACACACACATATTTCTTCTGTTCTCTGTTGTATCACCAACATTAGCTTGCTGCATTCAAAGTGGACTGTGCACTTAGAATTTCATACTGGATGAATATTAGTCTACCAGCTTCTTTAATAACATAAAGAAAGTCCTCAAATTAGCTAATGCAACTGGACAAGTCTTCTTTAATATCATATTTACCCCCAAAGCCCATGATTTTTTTTTGTAAACACCAACGGTGAATTACGTAGAAAAGGCAGAGACATAAGGTGGAAACCAGCAGAAGAGGAGCCTTCCCCATCACCTATAGACAGAGTCCCTGAAGACTGAAGAAACAAAAAGAAATGTAACCATCATACAGCTGCAGAGAGCACATGCCTTCAGTGCTTCTTTCACTTGGATCACAGCTTAAAAATCTGGATGACTGTTACCATGATTAAGTATGCAGTCATGGCCAAGGTACACGGTTTAATGGGAGATTCTGGTCAGACCGATAACTGTCATAGATTTGGCTAAAAGTTCCCAAGTATTACCCATGCAACAGCAGTAACATTGGGCTGCACTGAAATTTCCTCCACCAGATTAGAGTCCACCTCCACCCACCTCCACCTCTCAGCCCCTAACATAGCAGCATCAAGTAAAATTCCAGGACAGGATCAAAATGCTGATATCTCTTTGGCAGACCAAAACATTCTTGGTTTTTAGATCTCTCCCCATATGAAATATCTTTGGCCTGGTCTTTACAATTCACTTCTATCAACATTTGGTCTTGTGGGCTCTGACCAGAATTTCCCATCAAACCTGGCTCAGAAAATTTTAAAGCTTCTCTAGCTGGCATCTTCAAATATTTCCAAATTTCTCCCACAAACCAGTTCCAAAGTCTATTAAATTACATTGCTGGGTAAAGTCATAGCCATGGCACCCCTTCTTGGGTACCAATTTCTGAGTTAGTTACTGTTTCATTGCTGAGACAGTATATCTGACATTCACAATTTAGGAAGGAAAAGTTGATTTTAGCTTTCATTTTCAGAAGGTCACAGTCCATGCAAGCAATGGTGGAAGTACATAGCATAGGTCTAGTTTGAGAAAAGCTCTTTCTGGCAGGGTAGGGAGAAAAGAAGTCGGGGAAGAAGGGCCATAACTAGCACTTATCCTTCCAGGTCTTGCCACAGGGATCTGCCCATCAGACCAGGCCCCATCTCCCTACATTACATGATGCAATAGCTACCCCTTAACTCACAAATGCATGAGGCCTTTGGGATGCATTCTAAATCCAAACCATAACAATAGGGAACGCACTTTACTAGTTAGCCAGTCCAGAGTTTCTAGAAGGGCCATTCAGCAGCATCTTGTTGCAAACTGCAAGCAGACTAAGCTGCTACCCCCTTCAATAAGTAGATGGACATGGTATGTGGGTCCACAGGGACCAGCCTGGAGCCACGGGCAATGGTGTCTATAGTCTGATTTCTTTACAGTGTCCCGAAGTCTTGCCCAGTACCTCCCTGAAGTTGGAGTTGTGGGCTCTGGGAGCAGATAATCTGGGACACAAATTCTAAGGCTGGATGTGTCCCTAATCAGTTGAGAGTTCTTTTGCTGGATTCTTGTAGAAATCAGGAATTAGCAAAGTTCAGTGCTGCTGGTGGCCCTAATGCCATGGAATGAAACTACTCCATATTGGTTGCTTTCAGCCAATACTGCCAGATGCTGAGCTCGGACTCTGCCAGCTGCCACCTTTGGCACTGGCATGTGCTGAACTCCATGAGTCAATTCTGCCAGTTTCTAGACTCAACATTCCCAGCCATTGTTGCTTGGCACTGGCTTTTGCTAGACATCATAAGCCAAGCCCTCTGGTTGCTACGGTTTGTTGCTGATTTTCACTCTTGCTACTCTCTGGAGCCCTCAAGAGCTAAGAGCCTCCAGTGTTCACAGCTTTTTTAAATAGACCACTTAGTCCATACTACTCAGGTAAGAATCCTGAGTAGAGTCACAGGACATTGTAGCACATACTATCTGAGAAATCATAAGTAAAACAAGGCTTTATTTCAACAGGACCTGTGTTTCAGTTACAGGGTGTGTCAATACGTCAGCGGGAGTTCTCCTAGAGTCACAGAAGTGCAGGAAGTAAATACTATTTATGGCCACAGGAGGCTCATGATTGGTCTAATCTCAAGTCAGCTGCTTGGTCCAAACTAATTTAAACTCAAAGCCTCTGATCTGAGTCTACTGACTTTGTGTACATTCACTTTCACTGTTTAGATCACATGCAACCCAGGCAGCCATTCTTTGGAGATGCAGGGTGCCAAGGACAGTGTGGCTTTTATGGTTGTGTTTTGTCATAACACCAAGAGCCATAGCTGTTTGGCAGACAGTTGTTGCATCATTACTAAAAATGACAGAAGTGAAAGCGGGGAATCTTCACAGCTTACCTGGGGTTTGAGAAGATAAGAAATGTTAATAACAGGCCTGGATCCCTCCTTGATTTCTGCTATGTTTGTTCCAGGCCCTTCTTGTGGGGAGGGCACTGAGGAGGAACAAAGGAAAGTGAGAAGAAGTGACGAGGCAGCCCTTGGCCAAACAATATCCTTCTCAGGACACCACCGGGGAGAGAAAAGGTGGAAGATGGAGCTGAGAAGTTAAAGTGCTTGCCTAACACGTGCAAGGCTTGATCTCCCAGCACCATACTAAGCTGAGCATGGAAGTACACACCTCTAATCCTAGCACTTGGGAGGCTGAGACATGAGAAGCGTCGTAAGTTCAAGGCCAATATGGTCCATGTAGTGAGTTCAGAACCAACCTAGACTACAGAACAAGACCCTGTCTCAAAAAAAAAAAAAAAAAAAAAGACAAATTTCATTCTTCATTGGTATTCTCCTTATTACTTAATTTTAAAAAGGAGGTGGGGAGGAGACAGGTGCTTTTTATCTGCCTCAGATGCATGAGTACAAACCTGAAACCTGGAGTTCTTGGGAACCAGAATAGTGCCTGGGTGGTAGAATACAGTTTCTGTCCCAGTCTGTTGGTACCAGAGTATCACTATGGTACGCTTGATACCTAGGTCTATGAGATTGGCCTGCACAATGAGTCTACGGTTCTAGCTTTTTGCTATGTGGAACTTGCTCCTGAGTTCACTATCATGAGCCTGTGTCTTAGATGTTTAAGAACTCACCCTCACCCTAGTTCATAGGAGAAGTACCAGAGCTTGGATCAATAGGGGCCAGTTCAGCTCATGAGGATTCTAGGGGAGGTATGAGCCTCTATTCTAGGGAATGGATCTGTATGGTTGGTCCAATCATGCCTAGAGATCCAAGGAGCCTAGCTGTGCTCTGACACTAGGGCAAGCCTGAAACTTGGGTTCATGGAGGCCATTTTGGAGACTAAATTTTGGGTATAGGAATGGTACCCAGGGTTACATTGACCACTCTTAAGCCAGAAGGATGATGCTATGCATGCTAGCCTAGAGGCTTGTCCAAAAGAGATGGCTTTATCCTGGGCTCACAGAAGCAATTCTAGGGACCAGGTATACTGACTAGACTAGCACTGCACTGTTCTCCTGGACCCTGAGTCTAGCGGAGTGGAACAGGATTTTTAGGCCCAATATGACCCATCTGGACCCTGGTAATTGGGCAAGTCTGTATGATCAATTTACTAGGCCCGGCTATGTGCTGGAAGAAATCCATGCTTTTGAATTCAAAGATCATCGTTTACATGTAAATGCCCAAGATGTTGAAAATAAGTGAATTAAAAACACTATGTCAAAAATAAGCATATGGCTATAACAGCAATTTTAATTATAATTAAAATGATCACAGCAAAAACAAAGTATTACCCAATTTTTAAAAAGGAACAATTCACACACAGCTATATGAGCTTATCAAAGGCTTAAAACAATTAGTAAATCATCATCATATTCAACTACTATAAAAAAGTTATTTTAAAAATCAGTACATTCCAAGATCTGAAGAAGAATAGCAAAAGTTCAAGTTATTTTATACTTTAGAATTTTGCATTCACCAACTGGGAATGCACACACTTTTTACCTTCTATTTTATATTCACCAAAATAGACAACATAACAGGCTATAAAATTAGTTTTTGTAAATTTTCCATGGATTGAAAACTTACAGGCTGTATTTTCCTATTATAAGATGTTAAAGCAGGAATCAATAAGAATACACGCATCTGGAAATTAAGCTGCACATATTTAAACAATTTACAAGATAGTCAATACGGATGAAAGAAAACGTTTTGAAGTGAATGGGGAAAATAAAGCCTACCACATTCAAAATTTCAATGGAGATACACAAAGCAAGTCATAGAGGGAAAGTTTACGTGCTACCTGTAGTGCTTCCAAAGTCCCTGGTATAATGACTGATATTAAGAAAACAAGGAAAGGAAAAGCAAAGTGAACCCAAAGAAAGTGAAAGGAAGGAAATAATAAAGAGAAGAAAAGAAATCAATAAAACAAAAAGCAGATGGATTAGAGAGAATTTAACAGGCCCAGAATAGGTTCTTTGAAAAGATCAACAAAATGTACTCATCTCTCAAAAACCTGACAAAGCAATAAAGAGAGAACATGAATCAATAACATCATAAATAAAACACCAAGGTTATCACCAGGAGAATGAGTCTACATCCTTATTAAAATAGTTCAGGGGATAAATAGTCCAGGGGACAGATATTTTTAGTTATCAGATAGGCAAATATTTTTTTCTTTGCTTTTATTTTAGCATTGTCTTCCCCATTGATTACAGAAAGCACCATGTTCTGAGATTCTATTTTCAGATCTGGAAAATCAACACTTATTTTAACATTGGAGACTATATTGTCACTTTTCCTTTTATGGGCTGACTAAATATATTTATACATTTGCTTATTATTTTAAAATTCCCTATACTCTTCAAATAGTCTGCTCTTATAAAATGGCTCATATACATCCATACCATTTCATTTTGTCTCTAAAAATGTTAAGACTCATTCCATAGAATAGAGGCTGATACGCTCCATGGAATTCTCAAGAGCTGAACTGGCCTCTAGGGATCCAAGCTCTCGTACCGATTCTGTGCAGAATAATGTTAAAATGAAAGTAAAATATGAACTTTTGGAAGGTATCATTTCCCTTTTATAACATACTGTCTTCGTTACTTTTTCGTCACTGTGACTCAGTACCCAACATCCACAGCTTAGAGAGGAAAGATTTATTGGAGCTTAAGTTTCAGAAGGTCAGAGTCCATTCACAGGTGAGCAGCAGCAAAGTGGTGGGAGCACAAAGCAGGGATAGAGTGGAGGCACGGTCAGAGCCAGTGCTCCAGCAGCAGAGGTCCTTACACCATGGTGGAAGAGGAACCAGCTCACACCACTCCAGGTCAAGTCTATGCCTCTGCCCCTTCCAGCCAGGCCCCACCTCCCAACCCTACACAGTATCCATAGGAACATGAGGCTTTTGGGAGACATTCCAGATGCAAACCATGACACATATACTTTAAACCAACAAAAAATTAAACATTCAACATTATAATATTTATTCTTAGAGATAAAAACTATTAAGAATCCTTATCTCCTCCCCAATCTATATATCTAGATAACTGTAACGAACTACTGAGAGGTAACCTGATCACTTTTCACTTATTACCCCCCCCCCCCCATAAAAAAGCAAGGGAAAAGGTTCATATAGGCAAACTGTGAAATAACTAAGAAAAAAATAGATAAAATTATGTTTAACGTATGCATGTATTCAGAGGCCAGCGTTCAGAGGATATTGAGGAGAGTCTGAATAAATCCTTAGGCAGTTTTTTTACTGAATAACATTCAACATTGAAATTTATGCTATAGTTATGATTTTATCCTGTAGTAATAAATTTTAGCACCACGTGGTTTGTTTGTGGTTTACTTTGGTGCCTTCATTACACTATGCTAAATGCAGCTAAAGAGTAGCAAGCCTTAAGAATTCAAGTTACCTAAAGGAACAAAGTTCAGCTTATCTCATTTTTACATTCTTTAGGTAGAAATGAACCCCATCACCCTATTCATAGAAGACTGGATCAATGACTCATGCAGCTGTCTAGATAATCATGCATTAGTTCTCCCAAAATAAGGGAACTGACAAATGCAAAATTGTAAAATGAACATTTCCAAATATGATGAGTAGCGCAATTATTAATAATAAGTTGAAGAGAAAAAAATTCTACAATTTAAACTTCTTTATTGTATGCTAAGTTTCTAAATGTGCTTTTTACGATGCACAGTTTCATCTCAGAACATCTCAGACTCAGTCAGATTAAGTGGTGAATGAGAAAGGGACGTTCTACACCATTGTCATGATCCTGAATTTCCCACTTAACCAGGCTTGCTAAACAGGAACTGTATTTTCTTATATCTGCTACATAATGGGTTACCTACTCATTTCACAGTAGCTTCCACACTAGTATGAAGTTGTTTTTTGCCTACACACAAGTATTTTTGTAAGAATCAAAATTGCATTTGTGGTATGAGTTTATCTTAACATTATATGATAACAGTTACTACTGCAAGCAAAGTCAATGTGAGAAAGTATCGGAATGACTAATAAGAGGATAAGAGACCTTGTGAGAAACTGATTCTGACACCCTTACTAAACTGTGTGAGTTGTCTGGACATGAGGTACCTAGATCAAAGGCATGCACTTTAACCACTGAGCTATTCCTCCAGCCCATCCATCCCTGTATTCATGAGAAGTAACTGAGGAATTCATAAAAATACAGATTTCTAGAATCCTACTGAAACATGAAGGTTTTAATTTTTGAGTTCCAGTTAAAATAAACTAGTACTTAATAATTAGTGAGATGATTTGAGATTGAGGTTCATAAGAAGGTAGTCAATTTATAGGAAAAAATCAAAGTCAAAGAAAGAAATTTAATTGGAAAATGCGGCATAAGCCTGGGAGACAGAAAGGGAGCAATTTTCATTCGAGCATAGCTGCACAAGCGTCACTTGGGGAGCTTTCAAAAAACATGTATATTTTGGTTCTGCCCCAGTCCTACTAAATCGGGATCCTGCACATCAGTACTTAGAGTGCCAGCCAAGTGACATTTAATGAGAAACAAGGTTGCTCCAAAGGAAAAGAAAAATACACTTTGGGAAGAGATTCTCTGATGAGACGTAACTCTTCAAAAAATTAACGTAACTACTCTGTGTGTTAAGTGTAGCTGCTATTTGCAGTTCTCTAGGACACACCAGTGACTCCTCTTACAAACAGCATGTAGTTCACATATATATGATCTCATTGGTTCAGCAAAATAATATTAGTTAATGATAACTAACATTTTATACCTCTGGCTTTTAAATTTATATGTATAAATGGTCTTCATGTTACTGGAAAAGCCTTACAGTATAATTCCTTCCCATCGCTTAAATTCACGATAAGACAGTGTATTTTACAAAGTAAAAATTCCAATTATAACTAAAGGTGAACTAAGAATTTTATGAGACTGAAGCTAAATCACCATAGCAAAACTACTCCATGCTCTGAAATCAATTTATATGCCTAGATCTAGGAAATGCATTTATATAGCCCTTGAAATGAACCCTGGCTTCAACTTACTAACAGGTACCCTTTCCTCTTCCTAGAATTTATCAAATTTATTCCTCTGTTGGAAAACTATTTCTCTGTCATGATGGATTGAAGAAGAGGTGAGAAAATTATAAACGAAATAGTAAAATATACTTTAGGAATGATAAGTTAATCTAAAAACTTACTGTTGAGTTATACTAAATAAGTAACAAGTTATAATGAAAGATTTGAAAGACTATGACTCTACCATGCTTTTCTAAAAAGTATGACAGACATACAATTTCATTGGTTCTTTATTAGAAAACACCTGGGTACCTCAAGGATATAAAAGGCTATTTTAGGTATTTATATATCTACTTTATGCATATGAATATAAATTAAAGAATATAACAGATCTATTTTATACTTCAAAAGTTGAATGCTTGCATCTTATATTTTTCAGTGTAATTTATTACTTATAATTGTGTGCAACTGCTTTACTTGAAAAGTAGATAATAAAACTTAACATTGAGTTTTAGACTATTATTATTTTAAAATAACCAGAATTCAGAAAAATTATACTATTTTTTACTAGTATAGTATTTTTGGACCTATTTCATGATATGGCCATGTTGAGATACTATCTGGAGAAGAATTATTGTCTCTTTGTAGATGTTACTATCATTGATGAGTGACTGACTACTAATGACAACTGGTCTTCAGAAGCTGATGGTAATTTTGCCCTTGATATACATCAAAGACCAAAGGTACCAAAGATCTCTGCCAGCTGGAAGTTATTTTCCAGGGATATGAACATTCTCTCTAATTAATCTGCAATTAAAATTACTCTCACATAAATTCTTAGTTGTTTACAAGGGTAAAAAAAATGTTACAACAAATCTCATATTTTCAGTGTTGAAGATGACATTACCGTATTTTTAAAATTTGCTAACTATAGAAAGTATAGATGTTTGAAATCTGACTTAAAAAAAAAAAAACAGACAAAGCAGGTTAGCAAATTATTGACAGGAAAGTACCTGTGGAACTTTAAGAAAAAAGCCAAATTGTCTTCTTTGCTTTTCCATAATGTTAGTTATTTAAATTGTCTTGACTAATTCTCAAAATAAATCAGTCAGTGCTTGGCTACTTCGATATATTTTACATGGCATATTTTGAACTGATTTTAATTCTTTAGATTCTAAGAGAAAAGACATTATTGTTGGCACCATATATAATTCATTTAACAATTTTTAAAGTAATGTCATTTTTTAGTATGTAACCGACCACTGCATGACATTGTATATGTTACAAGGGTATTCAAACCTATCTGTTCCTTTTAAAGTTTTGTTACTTTACTTAGTGCACACAATAACTTTTTAATATATAATGTCACATGCCTGTGAGGCCATTGATTTTGATTTGTAATTCAATGATTTAAAATGTGAAAGACAAATAATGTGTAATTGAGTCATATATAATGTATTGGGGGTGATTAAGTAAAATAAATGCGGCTATCTCAACAAAATATATGACTTTAAGTGCTTAATATATATATTGATATATACTAATAAATATTATATGATAAAACAGCAATCAAATAATTATTAAATTCCTCTGTGCCAAGAACACATTTAAATACATTCTTCATCACAACAATTTAATCTTACCATAGTGCAATGAAATAGATGATTAATTTTGGTCTGATTTCTATCTCCTGTTAGTTTATATACGTATACATCTATATACAGCTTAATGGAGTGTAATGGTAAAGAATGTTTAGAGAATAAAAAGATATTCACAGAAAGTCTTCCATTTTTGGCTCACATCTACCAAGCTCCAGACTTCCTTACACGTTCATAATCTGTGAGCAAGAGTTTTTTAGGAAAATGACATTTTAAGAGCATTTTCCATTATCCTTAGGAAATGTGCATCTGTTTAGAACATTATCTCTATGTAAATATTTTGTCAAATTTATGTTTTTATACATAATAATTTCAATAAGATATCTGTTTATTTTGAAAAGTTAAGAATCTACCTTTTACCTACATTTCCAAGTGAACAGAGTTTCTAACATGGCTACAATCTCTAATTTCATTAAACAGTGATCAGAAAATGTTTGTAATTTGTAATGTATTTAGTAATTTTTGGTATTATTAAGATATGTATTTTGTGAACTAATATAAAGGCAATAGAAAATCAATTTTTGTAACTGTCAAATGGAAGCCTAAGGAAGTAGTCTGTTTTCAGGCTCTACCTTTTGATAATTATCAATTAGATGCATTCACATAACTTTATTTTTTACTACTTCTGTATTGTTTTAGTTACTCATTCGCCACTGGAACAGAATAACATCTAGAACTGAAAAAGTAAAGGTCTATTCTGGCTCACAGTTTCATAAGTTTTCACACAGACAGTTTACTCATAGGTGGCTGGCAACAACAGAAGCACATGGTTCCACAAGTTCCCATTACATCCAAATGCATGAAGCTTTTGGGGGACACTCCAGATCCACCCCCAGCACATATCTTACCATTTTTTCATATTTATGAACTATGGGCCAGAAGTCTTTAATGTGTTTCAGCAATGGTTTGTTTCTATCTCTTTTCCTTTCAAGACTGAAGTAATATAACCTTTATTGTTTTACTAATATATTCATGTTTAATATTTAGAGAAGACAGTTGGCTTAGCTCTGTAATCAAAGCTGAATCTTCAATTTTTGTTTTTCCCTATTGTAAGACTTAATTATTTTACATCTATCTTGTAGAACTTATCTGTTGTTGTTAGCTTTTGTCATCTCTTAAATGTTTGGTATTTGGAAAACACCTTTCCTTCATGACCACATTATCCCTTTACATGTTTAGCCAGTTACCAGTTGGCTTGCATCATGCACTGCTGCAAAGCCAGTGCACGGCTTTACTCACATTCTATTCATAGTTTTAAATTTACCTTCTAGGACTTTGATTTGTGCTATCAATATTCTACTAAAAGCATTTCCTTGATTTTACTTTCAAATGAAATGATTTTAATCTAGGTTGGTAGAGATGAGGAATCAACATATATGTACTATTCTTTATTCCCATTTTATTGATATGTACACGTGCAAAATTTAAGGTTTACAATGGAGTTGAGCATTTTGTGCACATATGTATCTTGTCAAGGTGACAAGGGCCCTCCCACTCTCATTCTGCCCCTCCCCCTACCCTACCCTCCCTCCCTCCTCCCCCACCTTATTCCCGTCTTATTATTCTTACCCGTGTCTTCCCTCCCTTTCTTACATTTTCTTACTTTTGCTGTCCTGCATGCTGAAGACATACAGTATTTATATGTGTTTCAATAACCATTACTCTTGTACTTTAGTTTTAACACTAGCAGTTCATTTATAATAATTTCATCTTATCTGTGTTATATGAAATTCATACTCTTGTAGTAATTTCCTGGAAAGGATGTGTGAAGACTATCCACCTTTTTTAGGGTTTTTCTCTTGGCTTTGTGCCTGTCATTTGTTTCATTGGCTTATACATTAGTTTCCTAATGGCTGCACAGGTGTCCTTCATCGATACTTTAGTAAATGAGAAAATTGATCCATGTTCAGAATGATCCTTATCAATGTAATTTCGTGTACTGATGCTCTAAAAACACTTGCTCTATATATGAAATGCAAAACTGTTGATAAAACACGTTTAATGATTACATCTTAAAATTTGCTCTTATACACTGTTCTCTCACTATGAGTTGAATGACTTTTATTTTAGGTAAATGAAGTGAATTATAACTTGGTATTCTTCAGGAAAGTATTGTTTTTTTTCCCAATATTGGTTGTCTTTCACTCTTATTGTACAATTTTTCACTCAGTATTTTTAATTCTTTAATTTTCTTGGTTTTCTTCCTTGAATCTATTCTTTAATATTCTATTTCTGTGCATCCTGTTATTTCTACAATGACAACTCTATTTTTCTCTCATCAATTTTCTGCTTTTCTGTTTCTACTTTGTACCTTAATTTTGTTCTGTCAGCTCACACCTGTTTTTTTTTAACTATCTCTTTCCTGAGTTCTCATAATTTTCCCTTGTGATCTATGCAGACATAATTACCTCACCAAATTATATTAAAATTCATCACAAATCATTTGTAAATTTCTTTGTGGTAATTTTGAGCAGTAATTGAGGTACACATAAATTACTGATTTCTTAGTTTTCCAAATAAAATTCTTGTAATTATACTGTGGCACTTCCTTGTGTATTAGTCACAATTGGTGGCATGTATTTTCTAAATGAACCATTTGTTAAAATTTCTTTAGAGAAAAAAACATTTTGTCACAGCGTTCTGTGATTCAGGACTTGTAATATTTCTTCTCATTTGATTCCTCAATGCAGATGATATCACTACAATATTCCGTATTCTATTTCTTTTATAATAAACTATTCCCAACCTCCTCAAATTCTGAAGGCTCCCAAACCTATCTCAGTCTCTTTGTCTTTTGAAACACATTTTGCAAATGCAAGTCTATTTGCTCCCACCACTATAAGCTTTTATTTTTATTTTTTTAAGATTCTTTATTTGGCCCCTTCTCATCTCTCTTTGTGTTTCTCTTCTTTTAACCACCATATAGCCTTAAGTGCAGAGTGAGCAGGTGTAACTATTGCCTTGTTATACCAAGAATATGATGAATAGAGTTTTTATGCTTCATATCATATTTGTCCTACATACATGCATAAAGGCATCAAAGAAAAACACTGAATTCAGAATATATGCTGTCAATAATCAAGAAATTTATTATTAATATTTTTGTTTCACAAATGCAGAACTGCAACTCATAAATTGGGTAATAAACACCAAAGAGGCAACCAGCAATCTAATCCTCAAAGTCACATTAATGAATATAACATTGACAATTTCAAAGGAAAATAAGAAAGAATTCTAGTCCTAGGTTGAAAATAATAACACCATTTACAGCAATTTTTCCTCAAAATCACCTGTCACAGAAGATACAGATAGATAGATAGAGAGCAATAATACATTTCATGAATTCTCTCTAACTCATCAACGGAAAATTGTCCTAATATTTAGTCATTGAATATAACAGAATTAAACATCTGTAAGATGTATGTCTGTGTGTGTGTGTGTGTGTATATGCGTGTGTGTGTAATTTTTATCATGTTATATAAATTTAAATCATTTTGATAGTGATTTAAGTGGAAACATGTGCAATGTATGATCGTCATTTAAATGTTGCTTCCAAAAAATACATTATGTTTATTATTATCATTTTTGTACACTTGATCCCCTACTCTTTTATTTTGCTCTTCTTCACTGCAAGTGGCTAATAGTCTTTTCTGTTTTCTGTGTTCCATAGGTAATATTCTGTGGTCTACTATTCAATTTCTATTTTAATTCCTCTTCTGTGTTCCCTAGGAGCTATCACATGCTTATACTATTTTTAAAGTCATTTTTAAGTGTTCATATTTATGGCTACTAGGAAATAACTTTCCATTTATTGCATTGATATTCAGGAATAGAATTCCTGTTTATTTCAGTTCACCACACTCTTCTTCTGTACTTTAAGCTTTACTATTGAATAAATATCATCTAGGAATTCTGTGAGGTGTCTACACATTTATGTTTCTCTAATGTTTCTCTGTACTGAGAGTTTGCTTTCCTATATCTTGGGATAGAGTTCACCCTTATCACCAATCTCAGAAAAAATAACTTTCCATTGATATATTTTCAAACAATTAAGAAATTAGTATTTTGAAGTTGTTAAAACTTCTTACATTTATATTTCTTACTTTCTAAAATTGGATGAAGAGTGGAGGAATAGACAATGAAAAGGGATTCCTTTAAAATAGTTTATGCATATTAGATTTATTGTTTCATACAGCTTGGCTGAATAATAAAAGCTTGACTAGCTCTTACTAGATCAATGTATATATTGAATGTTAAGAAATTATTTTTGAGAGTTAACAGGGTTATCTTTCCTGAAAATGCAACTTACATTTCAGCACTCATTTATATATTTTTTTTTCTGTTTTTAATCTCACATTAAAAGTATGAAACATTCAAATTTTGAAATTGAGAAATTGATCAAAATATATACTGTACAACTATTTACATATCTATTTTTTATCCATCAGAAAATAATTTTTGAACATATCACAACTGTCATTCTTAAAACAATGATGTATATTTATTCTGTCTGTGCACACTGCGTTTGGGAAATTTTAGTCACAGGCAAATTGAAATTATCATTGAGATCATGTATATATATTAATGCTAAGTGTTTCTTCATAAAGGACATTAATGAATATAAGATCTGAGAAAAACAGTACAGAATCTTCATGACAGATCTCATAAAGAGTCATTCTTTCTCTTCATTCCAATTAAAATGTTACGCATTTTAGCTTGTGTATTTTAAATGAAAGAGACATTATGAATCTGAACCTAGTCCATCTTACTTTCAACATTAGTTAATAAGCTAGTGAAATTTGTTTCTTAATGTAGGTTTAAAGAAGATATTTTAATAATAAAAAATTAAATTTTTATTTAACTTTGACACTAGTAAGGATGACGTGGGATTTATTCCTGGAATGATTCAACAGGTACAAGACAATGATATGATTCACCACATTAACCAAATAAAGGACAAAATCATCCCAAGAGATGTGCAGAAAGCATTGGTCCCAATGCTTTATTTTCATGATAAAAAGTTGCAAGAGAATTAGGCAAAGAAGAAAAGTTCCTCAACAACATCATAAAAGCTATATGTGTCTAGCCCACAGATAGCAACATACTAAGCAGTAAAAAAGCTCAAAGCATTTTCTCTAAGATCAGAAAAAGAGACACGGTTGCCCACTCACACTGCTTATGTATAACATCGCATCAGAAGTCCCTAGCCTGACTAGGCAAGAGATGAAAATAAAATTCATCAAAATCAGAAAAGTGAATTTATTGATGACATAATCTTTAATGAAGAAATTTCTAACGACTCCACTTTAACTGTTAATATTACTAAAAATTGAATTAAGAGGCAGAATACAAAGTCAACATAAAATTTCTCTATACTACAACAATGTCTAAGAATGGAGAAAATAATATTTGCAATACTATCAAAATAAATGAAACATTTAATGAAATACTAATAATTCTATGTTTTTGGTAAAAACAAATCCACAGTACCAAATGCTATCTACAGATTGAATACAATCTCCATCAAAGTTTCAATGTCATAATTCATAGAAATAGCAAAAACAACACTAAAATTCATACTGAATCATGAGAGATTCTGAATAGCCAGGTCAATCTCTACCAAGAACAAAAAAGCTGGAGTCATTACACTAGTGAATAACATAATACATTGTAAAGTTATAGAAATCAAGACAGTATGGTACCAGGATAAAAAATACACATGGATCAATAGAATAAAATAGAGATTCTAAAAATATATTTGTTTTTTATAACCAATTGAAGTCTTACAAAGAAACAAGAGGTGTACACTGATAAAAGAACAGCCTCTTTAATCCATGATCACGGGAAAATCTAAACACAAAACTTCATACAAAATTAATTTTTAATCAAAATTAATCAAATTTATTTTTTTAACAAAAGAGCCAAAACCAAATTATGGGAAAGGGGCAATTAGTCCAATAAATGAAACTTGGAAAACTAGTTGTGCACACACAGAAGAGAAGCAACTCTTATCCCAGCACATATGCCAGAATCAGCCAAATCAATTAAAGATGTAAATGTATGACCCAAAAATATAAAATTACTAGAAGAAATCATAGTGAAGTATTTCCATGCTTCCCTGATTCTGAGCAGTGATTTCTTGGCACTGTTCTCAAAAACAGAGTTAAGGAAGGAAACAGATAAACAGAGTTTCATCAAACTCAGGTGCTTCTGTTCAGTAAAGGAAATAACAGACTGAGGGAAAAAATCTGTAGATTGGTAGAAAATATTTTTATATCACAAGAGTCTAATATTCAATATAGGAATTTAAACTAGTCAATGACCGGAAAACTGGTAACTTTAACAATGAACAAAGAACTTTATGAATATTTTTACAAAGCCAATAATTAGAAATACAAATAGCCTTAGATACATCAAAAAATGTTCAGCATCACAAATCATGAGGGTAAAATAAAAAACAAAATCAGAGTGAGATATGTCACCCCAGTTTAAATGACTATTCTGTAAAGGTATAACTAATGCTAGTGAGGGTGGGCAGAAATCAGGATGCTTATGCCCTTTGATGGGAGTGTAAGCTAATAAACTTCTTATAGAAAACTTTATCGAGTTTCTTTTCAAAATCGAGGTAGAGCCATCATGAGATTCAGCAGTCCTACCACCTACGAGGACACAGACAAAACATTGAAATCAACCTAATAAACAAAAATGTACCTGCGCTTCCTTGTTTATGTCAGTACCACTCCCAATAGTCAAGTTTCAGAAAACTGATGTCCTCAAACTAAAAAGCCAGGATGTATATTTCACAATGAAATTTAATAATATTAAATCTTTTGAAAAGCAGAGAATTCTGTCATTTACAAAAACAAGGAAGAAGCTGGAAACCATAAAATAAATGGATAATGAAGAAGCAAATAGCATGCAACTTCAGTCTTATTTGGAACCAAAACTCACAAACAGAAGTGGAAGGGAGATTTAATTATTTTATTTATTTATTTATTCATTCATTTATTTATTTATTTATTTTTGGTGCTTACCAGAGGTTGATAAGGTAGGGAGATAATAAAGGGAAACAGGAGCTTTTGGCAAAAGGGTGCTAAATTTAAAACAGGACAAAGAAATTCTGGTGACCTGTTATAGTTAATAGCCACGTTGTGTGCACTTCAAATAGCCAAGAGAGGATTTCAAAAGTTCTCACAACAAACACTTACTGTTCATATTCATCATTATGAATATGTGAGGTAACAAATGTGTTTATTAACCTGATTACAGCATTCCACAATGCTACCTACTTGTGTTAAAACATTACTTTGTCCTTATAAATATACACAATATTTTTCTTTAAAAAACTTAAAAAAAAATCAGTCCAATCTTGGAAATAATATACATTAGTATGTGTGTGCAAACACATATATGTATTATTTAAAAAGTATATATTACTGCAAGAATAAAAGCTTGCACCAATAGCTTTAATCAAGAAAATGATACAACAGAGGATACAATAACTTAGAAAGTTGCTTGAGAAACTAAGATAATGCAGCATAAAAATCAATGATGTGTATGAAAAGTGATAGAATGTACAGAATCAATTGGCTAATCTGACATTCATATAGTAAGAGTTTAAACAGGCATAATAGAAAAAGTGAAAGGATAAAGATCACTTTGAAAAATGGTTCAGAAAAATCCTATATAACTCATGAAAAAGATGCACTGAAAAAGTCAGTACTCACCCTGAACACTGACCAAAACAAACTAAACACTCACCACTACAGACTTCCTGAAAAAATGGGTCATTCAAATTACACTCATCAAATTTAGATATGAAAACCAGTGGAAAATCTGTACTTTGATGATGATAATTTCTTCAAATGTACACATGGTGTAAAGTAGCAGAGTTGAATGAGACAAATTTCTCATAATCACTCTAGGACTTCTAGGTTTTATTATCCTCAGAAAGGCTGTAAAACAATTGGTGGCAGACACTGACATCACGGAGAAGTAGACATAATAATCCTGATGAGAGTCATGGGTCACCTGTCACGACTTACTGGTGCCTGGAAATTGGGTGGCAGCGGGTTGGGAAGTTGAGGAGGTGAAAGTAAAGCCCAAGGATCAACCTGAAGGAAAGACCCGGCACATGAAATCCTGGATATAAAGCAAGAGCTGAGTGAAAACATGCAGGAAGGAAACAGGGAAGTACCGCCTTGTGGAGATGGGCAAAGGATCCGAGAGAAGTGAGAATGGGGTTTCCAATAAAAGTGATTAAGAGGTGACACGGAATGGTACAGGCACCAACTCTACAAGATAAATCAACTGTTAAGCATGCCACACGTATATCATTAAATTTTTTAAAAGATTAGTATCATGTATATACTACAGCAAAAAGAAAAATTAAGCTACAATAAAATTATAGGACAAAAGAAGCAAGTGGAAATAAATAGAGCAAAACACAACAAAACTGGCAAGAAATTCTAAATATACCTATATTTGTATTATCTTGGAAGTCATTATATACATATAATGCCAATAGTTAGGGTATTTATTTTTCCTCACTCTTTTCCAAACTACTCCATCTAATCTGAGCTTCTAAACAAGCAACATAAAATATAATTTAAAACTGTGTAATCTTAATAGATAACTAAATGTACCAAGTACATACTTTTCATTCAGGGTAGTTTTCTTCTCATTCTTCTTTATATAACATGATCCCATTATCTGGTAGTTTAATTTTTTCATTGGGTGTCTTTATGTTTACTTCTAGTCTCAGGCATGCCCTAGTAGGATGTCCCCAAGATCATCTCTATAATCCTCAAAATTATGTGTGCATTGTTCTCACTTACAATAAGAAAAGCATGCTAAAGCCTTATTAACTCATGTTATTTTTTGCCTTTTTATTCTGAGCCATAACTGAGGCAGTTACATAAGCCAATATAATTCCATTTATCAAAGTACAGATAATAGAAACCCCATCAAAATCACAGACAAGAAATAGACAGGTAATTGGTCGAGTGGAATGATGGATATGAGAAAAAAATCCATTGACATTCATTACTAAACTAATGTATTATGTATAGACTCTCATAGAAGATTAAAATAAAGACATGCTAATATCAGCTATGTGTTATTTGTAAGAGAAATATATTATCATAATTCATGAATATGAAATAATAAAAACTAATTAAATACTAGCCAACAAACGCAGATAAGATTAAAAAAAGAACAACTGGAACTCAGTCAAAAAAATTAAAAGACAAAAAGCCATGTTTCACACTGAAAAGTGATAATATATGTGCTAATGTCTGTAACAGTAGATACATTAATACTAAACCTTTCTTACCACAATGTAGATAATAACTATGAGCTTTGAGCTTGCCAGTCAAGGGTTTTAACTACTGAGATACACCTCTGGCTCCTTAATATAAAATTCAGATATCAGAAATTAAAGTCAATTTCTGTCATCTTTAGTTGGTAATAATGAAAACATTAAACTGAAAATTTTAATAATCAAAAATGAAAATACAATAATATGTAGAAATGAACAGTAATGATACAATAATACCAAAACCTGACATAATATTAATCATTCAACACTCAATGCATGTATTATAAAAAGTTCCAAATTTGAATTAATTTACACAAAGAAAATGAAAAATTATTCCAAAGAAGGGAAAGTAACAGAGGGCATGGAAATGAGCTAATAAAATGTAACATAGTTATAAAATAATATAGCAAAGGGTATCTTCACAAATATATCAGAATAACAGATAAAAAGAAAATTATAAAAAAGAAAATTATAGAGAAAAAGGTAATAATTGACAAAAGAACGCAATAAAGGGGTTACTTAATTTTAAATAGAGAAGAAATTTATGAAATTATAAACAAGCAATAGGGCCAAGTACTTTGAAATAAATGTGCAAAAAGATAAAAATATCTTTTATAACAAAAGATCATATATTACTAAACACACGGCAAAACCAAGAATATCTGAATCAACCAATAGTAATAAAAAATCAGATTATATGTTAATTGTCTCTACATCTGTCCCTTAGCCTCTAGCAAATAATAAATCCAAAACTCTTCTCATAGGTCTGGTTAAAAACAAAAAGGAAATCTTAAGAGTATTTAACTTTTATTCGAAATGGAAAGGTTCTAATGCATTGTACAAATCATTTTAGGATAGATTTAATGCAAATGTAACAGTCATATTGGAAACAAAATTGCGCTTCTCCTGTACTCCTGTGACAAATTTTCTATAAGAATGCTGGGCTTTTTTTTCCCCACTAATGTGTGTGTAACCATCTCTCATTTAAACATAAAACTTATTTTGCATTTTCTAATTATATGAGAGATTTAACTTTTTAAGTGCAATAAATTTTAATTTACCTTTTGTACAATGCCCATCTCTGATCTTTGATGTTTTAACATTTCTAATGTAGTTTCCATGTTTTGTGGTCTATATTGAAACCTTCATTGTATAGCTAACAATGCAAAAATTGAGAACTCTGAGACGCAAAATTGAATTAGACTCTACTCCATCTAACTACAGCAGAACATTCTTGAAAAGTTACACAAATTCTTTGTGGCAAGAATTCTAAGGTGGCTGTGCAAAAATTTTGTCCTTAGGAGAATAGTCTCCTCTTTAAATATTCATATAAACTCTGAATATAGTAGGATTCTAATCATCATTTGATGATTTGTCATTATGTGTGTGCATTATTATGTGAACATGTGCACAATACATAATATTTCCATTGAACTTGAGAATTTTGTGGACATATATACCATATTAAAAAATTACAATTCCTTCCTCATTTTTGGCCCTCTGGCATCCTCTCCCTCCACCCTAACTCCCATTATCACCCCCATTGGACTCTCTGAAATGACTGTTCCTGGGTTTTTCATATTAGAAAACTTTCTTTTTTCAATATCTAGTCTTCTGCATCTGATTCACTTCGCTGAGTATAATGGTCACAAGTTGCATCCATTTACCTACAAAAGCCTCAAAATCTGTCAAGGAATCTGGATGAGGCAAACTGAAAAGGGACACTTTTAATCTCTATTAAGAACCCTACTCTCAGAAGCCAGAGTGAATAGAATTGTAGAAGTGCTTGTCCTTATGGATGATTTCCTTAAGGCACGCAACCTGAAAGGGTGACAGGACCTGCAAAACAGAGCAAGGGGCAAGGGTTTGAGAGACCTCAATCCCACTTCCCTCCAAAGTTATTTCCTCCAACCACTGCCAGCCTCTGTATTCGTTTTCCCCTTGGGAGTTCCTAAATAGAAAGATCTGCCAAGATGGGCTGGGCTCCTGATCTACAGAAACTCAGAGAACAAGTAAGTCTAAATAAGTCTACATAAACTTAGCAAGTGGTTAGCAGTGAACAATAAATCTCGTGTAAGAGTATTTCAGATCAGGCAGAAGAGATGAATTAATCTTCAGCATAATGCATAAGTGAATAAACTAAATCACCATCACATAAATCCTATATGAGTAATGTTGATATGAAGGCCAGCACCTACCATATTAGACCTATGCTTTTGAGTTTTCAACTTTAAATTTGTAATCTACTTACAAGTGTAGAGTCAGATTCATGATTTTCCTCACTTCCTTCATCCTCAATTCCTTTGTTTCAGTCTCCTTTTCCTCTCCTCTCTTTTTTCCATTTCTCATATGATTATGCTGTTACCATTAGTGAAAAATTCCAACCTGTTCTGGGCAAGCTGAAATAATATCTCTATTATAAGTGCTTATTTATAAGTGGTATGATCTGCTACTATCTTGTGTCCAAGTGATTTGTTTTCTTGTAGCAATAACTCAGCCATTAATGTGAGTCTTATTATTGGAAAATGAAATTCTATCACCTTTCTATTAATCAGGTTCTTTCATTATTATCTTTGGAAGTATATGATACATATGCTACAATGAATTAATTAAGATAATGTAACACTTTAACACTTTGAATCAATTTTATATGTGCATATATAATGGTAACATCATGCAGGAAAAGACAAGAGAATATTTCTGGTATGCATATGCCTCTCATACACAATGCAAATGTATAAAATCCTCTTCTCACCACAAAAGTAGACATTATTTGAATTTTTAAAACATGGATTTTCTATGCCTCATTTTGAACTACTAGACAAGTTAGAATTATATATAGTTTGTTTCCATCTTCACACTCATCACAGTATTTTTGAGATTTATCCATTTTTATGTGTAGCAAGAATTAGATTTCTTTTATAATAGTTGAGTGATAGTCCCTTCTGTGCAACTATCATCAAAACAATTCCTGACTCTTGAATTTTCAGTCTTATTTTACCTCCTTTGCTGGGTTATTTTCTGTATATTAAAAAAAAATTCATATTACTAAATGTTTACGGGTCTAATACCTTTATGGTGCCTTAACACTTAGCAATAAAACATGTTCACCAAAGGCTCAGGAAACTTTATGACCGTAAACCAGTAGCTACACAGATGAGTATAAACATACAGACCATAAAAAGCACTAGAAACACATCTAATATTGTACATTTTAATGTGTACATTGGTTTACTTTAAACTTAGAATAATTTGCCTCATATTTGCATCAATGTCATCAATGATTTCTGAGAATGATGGCATTTTTACATTCTATTTAGGAAAATTTATTTGAATCCTCTTTACCCCCCCCCCAATTTGCACATACATGCACAAAAGATAAATTAGCACCTGAATTGATCATTTAGATTTTGCACAAACCACTAGTTTTCTATTTACCACATAAGATTACATCATCAAAAGCAGGCTCAGATTTGCTCTCTTGATGTCTAACATGACTAACTGCATGTGTGTGACTTGAAAAGGTAAGCTACTTGTAGTTAATGGATATTGAGGTTATTGGTGTTTTCAGGTTGTCCTTTTTTTCATCTATAAATTCTTTGATTCAATAATGTCATCTCAGAGTAGCTTTCCAAGAGGTTCTTGTTTTGTTTTGTTTTGTTTTCCCTGCTCAACTTTGTTCTACATCTACAAGTGCTTATTTCTGAAAGCAATGTTTCTGTTATGAGAGATTTCCAATCACAAGTATTACAGAATTGAGGCGAATTTGTCAAACATAAAGAGAATTTTTATGGTTAAAATTGATAAAACTATCTCAATTAAACAACAGTTTGAAAATACTTTTTTGCATGTTCATGAAGAATAAGGTGTTTATGTTTTAAGTCCATGAAATAATTTAGCAGAGTTTCTTACTGTTATTTTAAATGTTTGTTTTTCAAGAGCTTGCAACATAATTATGAATTCTTTGGTCATTTCTGTTAACAGTTTATTTTCGTTGAATTTTGAAAGATGACAGTATCTTCCTATTTAGAAGAGAAAATGTAGGGTCCTACTGCTCTTCATAAATGATTTGTTTTTATTACTGAATGTCAAATAATCCCTTATTATCCTAAAATCATTGCTCATGTTTTATATTAGTTTTGCTTGTGCTAGCCACAAATGATGCATAAATACATGAAAACATTCTTTAGGAAAATAGATCTGAATAAATGCATCTTTCTGATTACCATATCTGAGTCTATGCGACCAACACAACAACAGGGAAAGCAGCTGTGGGAAGTTGCTAGCAGAATATTTCTAGGTCTTATTTCAGCAGTAACTAGAACTTCTTGACATGTTAGTTCCACTGTGGATGGAATCCTGGAAGGTAAACAACCTTCTCTGAGACAGCATGGACAAGGAAATTGCTCAGTATGCAGCTCCAATCGAAATGTGAAATGCAATGAGTCAAGACTGTTAAAGAATGCAGGAAAGAAAGTAGCAGGAAAGAGAACTTTACCTTGTAATTGAAGTAAAATTAATGTATTTTTAATAAACGAACCTGAACGAAACAAGGAAAAAGGCCATGAGTGACTATTACTAAGGAAATACATTTGCAAGAACAGTGCACTGTCATACAACTGTAACTTCAGCAATCTGGGGGGCCGAGGGAGGAGAATTACAAGTTCAAGCCCAAGATGAACAATTTAGTGAATTAGTAAGACCCTGTACCAAAATTAAAAAAATAGAAAAAAAAAGACTTAGTGGAAAGACTTTAGGCTCAATTTTCAGTAGTATGCACACACACGCGCGCGCACACACACACACACACACACAACACACTACACACATGCATGCACGCACACACATACCCACACAAACACACAGAGTTTCTGCAGCCAGAAAAATAATGCAATAGTATATATCAAAAGGTTTCAAGAAGTGTAAGAAGAGAATCTAGGGAAGAAAGATAATTTTTAAAATAAAGATAAAATATTTATACTTTAAATACACAGGGATGTTATCAATTGTTGGTAAGGAGGCCATCCTTGAAGATGTTAACAGTATGTAAAATGATTACAGGCAGGGACTGAAGCATGATCTCTTGGTTTCCAATTCTATGATTGTCCACTCACAGTGGATATGATAAGCGATGGAAGCAATTTAGTAAAAACTGTTTCCCTCTCTCATATCTACCTATCTAATTTAAATATGATGCAAAGCACATGATACATATATCTATATCATAGGTGTAGATATAGATATAGATATATGGATGTTTATTTGTTCTGGCTGTTTTTCTTCCATAGTACTACTGCCATATAACTGCATATACATATTTTTAGATTTCTTTTTGCCTTTCACTTCATTCTCTGTGTTCCACTTTGGTAGAAATATTTGTGTTGTTCATTAAAAAGAACTAGTAAATCAACAGCTTAGAATAGAGCTCCACACATCTAAAACATACAAAAATATTTGCTAAAATAATAATCTGAGCTTTCCTGCCAGAAGAATTAATTCTTAATCCATGAGTGGGATTCTCCAATACAATTAAATACTAATATATCTACATGTTGTATTTGCAGTAGGGACCTGTTTTATACAACATCACTTGTGACGAAAGTTGTGATAAATTTTTACAGCAAACTCTACTTTTAAAGGAAGTTTGGAGATACTTATTATTATATTGTGAAACCGAGATAGGAAAGCAAGGCCTAAGTATTCCGTTTTCCTTTTGACAACACACTGAGTGCAATCTCACTGATAGGTGCCTCCTTTCTCCCTTCCTGCTCTGAGGGTGTCCTGGGGTGGCCAGCCTGGCACAGGAAGCCATATCTGCCACTGCTCAACAACTGTGCTATGCTGCCTATGCAAGCTGCCTAGACTTAGCCATTAGGCCGCTCTCTTATATTCGGTCTCTCTCAGCAGCACTGGAGGACTGGCTGTGCTTGATAGGGCAAAGACCAGAGATGAGTTGGGCTCCGCACTGTCGTTTGCAAAGTCCCAAAACGTATTTGATCATGATCAATACTGCTGCCATTCCTGAATACTCATGAAAAGTTGTGACTTCAGCCCTACCTTTCCCACTAAAGAGGTCAGAGCTGTCAATCATACAGCCTCTTCTCCTGCAGTTCAGCCAAGCTTTTGTGCGACAGCTGATGTTGTCCTACATGGTGCAAAGCCTCCCTGGGGTGAACCTGTTTTGGCTGCACTAGGTATCAGAGATAGACTAAGCCCAGGTGACTTTTGTTCTTCAGCTCTCCAGATGACTCTACTCTGCAACCTCTCCAGATAAACCTCTTCCCTCTACCACAATTTCAAAAGTCCCAAATTGATCTATAAAACTCGAGAGACTGTGCATACACACACTCACACTGTTTCTCTACAAAGTTATATTCCCACTCCCTCCCCTGTCGATTTAGGAGAGATGCCTTTTAGCTAATGTCCCCTGTGGTACAGAACAGGTCCTAGCCCTACTCACGTCATTTCACTGTCTAGTCTGGATGTGGCCGGTAGAATGAGCTAAGCTAGCTACACTAAGATCAGCCTGGCAACACAAATGAGATTTAAGTATGCTTAGCAGCTAGAAGTCTGCCAATTACCTCTGGAAGCTGTAAAGCACCAAAGAACCAAGAGCAAGAGAAACTTGTTTAGATCTGTGGCAGAGTCCCAAAGGGCTGTCACGGCTGCCAAAGAGATGCAGATAGGAACCAAGAGGACTGCAAGCTCTAGCCACTGAGACAGGTGGTTGAAAACAGAAAGCAGCTTTTAACACTTAAAGCTTGGAGTCATTAAGTTTCATGAGTTAAGAGCCACTGACTCTCAAAGCCTAGAACAACTGTCATTAAGAGAGTTTCACTAAGTCAATTTGTGATTTCTCTCCAGCAGCAGCTCTCAGTTGATAGGTACCATATTGGCAGCTCTTGCAGAGACCCACTCCTTTAGAGGGCCCAGCAGTAGAAGGGGGACAATACTAATGATTATTATCAAGAGGAAGAACCAGCCCATGCCTGACTTCTATTGCATACATGGCTATGAATCCACATTAACTGATGATCAAACCACTTAATTTTAGAGGAAACCTGGGATTACTAGTGTAACAGCTATTTCTACTTGGTGAAGTAGGCATCTTTTACTACTTTTTGGTCAGTTTTCCAAAGAGAGTCACTATCTCTTCTAACTCATCAAAAGTTTACATAAAAATATAAAACAAGAGGGTCACATATATCTTCATGTTGTATATTTAAAACAATAAGAAATCGGGGCAAATATCATATAAATTTAACTCTGTAAAGAAATCTGATGTATAAAGTCTAATATATGAAAGTTGTTTTAGATTTCATTAATGCATGTATAATTATAAAGTGATAATTTTTCTCATCATTCAAATTCAGGCAGAAATAAGTGCTTTAAGAGTCGATTCCTCTTTATAAACAGAGATTGACAAGAGAGACAGGAAAAATATAATCAAGAATATTATGCAAGTTATTGATTTGATATTCAATTTATGTTCTTTTCTGAATATCTCCAAATGTTTATTCACTCTCAATTATACATGGATCATTAGTATTGACTGAGAGAAAATGGAATCATATTAAAATCTAAAGCTCTTTGCTGAATTGCATTTCTCTTCTCCACTTCAAATACATACTTACAATATACCAAGATGAGAAAATATATTTATACTGAACTGCAAAGCTTTTTGCTCCAGCTAAGACTATTGTCCAGGCTGGTATACCTTAACATCTTTTTAACTAAAACTTGTAATTCTGATGTTGCTTTGCTCTTCAAAACAGTACAAAGGTAATAAGTTAATTGACGCCCATATTATCCCATATACGCAGTTGGACAGATCCTTAAAGACAATTTATAAACAATGAATTCTACACACTGCCAATTTGATTAAAGAACTGTATGAAACAGTTCTAGTCACCTACAACAATTTTTATAAAATATATTTTATTTTATATGAGCCAAAAACAATTACTGTTCTCTCATTTATCAATTTGGTTCAGTAAAATAACTATATGTTAACAGCATTATCACTCTGCCAGTTGAAACTATGGAAGGTGCAGTTCCCCAAAATCAAAAATTCTTCCATAAATATTTATGACAACTGTTGATATTTTAAAGTACTGAATTCTGACTACATTCTGAACAAGATTTATAGATGTTCGAAGCTTAAAAATGATTATTTTCTCTATATTTCATTCATGTAGAATTTTCTGAAACAAATATATCTGTTTTGATGTGGTGTTATATGTGTATGTTTGCCCATTTGCAGCCTTTATCTAGTTTTTTTAATGTCATTTTTAAAAATCCTCTGACAATTCTTAGCTTTGCAAGGATACCTTTAAGTACAACACCAACAAGTATTTAAGTTCTACCTTTTTGTACCTTGCGTTTTCACATTATTTTGCTTCCTTTTGTGATTTGTTTTACAAAAGCCAGATAATGCCACTTGTCAGCAGGTGAATTTCCTCTGGGGACTTTTGGTATCTCATAAATTATTGAGATAATTTATTGAGAAGCCTTCACAATACACATGCATAAACTATTTTGTGATTTTATGTGTTAATGTGCACTGACTTTGCTATAAAATGTTTCCAACATTTATCAGCGTCTAGCTACTTCAGTGTGTTTCATAATGTTCAATAGTCATGCATAAAACATCTGACGATCATGCTGGTTGAAAGCTAGCTTCAAAGATTGCAATTTAAATGATTAGGGAATTGGTCATATATTTTTGAACGCCATTTAAAATATTTTTCTGCCAAATACTAAAACATTTTGTACAGTTTTATGATTGATTGCCACCAATACATATCAAGTATCACTCCTGATCTTTTTACAGAAATTTCCTCAATCACTGCAACAAAATATTCCAATATGCAAATTGTGTGCAACTTCAATGTTCACTATTATAGAATGGGACAGGCGATAGCAGTGGACTGTCCATTAATCTGATCTACAATAAATCAGATGAAAGCTTAGCCTCCCTGATGTGCTGAAGAAAAGTCACAACCACATTTGGAGAGTTTGAGGCTTTATAAAAAGTTTATTTTGTGTCTAGACTCAAATTAATAATTTGTCTTTATCAACTTTCACCATGATTTGCAATGTCTATTCTTATGTGCTGTATAGAGCTATGAATAAAAAAATAAATATCATGCAAGCATTTGTCAAAAAATGTATAAATTATTTTCCTACTCTACAACCACAAAACAAAGCTCTAAGAAACCCAAATGAACATATAATAAGCATTGAGTGGAAAAAGGCAAACACGATGCATTATCTGATTATACAAATAAAAATTCAAGATACAATAATTCAAGATGTTAGGTTAGATTGTTTGTAAATGTAAAGAAAATTTTGTTATTTTTTTATTTAAACATCAATTCTACTGGGTCCTTACAATATTTCCATTTCTAAATGTTTGTCATTAATGTAAAAGTGTGTAGTCATAAAAATGTAAGTTTCAAGATGTAATTTTATGGAGATAATAAATATAGACATAATGATATTTTCTACTATTCATAGTGTATCTTTTGTATATGAATATTGCTCATCTTATTTTCTCCTCTGCTCTTGAACTTGACGTATGTTGGAAGGAGAAGAAAACAATGGTAAAGTAGACTGGAGTTGGAAACTATGTTGTGGGTGAATAGTGAAGAATACCAATTTCAAACAGTAACTATATGATATTTCAATGTGTTAAGTAAACATTACACAATAAGTTTATGGAAAGTTTACTAGACACATGATTAAAGATAGGTTTTGTATTATTTAATTTCCTGTTGCTGTAACACAGCACCCAGATCCTACAACTTAAATGCGGAAAGGTTTCATCTGCTCATTACTTCAGAACATGATTATTTGGCTCCAAGGAAGAGGCTGTAGGCAGCAGGGTGTGTGATTGAGAAGGAGAGCAGGGAAAAGTGTGGCATCCAGAAAATCATGCCTAGTACTCCAAGCTCAATCACACCTAGTACTCAAAGTACTACCTCCATGATTCCTCAAATACAACACAGAAGAGCCCTTTACTCTTCTCTAGATATTACTTAATCCAATAATGTTGGGATATGAGGATGAACTGTCACATCTTTTAACTATAAATTTATATTCTTTATCTTAGATCACAGGGTTCAATATTGAAATTTTCCATTTGAATGTATTTAGAATCAGTTGAAAGGAAAAGTACAACTTATGGAATTAGGCCTCAAGTTAATAAGGGTCAAATATTTGGTGTAAAATTGAAGTGGGACTAAAGATAGGTTTTTCTTTTATAAATATACATACATATATATATATATATATATATATATATATATATATATGTATATATATATCTTCCTAACTTATTCCCTATTTCTGACATTTTTTCTTGATAATTTTAAATAAAATACATTTTTGAAAGACAATGATTTATATTTTATTAATTTAAGAATTGTAGAATATTCTTGGTATTTAAATTCTCAAACAGAAAAAAAACTTTTATTTCATTTATTCATACTCATAAGTGATTGATGGCTCCCAACTGACAGCAGTATTACTAAGGTAAGTTTTAAAAAATAATGTGTGTCTTTAAGCAAGTACCATGCTCAAAACACGGGATTTTATTCATAACCAATATTTAAATCAATATCAAATAAAATTTCACATTCAACAATATTTGAGTTTAATTTGTTGGAAACAATCATTTGAATATGCAGAAGGAATACTTTTAATTACTTATAACTTTAAATCAGAATTTTCTGACTATAAGCTTTGTAACTTTTGCTGCTCTTGAAATTTATCTTGTCATATCCTTCTGTTTATAAATCAAATATCATTGAGAATAATCTCCTATTCAATACACCATGTAGGAAATGCAGGTTCCTAATTATTTATTCAGACATGAAATGATTAAGTACTTTCCAGAAGACTTTTTGTCACCTTATAAATATTAAAATGATAACATTAGAACTTTTTCTGAGATACAATCACTCAGAAATTTATACTAGAACTTCTAATTTGTAAATTTGTTAATGCTTATCTTACGGTTCTGAACATAACACCTTGTATGAATATATTACATGTAACACAATTTCAGCATTATTTTTGAATTTAAACATAAATTATGTTTATGATGAACAATTTGAACAAGGCAACAATATTCGAAGCAATTTGACTTAGTTTTCTATTGATTTATGAGAGAAAATTGGATATTTGTTGATAATTTGTTTTTCTTTAGGTAAATCTTGCCTATAGTCTGAAAGCATTTTTTCTCAAAAATAATGACACAAAAATTACCATTGTCCCAGGGAAACATATGATACCGTTTCATTTGATAGGATAATATGCAGATTTACTTCTCTGAAACAAAGCCTTATTCATGACTAAGTAAACAGAGGTAAGAAGTATTATTTTCAGAAAGTAGCAAGTATTTCAAACAGGGCCTGCAGATTCTGGCTCCTTTAAGTGACAGAGTGGTGGCATAGAATGAAGAAGATAATATAAATTATTCAGACTCAACATAAAAGTCATTTTGGTAATAAATGATAGGTCTAGCTAGGAAAAAATATTTTTAGTCATTTCATACAATCAAAGAGAGTAGTGGATCATGACTGCATTTAAGGTCATTTCAATTTTATTGTTTTCTCTGAAAGAAAAAAGACAACTCAAAAATAACTTTGGCATTATTATAAATAAATGACTCAGTTTCTGTTGAGCTAACATACACAGGATAAAACTTTCAGTTTCCAGGAATGAATTGTGCCTCGCCTAATAAACGGGAAAAATGGACAATCTCCTTCTCCAGTGGTCACTAATGAACTGAACTGTTTTTCATCAGAAGATGGAGATACAGTGTGTCCAAAATGTGTGTGTGTGTGTGTGTGTGTGTGTGTGTGTGTGTGTTCACATGCAAGCAAATAGTTACTTTATAAAAATCAAGTAGTACCACAATGAGGATATTAATTTGACACGTAGTCTATGGCCAATCTTTCCACATGTTCCCCAAACTCATCTGAGCTTTGTACTGTTACATACTTAGAAAATACAGCATATTTATATGAAGTCATTTTATAATCATTATTACAGATGCCATGACCCAAAATTTATAATGTATAAAACTATTTACTCTACTTGGACATTGTTTTATTAAAGAACAAGAATTAGGACTATATTGAATAAGAGTGGTGAGATTGGATAGCCTTGTCGTGTTCCTGTTTTGAGAAGAAATTCTTTCATTTTTTTCATTTACTATGATATTTGTGGCAGGTTTGGCATATATAGCTGTTCTGAATCTGAGATAAAGCATTTCTATACTTATGTTTCTCAGAATTTTTATCATAAAATGGTGTTAAATTTTATCAAAGGCCTTTTCTGCATCAATGCAACACATGCAATAGCAATCAGGCAAGAAAATGAAATGAAAGAAATTTACATTGGAAAGGAGAAAGTAAAACTATACTTATTTGCAGATGATATGATTATCTACATAGAAGATCCCAAATACTCCACTATGAAACTCTTGGAAATAACAATAAAAAAATTCAGGCTCCAAAAACAACAGCAAAAATATCAACTGCTTTTCTCTACCCCAAAAACAGACTCACTGAGAAACTCATAAGAATAATCCCATTCTCAATAACCAAGAAAAAAACTGAACACCCAGGAGTATACCTAACCAAGAAGTGAAGGACCTATATAAAGAAAATATATTATATTACACTGAAAAAGAAGTTGTAGGTGACATCAGAAAATGGAAAGACATCTTGCCTGTTCTTGGATACGCATAAACAATGTAGTCAAAACAGCCAAAATCAATATAGTGAAAATATTATGCTCTGTATTTACACATATCAATAGAATAAAATGGGGGGAAAACAGAGAAATTTTACAGCAGTTGATACCAATGAAGTTGTGGGGAAAAGAATCCCTTTTACAATATTGGTGGAATTGTTAACCAATACAAACACTATAGAAGTAATACAGACATCCCTTAAAAGACTGAAAATGAATGTTCTATTCAATCCAGCAACACTTCTTATTAAATCCAGCAACACTTCTTTTGGGTATCTTTCCTAAAGAGCTAAAAATGACGTGTAATAAAGATATATAAAGATATATATATATATATATATATATATATATATATATATACACACACACACACACACACACACACACACACACACACACACCCTTTCTCAAAGTAGCACAACTAACAATAACTAAGTTGTGGAAGATGATGGAACACCCATTGACAGACCAACAGACACAAAAACTCTGGTATATGTACACAATGGAGTAATGCGATTGTGTAAAGACAGATAATGTTGAGGCTTTTGTAGGCAAAGGGGTGCATCTTGAGTCCATCACGCTTACAGAAGTGGGTGAAATTCAGAAGAAAAAATAATACATTTTGTCTAATAGGAGAAACATAGAACCCCCAAAAAAGAACATGAATTAGGGACCAAGTATTTTGATTGTCTAGAAAAAAATTAGAATCATGGGTAATAAATATATTTTTTATTTATCAAAACCCATGGTTATTTGTGCTTCTAACTTGGCAACTTTCTTCAGAAATGTTTCTATGAGGATCATAGTTATAAAATAATTGTGTGGATTAAATTATTTGATTATGAATAGCTTCTATAAAAATTAAGCAAAACTAATGGGGGTGGAGTTATTAAACAAGGCATTTTTTTTTCTTATGGAACTTAAAACAAAAAACCAAGTGAAACAGCATGGTAGGGCTGAGAGGGAGGGGTGAGTAGGGGGAGGGAAAAAAGGAGAGTTGGAAAGTCCTTGTCACCTTGACAAGATACTTAGGTGCCCAAAATGCTCAACTTCATTGTAAACCTTACACTTTGCACTTATACATATCAATAAAATGGGCGGGGGGAGGCAAATGTCTTAAAAGACCCATGTGATGTTGGAACTCAACTCAAGAAAAAAACTGCCAACTCAAGAAAATAACAGTGAGTCTTCTTCCGTCCTGTTAAATATTCCATGCAAAATAAAATTAAACTTGAAATGAAAATACAATAGAAAGAGATGATCTCAATCAACCAAAGAATGAGAAATTTGTAATTTCCCAAAGATGCCCTATCACTACATTGCTTAGATATTTGTTCATTGGAAAGTTTCCAGTCCTCTCATTTATTTATTTTTTTATCTTTTAGGACATTTTTTGAGTCCTTGTCCCTTATTTATCTTAAATTTAAAAAAATATTTTATTGTTTTATTATCTAATTAAAAACTATACTTATAATGTGATCTTTTCACTGTATAAATATACAACTGGAATGATCAATTTAAGGAGCTCGCACATCCATTATTTCTTAGTGCCTTGCTTTTCGGTGGCCTCTTCTTTTTCATCAGACTTTTCAAAAATTATTAAATTATTGTAGAGTTGAGCCTTCTATGAGATACATGGTAGACAAATAGTTGCTGCTGCTCCATTAGCTGCTTTTCACTGTATTATTTCCTTTGCTGTGTAGGAGCTTCACAGTTTGATGCAATTCTATTTGTCTAGTTTTGCTTTTATTACTTGGGCTTTTGTACTGTATCAAGAAAATCAATTCAGAATAATTTCATAGAAATTGTATCTTAGATATTCTATTAAGGGGCTTAAGTTTCTGTCATTACTTTTAGGTGATTAATCTTTTATGAGTTTTTTTTCTTAATATGATGTAAAATATAAGTTCAATTTTATTAGTTTGCATAGAATTTCTTGTTTTTCTCATACAAGAAAAAGGATTGCCCTGTCTCACTGTACAATTCTGTAATCCTTACTACTTTGGTAGAGTTCAGATGAGTCCAAATGTAAGGATTTATTTTTAGCTCTCTCTCCGATTACTTTAGTCTAGGTGTGTGTCCTTATGCCAGTGATATATCATTTTAATTACTATGGCCTTATATTTTGAAATCAGAAATGATGCTTCTAGATATTTTTTTAGGATCGCTTTAGGTCTTTTGTTCTATTTGAATGTTAGAAATGTGTTGTGGTTAGGATCTGGAGTGTCCCCCAAAAGTCTCATGTATTTTAATGGAACCATGTGATGTTGGTGGATTGGGGTCTGGTCTGGAGGGGTGGATTGCAGTTAAGTCGGGATTAACAGCGTATAGTGGCCACAGCTGGACGCAGGAGGGACTGGTTACTGGGGGGAGACCTGAAAGGATACATAAGCTGCACCTGCCTTCCTGGAGGACTGGGACTAGTCTCAACTAGCCTCAGCTTGTCTTCCTGTTTGTGATGCCTCTGTCCTGTACTCTGACCGCTGCTGGCCACCCCTGAATGGATTGTGACCATCTGAGACTGTGAGCTAAAATAAACCTTTCCTAAATTTGTGGGTGCTGGGCATTGAGTCACAGCAACGAAAAAGTAACTAAGACAAAATGTTCTATAAATTTCTGTAAAAATGCCATTGACATCTTGATGAGGTTAGCATTGAATCTGTAAGTTACTTTGGGTATTGAAGACATATCTTTGATATTGCTTCTGATCCAAGAATATGGATATTTCTTTCTCTATCTTTGTGTCTTTAATTTCTTTCAAGAGTGCTTTGTAGTTCTCAAGTTATAAATCTTATAAATCCCCGGATAAGTTTATTCCAAAATATTTTATTCTTTTTGATACTACCATGCATGGGATTTTAAATTCATTTTTATTTCAAATAGTTTATCAATAATATATAGAAATGCAATCGATTTTGATATGTTGATTTTGTGTTCTAAAACCTACTGAATCCATTTATTCTAATGGTTTAGTGAGGAATCGTCAGAGTGATTCAAGATATACAGAAACTACATAGGGCTTAAGGAAACAGAATGAAAGATAAACATGAACATCCCAATATCTGATATGGTATATGGGGGAAAATGCATAGAAAAAAATAATGGAAAGCACTACAGACAGCACAGATGATATGATTCATGTATGTTTCATTTTCTTTTTAAAGGAGGGCCATGAAACTGAGGTACATCTATTAAGAAATAGTTACTACTAATACAACTACTTGACCAGATAATAAACCTTAGAAAAGCTATTATGGAGCCCAGAAAAACACAGCAAGAGGAGCAAGTAATTTGATGCCGTTCATGTGGGGCCTCTGTATGGTAGGAAATGAGAACAGCTAATGCACAGTCGTGAAGTGATATAGCATTTACAACATACTAAAGATCAGGCACTGCAGACTATTGATTGGTAAAACTTTTTTTTTAATTCTTCAAGCAAAATGTCAGATAAAATTTAAATTTGTTGATACAATTCCATGCAACAGAGACACTATAAAACTCAAAGAAGGATTCCAAAAGAAGGGGTATGTGAGTCATCTGACTAGCCTGATAAATCACTGAGGAAGCTGTTGTGAATGATCTAACCAAAACAGGACACAAGGCAGGACTAGAATTTGTTACCATATCCCAGAAAGAGAGATTTCACCCAAGAAAGTGTTATAATAATAATAATAATAATAATATAAACAAAAGTATAATGGCTGCCTTTATGTATGTCTGGTGTATGCTATGGACTCTGTTAATAGTTTCACATATTTATATTAATTATGCAAAGAAAGACTTTTGAAAATATTATATACACAGAATTAACCTAGGTTGTTGGAAACGCATATAGCAAGATTTGGCCAAATGGTCTCAGATAGTTCACCCCCCCCCCCCCATCATCTCTGAGATGCCCATAGCAGGGAAGAAAACACAGAGGGATCCAGAAAAGATGACCAAGCCTTGAGATTGTAATGTAAGATTATTCCTGAGTTAGGGAAAAAGAGGAAAAATCTAGGAGGGAAGTGTCGATCCGAGCCTAGCTTTGTCTATGAGGGAATATTTGAGCCAAAGTCATATTGATATGTCTTCTCCAACCAAGCAACGGAACTTCCCTAGTATTTCTGCTCTACTCTGACAATCCCTGGGAGGGACAGCCTCAGAAATACTGTGGTGATAGATTTCAAAGCATAGAAACTAGAGCTTTGCTTCAGTTAAACTTCTCTTGAGTGGAAATCTGTGAGAATCTCTCATTGTCAAGGCTATTATGCAGGACCTATGAAATGACAAGATGTGACCATTTCTTGAAATCACTAAAAATCTCAATATGGTTGCAACAGAGCTTGAAATCAAGTTTGGGCCCTTCTACATGCAGAAGTATGGATGACTTCACAGGTCGTGCACCCACGTGACTCACTCTGCTCATAGCAATCACAGCCCCATGAAGGGGTTTCGCTTGATGAAGAAAAAGAAATGTTCAAATTTTCTCAAGATTAAATTGCTAAAATACAGTATCCACTCCTTACAAATGAGAGTATTTATATTTTAAGTACAAATTTTGCACACATTTTAGAAATAAATTTAAAGATGGAGAATGCATTTAAAAGTCCACCAGTGTTGAAATTGGCTGAGCTTGGTAAGTAATTTGTACAGATTGAGGTAATATGTTCGCGAAGGATGTGAGAATGTGATTCTTTTCTGACATAAATTGGAACTTCTACCCAGGATTTTTAATTCAGAAAGAGCAACAGGTTGGAGGCATAGGTCTTGAGAACATTTTTGAACATGCTGACGTTGAAGTAACTGGGACATTTAGCTGAAGATTTGAAGGACACAGCTGGATGCATGAGTCAGAAGTTTGGGTGAGAGGCTCGGGCAGCATGAAAAATGTCTTCCGTCAGCACATTACCAGTTTATTGACCCATCTGAAAATCAGTGATGTACAAATCCAAGACCGTTTTATTTTTATCCAATTATTGCTTTTGAGAAGAAAAAGAAGTAGCCCCTCAGCTGCCAGCTGAGAGCTGACCTTGTGCTAACTGCCAGGCTGTGGTACTCTTCTGAGGAAAAGAACTATTTCACAGAACACCAACATCAGACAAGGGCATTCTGACAGTGACGAGTGAGACAGAAACAAGTCCCCTCCATAATCACAACTAGGCACAGATAAATATAACACAGTCTATACTGCAAAAATGATCAAGCATCCCCTCCCCAGGCTGACACAAATGCCTGTTTTCCTGTTATTTAACACAACTTCTACTCAGCTTTATGATCTCTATTGCCTGCTTTAAAGAAAAGTCACTAATATACCTAATCACAGAACAATTCACACCGCATTGTTCAGAACCAATTATCTAATTCAGAACCCATCCAGGCTGTCTGTGACTTGTGAAGCACTAGCTGATAGCACACTGTACAGCCTCATGCTATTGGAATGTGTTTGCTGGCAAATCCTGCTCTCCTGTGGGAGCTTGAAAATGTGTGCCAATTACAATTACAATTAGCCCAAAGTAATGCCCCTGGTGTAAGAAAAGGGAGCTTTACTTGTGCCCACCATGTTTACTGTATTGTTTGCCCTTTGGGTTGTTTAATTTCTCTTCACAACTAGTCAGGGATAATACATCGAAGCTACAATGAGTTGAGCACACAATCTTAAGTCTCCCCGCCACCAGTTTGTGATAATGGAGCCTCTTCTTTGGTGATAGTAATAGTGGAAATAGTGGCATTGCATCATAGGGAAAAGGAAGGGATAAGTGCAAAAGTACCACAACCTAACTCCCCATCCAGTGCAGGAGCCTCTCGCACTAAGTGGATATTTAAATTAATACAACAATTTAAAAACCAAAATTGAAAACTCAGCTTGTCAATATGAATGTTCACATTCCAAATGCTCAGTAGCCATATGCAGCTAGTAGCTACTGCACTCCATAGCTCATGTACCGAACATTTCCTCAAGCACAGACCATTCTGTGGTATGGACTTCTCTACAGAACAGAATAGCAGAGTAGGGCTATTAATGTAGCCACTGTCTAGCGCTGTTTAGTAAGCTACCATAACAACATACATTTTTCTATCTCATGATTTACATGAGTCAAGGGTTTGGACATGGCTTACATGGATGAATTCTTTCCTAAAGTTTCTGTGAGCCGCAATTCAGGTGTTGATCAAGGTATATTTTCACATAAGATCTAAATTCCTCTTCTAAACTCACTCAGATGGGTGGCAAAAATCAGTTCCTTACAGTGATTGACTGAGGCTCCTGCTGTTTTCCTAAGCTGTCAATGGAAGAAAGCTCCTAGAGCTCACCTTCAGTCTCTCACCAGGTAGACTCAAGTGCATGTCACAAAAGAGCTAATGCATTCTTCCAGGTCACATAGGGTATTTCTCAAAATTCTTCCTCTGTGAGCAAATCAAAAAGACATTCCATTTACAAACTGTTTACTCATTAGGTCTGAGCCAGGCAGACTAATCTCTTTTGTCATATGATTATTCATGACATTTTGTATTTATAAGATCCAACCAAGTCAATGGGATGACACTAGGTGAGTGCCCTGATGATGGCAAGAATCTGGCAGTTTAATATTCACAATTAATTTCTTCACTCTTGACAAAGAGGCTTGGCCCTAAAGCAATGCAGCATCCTTACGGTGTGACAGAGTTGACATGCACAACTTGAAATAGTTTAATTCAGACTTACAACTAGTTTGGCAGATTTGTGGTGACAAAAATCCCCTTAATACTTCTTACAGATATGAAGTAAGTCAAGTCAATAAGGAGGACTGCCTAACAGTAGAAGAAAATTATAAAAAAATTAAACTAAAAATTAGCAAATATTTAAAAGATGGTTGGAGGTAGTGGTGTGAAGAAGCGAGAGAATGGGGACAAGAGAAAGTGTTTTTATGTTATGCTAATGAATCCAAAGGAACACAACTTTTTAAAGTTGGAAATCTTTATAACACATTCAAATTCAGAAGCAAATAGAATTTAAGAGCCACTGGATTTTCCCATGATTTAACTAAGTGAGAATTATGATAGTATTAAAAGCATGATAAGGAATGAGAAAAACACATAAAAGCAAACACTGCTTAATTGTATGAAAAACTGTGAGATGATAGTGAAGACAAGGAAAAATAATTCAATTTTATTTTTATTGAATTTTTGCTATTTTTTATAAATTTGAAAGTATTTGTATTCAGTGAAATCAGAGCCAATAAAGGATCTGTAGGTTTAGCCATCTACAAGAGAAAAGTATAATTAACAGAGTAAAAATCTGAAAGAAGGGAAGAAAGATAAAATAAGGATAAGACTGCCAATAAAGCTCATCCTGGGTTTCTTAAGGAAAGAGTATAAAGACAGGTGCAGATATGCAAGAAGATGTATTTGTAAAGTAAGTGAGTAAACTCAGGAGGAACAAAATAAATTATTTTAAATTTCAAAACAAACTCAATAAGTTATTGGTTAGAAGCAGAGTCGTAGGCATTTAGTACAAAGCTCTAGTAAACCAGTGAGCTCTGCAAAAGGTGTTGAGATTCTGAGATGCTCAACTCTGTGTGTAAAAGGAAAGAGACAGTTGGGGCTGAGATATATTTCAAATTAAGCATCAACGTTCTATTGAGATGAACTGACATTCTAAGACAACAGTGTTTTCACGAGATAGCATAAGCCTGTGTGTCCACGTGTTGCTAGTTCGCGTAGGATTCCATCCTGTAGGATTCTAGGAAAAAAGCATGTGACCCAAAGTAGGAGAATGAAGGAGGAGTTGGGGGAAGCAAATCGAGACCAGGACTGATACACTCAGAAAATACAGTTAGAAACATTGGTCAGGAGTCACAATCAAACCTGAACCTAGATCTACCATAGATGATGTTCTTTAATTGTGTTTCAAAAGCTTTTGTTAAATAATTTAGGCTTGTTTATCCTCTATGTGTTCTATGCAGCAATTTGGTTGTAATTACATGACAATCTAGTTATTACTTCACTAATATAATTTTAAAACCCTAAGTTTTATTAAAAGTTCACTAAAAGTTTCTGAAGATACAAAGATAATAGGTCAGTATATATTTTAAGTAATTTTAAAAGTGCAAAAGCAGTAATACAAAACATACAATGACTTTTTGTTTTTTGGCAAACTGACAGTGAATGATGGGAAAAAGTGGCTTTTTGTTGAGAAGAGATACTGAGCTATGCAGGGATAGACCCTTGTAGATGATCACTCAGGAAGGGCTTTGCGAGGAGAGGAATCTGACGGTATAGATGACGTGTGACAGAGCAATCTAACAGTGTGGGTGAATAAGCTCTTTAAAAATCTTTAAATGGTGTCTTTTCTTTGTAAGGTCAATGTTTTCTAAACATTATGAACTTGTATTTTATGTAGGAACATCATTTTTTTCTTCTAATGCAAACTTATAATGTGTTCTGTAAATAATACTTTATCATTTAGAAAATTATATTAAAATATGTTAAAAATAACAAAATCTGACCCTAAATTTACACTGTTATGTGGAGAAACATTAACTCATTGTATTAAAAACTTTTAAACAAAATCCTTACCAAAGGCAAGAGAAGTGAATTTCATCTTGACTGTGAAAACTTCATAAATGATGGTTAATTTGTGTTTCAGTGAATGGGTGTCAGAAGACAACGAAGGAAAAATAATGAAAGGGGAGAAATCAAAGGAAAATAACCTGGCTTCTGGACTACTATAAGCATCTATTTCTTATGAAAGGGAATGCTGCCCTTATTCAAAAGCATATTAGCCTAATTTCATATGCTTATTTTCTTTTCTAAATCAAGACACACTTTTCTTTGCATAATGAGGACGTATCATACTTGTAGTTATAGCCTTCCCCCTATGTCTTCATGCTGGTGTCAAAATTTTTGAATAAAAGATTAGTTTTTTCAGTGTCCTATATTTTATGGATGCATAATAAATCATTGTTCAAAGTAAAATCCCAATGACAGATTTATATTATATTTAATGGAAAGTGCAGTGTTGACTTTCAAATGCAAAAATGTGTGCAAATACATATTTTCTTCTTTCATACATATTTTTTAGTGATAGCAGAAAATTTCTCAAGAATTAAATAAACATAGCAAATTACTGAAATAGGTCTGATGCAATATTTTACCTTGAAGCAGTTGCTACAAGAAATTTTAATCTTAAAAATGCACATTTGTTTTAATTTTCAGAATATTATTTTATTGAAAAAGAATGGATTTTTTAAATGTTTAATAAGGTATTCTAGTCACTCTATACACATTAGTGTCTTATGCTACTATTCAGCCAAATATTTATTAATATTTAACTTGTATTCTGTATACAAGATATAAAATTTGACCTTGTCCCTCTATGTGTTGTAATCTCCGACAGAGTCTCGTTTATGAAAAACAAAAAGTTCTCTCTCACATCTCAACTTTCTTTTCTTTCAATACCATAAGATTCATAAAATACAGTTTTTGGTGGAGATTAAGACTTTCAAAGTATGTCTTGATGAGTAAATTTTTAAAGTATTTTGAGTATTTACTGTAGATAAGGACAATGATATGTGTCTATAATTTTCTTTAACTTTCCCCTTCCAATATATGAATTTTCTTTGCTACATTGTTGTTATTAAGGTTAAAGGTTAAAATAAGAAAAACACTTAGAGGTCAAACTAAGAAAAAATAACCCTACAGATTATAGTCTAGTGTTTTTGGGATATCTCTCAGTTAATTTTCAAAATTTAGCTAAAATAATAATTGTCAATAACAAAGAAATTCTTAAATACAAATAAAGTGATTTTACTCATAGAGAGAATCCAACCTAATATTACTAACCATATTCATTTCTGTGGAACAAAGAATTGTCACCTAGAATTAAGTAATCTTTGTCCAAGGCCATTACAACAAAAGTGAGTCAATCAGATTAAATTTTCAGTTTAAACTTCCAGACACTGTGACTTCAATGTATAGAATGCACAATTTAATAGAATAGAAACTAAATAAAATCGAAGCTGAACAAATATTTGCACTAAAATGTCACAGGGATTTGAAAGCCTTGAGAGTATGGTAGCTCGTGATTCAAGTTGGGATTAAAGAAAACACCTTTGTGCTGCAGTGCAGTGAGTTGGCTGGGGTTAACAGCTGCCCTCGATTCTTCCTGTGGGAGAGGCTACAGCGAGTTTTGACTCCCACAGCAGCAGTGCTATCCTTTCAACCCTCAAAGAAGAGATGCAACTTGTCACAGGACCCCTATTTTTCTATAGTGGGCAGCTGGCTTTCTGACACCATTACTATAAATAAGGCTCACTGAAACTCAGCCTGCAGTTGGTGTGTCTTTTCACTTTTAAAAGTGGCTCTAATGGTATAGAGGATAACGAGGTACCTTAGAAAATGAGATTTCTGTGTGTGTTTCAGAGCTTTCTGGTTCAGATAAAGACCTCTGGTCTTATGACCAGTTGTTGCTGTGGTTGGAACTTGTCTTCCAAATGCCTGCTCCTTTGTGAAGACGTGAGATTTGGTGTGCAATCTGGGAAAGGTATGCTGTGATCTGTGATCGTGTGGCTCAGAGGGCTGGCTGTAAGGCGAGGCGGCTGGGTTTAAATCCTAGCTTCCTAACCCACTGGAGAGTCCTTAACTTCCTTATGCTTCAGGTTTCTCATCTATAAAATGAGAATAATATTTCATAGATTATTCTAAAGATTTTTCCACTTTAAGAGTATGTATGATGCCAACTGTTTAAATAGAACATGAGAATTTTGTGCATACATATATACATTTCATCAAGTTCATGTTCTTTTCCCATTTCCCTTTGTTGAACTCCCACTCCGCACCCCCACACAAAATTGTCATCATCTGACCCATATAACACTTTTATTATTTATACTCTGGGTTTCCTATATTAGAGTAATTATAAAATATTTAACCTCTGAGTTTGAGTCATTTCGCTAAGTATAATGATTCAGAGTTGTGTTCATTTACTTACAAATGTCTCAAATCTACCTGTCTTTATGACGCAGTAGGAGTCCTTTGTGTACATTACAAATTTTTTGTATCCAATGGTATGATGATGGATATTTGGCATCTCTCACAATTCAGCTATTGTTAGATGTGCTGCTATAAACATGGATATACATGCATCTCTGATATAAACATGGGTACACACCTATCTCTGCTATATGTTGCTTTTAACATTTTTGGAAAAAATACTCTGGCAAGGTGTTGCTGAGTCAAGTGGAATATCAATTTTCAGGGTTTTTTGTTGTTGTTGTTTTTAAGGAATCTCTATACTGCTTTCCATAATAACAGTTTTCAGTCTCATTGTAATGTACAAACGTTTATTTCCACCAAACACTCAGCAGTATGTATTGCTTTTTGGCTTCTTTTTTTTTTAATTACTGTCTCATTCTGTAGGTCCAACTGGGTCCTGAACTCCCTATATAGACCACAGGCTGTCCTTGAAGTTACAGAAATCCTCTTACCTTAGCCTCCTAAGTACCAGGATTACAGACATGCTTTATCATGCCCACTTATCATGTGGTGCTAGGGAACTGAATTCAGAGCTTTTGAATTGCTATGCAAGCACTCTAACTGTTGTGCCATTCTCCACCCTGCTTTTTGATTTCTTAATAGAAGCTATTCTCACTGGTGTAAGATGGCACTCCAGTGTTGTTTCAATTTGCATCTCTCTAATTGCTAAGGATGTTAAATATTATTTTTAATATATTTGCTGGCCATTTGTTGTTCTACTTCTGAGAATACTCTATTCATTTCAATTATACACTTTTAGCTGGGTCTTTAGTTGGGTTCTAGCTTTCTTCAGTCCTTTGTATAGTCTAGTTTTTAGCCCATCCTAGGTACAGGTGAGAAAAATGTTCTTTTCCCATTCTGTTGGTTCTCTCTTTATTGTTTCCTTTGCTGCACAAAATCTTTTTTAATTTAATACAGTTCATTTGTTAATTCTTAGGATTATTTATTTTCATCGGCTGTCCTATTCAGAAAGTATTTGCTAATAATATCTAAGGACTAAATTTAATTCTCTTGCATGCAAATTGCATAGCTTTTTTATTCATAAATGTGCAATTCTGCACATTCTTATGCAAAACAGATGATATATTGCATCTCAAGAATCAGATCTATAAATGCATGAATTAAATAATGTTTATTTAGCTTAGCAATAGGTATATAGAATCATTCACTGAAAACACCCACCCCCAAGATAATGAGGAAAGAATGTAAAGCAATTCATTTGGGAATGAATATTCCCTGGGTCATATTTATGTGCATAAAATGTGGTGGTCTGCCACCTTAGATGTTTGCATCTGGCACAAATTGGCTCTCCTTAAAAGTTAGATGCAATACTGGTGATCTTCATTCATCCCCTCTAAGCATCAATTTCCTAGGCTATGCATAGACACACTTTACTCAATAAAATATTCAATTGATTGAGGTACATTAGTATGTAACCTATTTGACTTAGCATGACTGATCTCTCTGTATAATATACTCATGTACCTAGATATCGTCCTTGGCCATCATTGTGAAGTTCATGATTTTCTTTTATCAAGTTCTTTATTCTTCTTAATTAAACCTAACATATTAAAATATTAAACTTATCATATAATGCACATAGCAGTACAAATAGTTTGGGTAATGTGCATGTGTCTACAAGTCATCTTGAAAAGAAGTGTATGATTAGCATCATCTCTTCCCATAGAGTAGTGACCACCAAGATACTGTTATATACACTTCCACATATATTCATCCTATAAAATATTGCTAAATATAGATAGTATCACTTTGAATGCTTTAGCTAAAAATCAACATTAGTAGCCTACAACAATTTTCAATCTTTTTGTTAATTTACTGATTTTTTAAATTTTGTGAGTTGAAAAGTTTGAAACATATTAATTTACATATCTTATTTCCGCATATTTCCCATTTATGAATCGGTTCCTTGAACTACCATGACATTTTTTTTCTATTGCTGGCACTTTATATTAATAGTTCAAAATATAAATAATGAAGCAGTTATCTATTTTCATATACCAAAGGAAAGATAAGGATATTAGAAATTTTTTAACTTGCCTCAGTCTCCTAACTAGTAAATGAGACAACTGGGTCCTTGGATTACTTTTCTCTGCTTCAAATCTTCTGCACTTTACCAATGTTCTGCTTCTTCTTGGTGTATTGTAGTTGTTCAAATGTTGCTTGTTAGCTCATTGTTATTGATATATTGCTTTGTACCTTACCATTTCCTTTAAGGAAGATGGCCATTTCAGACAACTTCATTTACCCATGTTACACATATTCTGGCTTGAATAGGTACCAGAAATACTTTATAAATAGCATTTGTTTCTACTTGTTAATCACTTAAATGAGTGGCCTTCACATGCTTTTTATGTTTGAGGGCCAAAGAGACTTAATAATGTTATTAATCAGAACAGAATAACCAAGTCATTCAAAAGAGTCCACATTTGCTTAACAACAGACATAGAAATTGTAGTTAGATCTCACTTGACAAATACTGTACATAACAAAATGTAACCATTAGGGATGAGAATGGGAAAAGAAGCTATACATTTTTAAGACAAATTTTTATAAACATCAGGTATAAAATAAAAGAATTAATCCCCTGTAATCCCAGCATCTTGTAGGCTGAGGCAGGAGGATTTCCATGAGTCCTAAAACAGTCTGGACTACATAGTGAGTTCAGGACCAGTCTGGGCTACAGAGTGAGACCCTGTCTCAAAAAAAAAAAAAGAAAGAAAGAAAGAAAAAAAAGAAAAGAAAGAAAAGAAAAAAGTTTTTTCATAACAATTTTGTCAAATGAAAAATTAACAACTATCTACTATATAGAAACAGGACACAATCTGTTTCAAATGATTAAAAAAATCAGTTCAAAATGATCAAGTAATATCTAAGAGCTGGAGTGGATTTATGTGAGCAAAAACTAAGCAAGAAAAAAATTAAGTAGTGTTAGACAGCAGGGAATGAACATACAGATGGCATTTACAGTATTTATCCAAGCAGGTAACAGAACGAATTAAAAGCAACCCCACTATCAGATATGAAGAATGAATAGAATCATGTGAAAAAACAGACAGGCAACTAACAGGACATTTATGTAATTCTAAGCAATACATAATGCTAAATATTTCTTTATTTAGTGATAGAATTTACTTTTATTTATACATTTTTATTCAAAAATTTAAAAAGCATCATGACAATTACTCTGAGAATATTATGTTTCCAAATGACTGTTTTTATTATACAGGTGCAACTGCTAGAGAAGTTACAGATCACAGTTCACCCAGCTCTTAGGTGGTGGTAAGGTTTGATTCAAAAGCCTGTGCTCATTACTTCCAGGATTCTCCCGTGGTTGTCGTTCCTTCACATCAAAAGTGTAATTTTACACTTACCTAAACAAATAATAGCAGACTACCTAGAGATGGTTACCAATCTGCAGATATTTTATCCTACAGCAAATGATTCACCTTGTTTGGGCCACTCCGTATCCTCAATCTTAAGGCAGCCACAAAAGCTATCTCAAGCATGACTTTTGCCAGCTCAATCTCCTCTTTTATAACCACATATAAGGACGTGACTACACACTGTTTTCTATGCATTTTCTAGAATATAGCTTTGCTTTTACTCTGAGAGAAGGAAATTACTGCTTTTGGGTTTTGTCCTACAAAACCAACACCTAAGATGATATTTATTCAATTAATCAAAAATATCTAAATCTCTTTCACTATGTAATCTGTACAGTATTCATTTTTAAAAATCTTAATCTCCTGTTGAATAAGAATATAGAAAAGAATCAAAGGCTAGAGTTAAAATAACACAAATGTATGAATGAGTTTTGTAAAATCTTACTGATCATGTTTACTCTATTGTAGGCTGGATTCTAAAACTCATAGGTATGTATAAACATCAGTGCTGTGACTAGTTATATTGTAGAATCTGAGTCCCCATATTTCAATGTCCATTTTGTTAGTAGCTACTTTCATAGCAATAAATGTGATCTAAAATTTTTTATTACCTTGGTACTCCTGGCCTTAGGAACTGATAGCAATTTAGACTGTTGTCAGCTCTATAATTAAAGCACTGGCATTTCGTGAAACGAATTCAAGGCACTCATTGTTTTTAACAACCTTCAAGTCTTTTCTACTCAGCCACAGCCCATTCCTTTCTGAAATTAGGGCAAAAGTTTTTTCTTTCTGATCTTGTTCATTTCTTCATGCGAGATAAATGTGTATTGCTTTGGAGAACTGAAATCAAGAAAAGTATTGATCTAATAAGTGAAATTTGCTTACCTAGATGTCTAACCAAAATACTTGCCATGACACTAACCATCAGTGATCTCAATGTTGATATCCTCCTAGAAGTTGCACATTAATATCTTCACTCCCAGAGGGATGCAATCAGGGGTGGGATTTTTGGGAGGTATGTCATGAAGGGCAGAGCTACTATTAGTGGAATTATTCTACGTCTAAAAGCGGCCCTAAAAAGAACCCTGCGCCAATGAGTTTATCAGTAGTATTCACAGACTTTTGACAGTCTATCGCACTTGTTTTCAAAATGTAGTGTGCCTCACTATCACTTGGAGGGCAAATTAAAACCCTCATAATTTTTGATTCTATATTCAGTCCCTGAATCTAGAACATGTCAGTTTCACCTCATTCCCTGGCATTGCTCATACTCATGGCTCAAGAATTGCACTTTTAGAGCTACTGGTCTCAATTATTCTTTGAATTTACAAGAGCACAAGAGTTACTTGTAGAACTTGTTTAATATACCAACATATATCTTCCCTCCATACAGACTCTTTTAGAACCTGAGCGGGTACAGTGTTGATATATCCTCCAAAATACCATAAGAGAGTGTGATAAAATAAGATTCTGAAAACAAGTTAAATACCTGGGGCAGATAGGAGGAAAACAAAATTTGTCACAGCTGCGTGTGTGGGAAGCTGTGGCCACACAGATGGTACTACTCTTGTGGTGCTGACACCAGTACAAATTGGATAACCTTCATTTTCCCACAGGCCTGCATTGCTGCCATGGTGGAGTGGTAGATTATTATTTAAAATGTTTGAATAAAAACGACTTAGGAATTCAGTTCTTTGGACACTGTGTAATCAAAACAACTGTTGTAATTCTTACTCATCACTGAAGACAGAAGGATCATGTTTTGTAAAAGGATGTTTGGGACTGATGGTCTCGATTTAAAATGTCTCAGATTAAGAAATCATCTTTTTAACATGAGAAAATACGATTAAGTTAAATATACACTTTACATACTTAAATATTGCATGTATATTACAAATAAGGCAACTTAGATGAGTATTATCTGCAAATGTTAAAATATCTACTAAAATGTCACATATCTATTTTTGAGAGTATAAAGCACCTTTGTGAAATATTATAAAATAATGTGACCACATAGTTTTTGTCTTAAATGTTGAGATTCCTACATATTTTTCTGCTTTGAATTTGAATTGATGTAAGTATACAGTGAATAAGAATAATTTTGAAAATAATTCACAGTTTGAAATGTAAAAGGCTACTTATAAATTTTGTAAGTTATATTTTATTTCCCTTTGACATATGAGGACTGAATGCCGGTTGAGTAAGAAACTACCACCCGGAAGCCTCTCAAAAATGCAATAAGATAGAGGATTTAAAATTGATTTTAGAAGATTTACAGATGACAAACACAAAAAAAATGTTATGTGTCATTAGCTATTTCCTTCATCTAAAAGATTAAAATGCAATATATGTTTTTCCTATTTCCTCTTAGAGAAACTGCTGAACTTCATGTTTCTACCAGCTAGTATGTACACATGTATTTTCAGCCATCTGCACACTCCATAACCTGCAATTCCTGAGGTAATTTCGAAGTGGACAAATGGCAAACCTAATCATATCTGACTTGAGTACAATATTGAACAAGGAAAGCTAAGGGTATTTTCTGTGTAAGTGCAGTATTTCCATAGCTCCTACAAGAGTAAATACTTCCCCCTATGACATAATACCATTTTTTCTATGAGAAGAGTATTCATTTCTGAAAAGAATTCTTCATAGTTCACATAAAAATGTTAGAGTCAGTGAAAATTTTCATATAAAGGTGAATATCCATTTCAACTTAAATAGCAGAATTGCAAAGCTAGGGAAAAATTTGAAAAGCCCATCAATTCAACCATATAACATACAGCACTTTTAATATAAAGTATTCTATACACATGTGAATGATTTACACGAGAGAGATTAACCCACTTACATTTTAACCAATACTCAGTGTCTTATTATGTCAAGTTAATATTTGGATAAAACTAATATGTTAAGAACAAAATAATTTACAAAATAAGAAAGTTAAATGTCCTAATTACTAAACATCTAAAATAATTCCTGATTTACTTATCTTTAATTATATATATATATATATATATATATATATATATATATGTTGCCAGTGTATACTACACTTGATGATATTATTCATTTTACTAAGAATGTTTAATTATAATTTTTAGAAGTGAAAACGTTTCTCTGGACATGGTATAAAAGATTTATCCTTTATAGTTAAGTAAAAAATAGATGAAAACGAATGATTGAGTTGAAATCTATGTCCAATTACAATAGAAATATTGGCAGTGAAAACTGTACAGAATATGAAAAAATTATTCAGGCAGATCAAGACTTCAATCGGTCATAGAAGAGAAACTCAAAATGAAAGCTCTGGTTGCCATGTTGTCTGCTTCTGGACAAATTATGAAGCAGAAGTATAATTTAAGCAGAGAATGGTGGTGGTGCCAAAGAAGGCAGAAATTTAAATTAAGGGGTAGCTACAGATTGCAGTATTTTTTTCATACTAGCAATAACAAATGAGAAAATTTTATATGCCATGTATTAATCTCCTGCATGATTAATTCTTTTTGAAATCTACAGTGAAAATTTTTGGTATGTAATCATCTTCCGAGGCAGACTACAATTCTACAGGAGGCTCTGGTGTCAAGCAATGAGGCTTCTCTATCACTCCCTAAAGAGCATCATCCCACCCGGAAGTTGAGGGTGATCTGAATCCGCTGTCTTCTATTACCTTATCAGTCATCCTGCTTGCAGCACATACTCACCAAGCTTGAAATTGTCTTTATTTTTGGATTAATAAAACCATGGTGTTTCTATTATTTTTATCATCATGTTTCCTGATTATAAATAATTCTACTTCTTACTTTTCAGCCAAGCATGAGTTAGGAGATTTGTGAACTTCAGAACATTTCAAATTGCACAATCAGCCTGTGCACACACACCAAACTGATCTTCCTAAACCTAGTTTGTTCCACAAACTATGTCTAAGGGTGCTTTCTGCTTGAAGAATCCCAAGATCTTACATCTCTTACACACAGGTGACTTGTTTCTTTCATTTTTTGTAATTTTTATATCCCAAATGTTTAAAGGTTTTCTAAATATTTTCTCTATGAATTATACATGGACAGAGGATTGAACACAAATTTCTTTGTTATCCTATTCTATCATTCTTCTGCTTTGATTCACTTCATTATCACACCTCTGGTCTAGTCTGACAGCCTTGCTTTGAAAACAAATTTTCCTTGTGTAATATTAGTCAACATCAGTTTTCCTGTACATAATGGGTGTAGAAAATTTCTGTAATTCAGCCTTGGAAACACTGAATTCAAAGAAGAAACTAGTCTTGCTTATGACAGTGAGATACCGGTAAATTCAAGCAGAATCTTTCCTTTACAGAGCCTGCCAAAGGTGTAAACACGTGACACGTTCCCAGTCCTGCATACCTGACTGTTCTGTGCTCCTTAACTTCAGTTGTTACAACTGTTTCCTCCCACCTACTGCCATAGATTCACAGTGACATATTAAAAATATACTTTAGCTCTTGAATCTTAAGTGTTGCAGTGTTAAAAATGTAAATCTACTTACAGACATCCTTACAAGAAAACCCAGAAGAAATTTAGTGAATTTCAGAATGCTTAAAAATGATGAAGTTATTACAGCTGGAGTTGAAATAGAGATTAAAAAAACAATAGAGCAAGTATTATTTAGAATAAAGTTTTTTTACGAGAACTTCAAAGAACCTTTAACTCATAGAAGCTAGCTAGAAGCAGCCTTGTACAAAGTAACATCAATTGTCCATTAAGATGTCTTTATGTTTTCTCTGTTTTGCAACAGGACTCTGACCATGAAAGTTAAAAATTTCACATTCTATTTAAAAACTCTATTCCCCTTTGATCCAGCAACACCCCTCCTGCAAATATATTCAAAAGAGGACAAAACAACACATAACAGAGATATATGTATACCTATGTTCATAGCAGCACAACTAACAATAGCTAAAATATGGAAGTCACCAAAATATCCAACAACAGACCAATGGATTCACAAAATGTGGTATTTATACACAATGGAATACTATGCATCTATAAAGTCCAACAGCATGGAGGCTTTTACGGGCAAAAGGAAGGAATTTGAGAACATCATGCTTAGCGAAGTGAGTCAGAAGCAGAAAGTGAAACATCGAATGGTCTCTCTGATATGAGAAACCCAGATCACACCTCTTATGGAACTTAAAATGAAAAACAAAGTGAAATGGGGGTAGGGTGGGGGAGGAAGGAGGGAGGGACAGAAGGAGAGCAGGAAAGTCCTTGTCACCTTGACAAGATACATATGTGTACAAAATGCTAAACTTCATTGTAAACCTTAAATTCTGCACTTATAAATATCAATTAAATAGGGAAAAAACTCTATTTCTATCACATTTTTAAGTTTATGTTCATTCTGCTTCAATTTCATTACTACAACACATTGAGCTATATAGTCAGAATCCGTGCAAGGAAAAAATAATCTGAATAATCTCTGTAATTTGGTCATTCCTATTGGCCATTGTTTATTAAAGCTGCAGGTGATAGGTGGACTCAGAACACATAGATATTATACATGTTATCAAAAAGGGCATGCTTACCATAGATAGAATTGGAATTTGGTACTCATGCCACAATAAGCAATCCTTAATTGGACTCCAAAGGCTTAATGAGTATGACTTTAAATAATTAAAATATGTACCCCAGAAATGAAAAACTGAGAGAGAAATGTCTACCAGGCAAGGACCTGAGCACTGCTATGAGCTCTTCCATGGAGTAACTTCAAGAGAAAGGAACAAAAAGGAATTTTTAAAAAAGAAAGATCACGATTCCTCCCATTTTTAGCCTTTCTAGCTTTGGCCAAAAATAAAGAAAGCATTTCTGCAAGAATTATTGCTGTGTTTCACTCATGATGTAGTTAGAGATTTGACCTGTTCTCATGTTTAGAGACAGAAGAGTAAGAAAAATACTTGTGACATTCAACTTTTTATGTCATAAGTTCTATTAGACTTTCATCCACAGTCCACCTGTTTTTGCATTTCATATGTTCCTGAAAGTTGTTCCATGTGCTGTGTCTTTTCAGTCGTAATGATTGGGAGACACATACAGTCTACAGGAATCTGTCTTCATCTGCCCTCACAAGAGTTCCAATCCCAGGTAGTGCATCAAAGAGAAAAGAAAAAAAAAAAAGGGGGGGTGGAATATTATAGACTAGCAAAACACGCAGGTATATAAAACCATTTTGGTCAAAAGGCACCGGGAAAAATAAAAGAAGAAAATAGGGTGGAATTACTAATGAGTACACTATTCAAAGGTGAATTCCTTGTGAAATAAGACCTAACTATGATCAATAAATCTGCAAATATTATGGACAGTCTAAAGCATATCACTATGTCATAAGGTAGAAAACACATGTATAGACCTCAAATGCATAAGTCATACATAAAGGACATATATATATATATATATATATATATATATATATATATATATGAAAATTAAGAATTTTGAATCAAAGCAATTAGCAAAAAGTAACACCGAAAAATACTTTCATTGTTCTAAAACTAAAACAGTATTAAAACATATAAGGGGCTCTAGAATAACAATTAGAGAGAGAGAGAGACTGGAACTCCAATACAGAGATAGGCTGAAATTTCACATAGGAAATTCCAGAATGTAAAAATCATATGAAGAGATGCATAAAATTATTTATAATCAGTGTAAGACAGGATAAAATTAAATATTTCTTTACGCATATTGGACTGGTAAATATTAGAAACATAAACAACAAAATGTATATGAACCTTCACATTTCACTACTGAAAACACAGATCCAGAAGCTAATCTGGAAAGCAATCCAGCAGTATTAAATCAAACTAATATACACATATTTTGCTCTATAATGTAATGTGCATTTTGAAGAAATTCTAACACTGCACCATAAAATGACATATTAAAAATACTCTATGTGGCATTATTTATGTAATTGGAAAGTTCCAATCATTCTTTTCATTAAGAAAATACATCAGTCAGATGTGAAACATGTGACAAGGATTGTTCTTTCAGAGTTAGAATAGAGACATTCCATGTACTTCTACTTATATAACATGATCTAAACACTGGGACATATTTTAGAAGTGGTAAAAGAGTTTAAAGTAAACTGTATTATTTTATATATAAAAGTACATATGTATTTTACATAAAATGATACACCTATATCTAGAAAGCAACACTTTTTAAAAATTAACTCAATACTGCTATAACTAATGGGTTTGGTTATATTGGGGCATAAAAATGAAAAATAACAAAGAATAAACACATATAGAAATAAAAAAATTGTACAACATGTTATAACATCCTTTAAACCAAAGCATAATTAGCTCGACTCAGTATTTGAGACTTTAGTGCTGGAGAAATGGCACAGCAGTTAAACGGCTTTCCTGACAAACACAAGTCTCTGAATTCAATTCTCCGGCATCATATAAGCTAGGCATGGTGGTGCATGCCTGTAGTCCAGCACTTGGGAGGCTGAGGCAGGAGGATTGCCATGAGTCCAAAACTAGTCTATTCCATATAGTGAGTTTCAGGACCAGCTCAGGTTACAAAGTGAGACCCTCTAAAACAAAATTAAGGCTTTAAAAATGCATAAAATCAACAAATACAATGCTTTCAAAACAAGTGTATAATATATAAAATAGGCATTAATTAATGAGTGGTTATTCTTCTTACGAATGTCTTGCTTAGCTTTCCTAGAAAAAAATTAAAATTGTGTTTTAATAAAAAGAAGGTCACCATTAAAATAAGAAATATTCAAGCAAAAAGTTTAGGGACTGAATCTTGGTTATTTGCATCTGTTAGCCTCCCTTTTGCAAAATGATTTGATAATTTTCTTCTAATTGGACCGAATCCACAACTAGCATCTATTCTATACAGGTATAGGTATAGATATAAACATAAAGGTGTACATATAGGCATAGACATAGATAAAGATCTGGAACCTGTGTAAAAGGGGCAGGATATACATAACAAAAAAAGACCTGAGTCCTTTCTCTTTGTAGTGACATGAGTCTTGTGAAGATACATTTTCTGTGGTGAAAGATAAATTGTTGCATCCGATCTTCTCCTGTGTATGTGTGTAAGTCGGTCTGTGTGGTTCACCATTCTACAGAATATTTGAAAACTTGAGGGGGGGAGTCTTACTTTTGTATACTTTAGAGTATAACCTATGGTATAATCTTGGTAACAGCATTTATTATGGTCTATAAAAAGTACAAACTGTATTTTCATTTTGGACAGTTTTCTTTTTTTAATCATTTGGAGAAGCGAATAGTCCAGGTACACTGACTAATCGCTGTAAACCCAGCACTGTGGGAAACAGGGAGGAGAGTAAGTTTGACCTACTCAACTTAGCAATTCAGCAAGTCTCCATTTCAAAATTCTAAATTAAAAAAATGGTAAGAGAGCTAGTGATATAATCTAGTGTGAAGATCCTGAATTCAATCTATAGTATCATTTCAGAAAAGAACAAAAAAGTTCAATAACTCAAACATGAAGATAAAGTTCATAAGAAAACCATAGTCTTCATATGTGTTTATGTTTTTATTTTTAAATTTCATTTCCTTTTCATGTTTCTCCATGATCTAATTTCTTTATCATAGTCTTTTAAATAATATTCTTCAACTAGTCTAAGTTTACCTTTGCTAGTGACAAATATTTTAATTTTCTTCCACTGGAGAATGTTTTATGACAGTTTCATCACTGAAATATATTTCCACTATTGTAATAGAAATGATTAATGACAGCTTTTTCCCTTTTTGTTCTGAGAAAATGCAGTTTCTTCTGCATTTTAAGGCTAATGAGACTTTTGTTATTTTTTTTTCAAATGTCAATCTATTTAAAGAAACTTGCAAAACGAAAACAGAGGTAGCTGACCACCTCATATTCTCATTTGAAAATTCTTTCTCTTGTGAGCACCTTCTGAACTGGAAGAAAAACTCTGATCATTAAAGCCCAGGACTGGAAATCTTCCATACCTGCACTTCTCAGAGTCAAAACTTCAAAACTTAAAAAGATCCACATTGATCATTCTGATTCAAAATCAACAAAAGTCAATTCCCAAACCAGAAGAGTCAATGCAGTTAGGTAAATAGACAATCTCAGTCTGGCTACCTAATCCACAAAAGGAGTCCTTATTCACCCAGTACTATTCTATAGGTAATGTGATCTCACTGTCTGCTCTACAGGTTTATTTCTTGATCTTCAATTTTTTTTTAATTACTACAATTTATCTTGATAGGAATGTTTTGGGGTTATCATGGTTGCCTCTTCTTCCAAATCTATGGGTTTGCATCTTTACAGAGTCTGATAAGTTTCTGATGTTACTTCATAGGATAACTCTGAGTCTACCTCTTTCTTCACAGTATTGATATTCCAGTGACACAAGTGGTAAGAACACTTGCTATTAGGACCTAAGACTTTAAAAACAATTATAATATTGAATTAACTGTATTTTTATCTTCTTAGGTCACTGATTTTAATCTCATTGCCTTCACTCTACTGAAAACATTATGACATTTAAACATGTTTTGGTATATATCCAATCACTAATATTTTTATAATACAGTATTTAGAATGTAATATTTTAAGTTTTCCTTTACCACATTTTCATTTTCTTTAAGCCATAAGGGCTTTATTAAAAAGTAAGTTTTTCAAAACGACTCTATGATAGAATAGGTAAAGAAAATAAGCTGCATATAAACTGCCCATTAACACGAGTAATTAATGATCTCAGTCATGATACTCTCGGAACAACTAATATAATAAACATATGTGTCACTCCCCAAAGGTCCTTTGTGCTCCTTCCCCCTTCTTTTAGTAAGAACATGACATGAGATCTAGTCTGAAGGCAAAAATCAAAAAAGCAAATACAATAGTAATTCTAGATTCTATGTTCCATAAAAGAGCTTTAGAATGTATTTATTTTGTATAAGAGAAATAATATACCTATTAAACAAAAATACCTCTTTTCACCCTTTTTCACTACTTCCAGGCTATTACTATCCCCACTCTTTGTTTCTGCAAGTGTGACTCTTGTGAAAACCTCACATCTGATAAATTATAGAGTGTTTCTCTGAGTCCGGCTTATTTTACCAACATAACATCTACCAGTTCCATTCACATTGTCAAACATAGCAGAATCTCATTATTTCAATGCTGAAAATATTCTACTCTGAGTTAAATTATGTGACACATTTTTGTCGTTCATTTATTCTTTTATTCATTCTTTTATTTTTCCCTATCTTCAAAATATTGTTGCAATGAAGAAGAAAGAGCATATCTGATTGTGGTTATTTTGGATAAAAAGTCAAAGATAAGATTTCCAAATTACTGAAGAATTTCTACAATGTTTTATCCAGTGGCTGCATTATTTTACATCTCACTTAAATATACAAGAGTTCGAATTTCTCTGTACTCTTGTATAGCACTAATTGTTCATTTTGATAGGATCCATTCTAAGTGGTGTGAGGTGACATTTTGTTGCAATTTTGATTTGCAAAAACATTAAACCACTCTTCATACACTTGGTCAGCATTGTGTATCTTCTTTGGAGAAATGTTTTTTCAAATTTTTTGACCATAATTTGAGAACTCTGTCATCTTATTATGGTAGAGTTTATAGTACTTATGTATTTTGCAAATAAACCCCTCCCCAGGGACATGATTTGCATACATGTTCTTCCATTCCATAGGTTTCACATAGTAGTACTCATTCCTAATCTTTGCCTGATGTATTCAACCAATGCTGCCAAAACAGATTTCAAGAAGCTTTGCTCCTTTTTTCTCCTAGAAGTTATTTCTGATCTTACATGTAAGTATCCATTTTAAGTTATTCACTTGTATATGGTTTAGAGATCCAATCTCATTACTTTCTTTACGCATACCTAGTTCTTCCAACACATTTTTTTGAAAAAAAAAATGTCCTTTTCCTATTCTGTCCTATTCCTATTCCTATTCTTGGCACCCTTGTAAAAGATCTGTATACTATATAGATGTGGATTTATTTTCCAGCTCTCTCTTTTGATCCATCAGTCTGTAGAGACCCATTCTCATCACTTACACACATACCTAATTCTCCCTACACTGATTTTTGAATAAATTATTCTTTTTCTATTTTGCATTCTTAGCCCTTTTGTAAAAGATTTGCAGACTATGTACATGTGGGCTATTTCAGAGCACTGTGTTCTATTCCATTAGTCTGTACTGATATATCAATAGTACTATATTGGTAACTGCAGCATTATAGTATATTTTGAAGAACTATCATTAAATTTTAATGTTTTCACCAACAACCATGCAAATATTCAGTTTATTTTGTGATTCCATACGAACTTGGAGATCCTTTACTTTTATGCTTCTATAAAAATATCTTTTCATTATTTGATGAAGACAACTGTGAACTTACAAATCTCTCAGAGCAAATGTAACAATTTTAGTCTTTCAATTCATGAGCATAGGATTTTTTCTCTTAGTTATGTTTTCAGTAGTTTCTTTCATTAAACATTCTGATGACAAATGTCTGAATAATTAAATATAGAAGAAATGTTTCTCCAGGGTTGGGGTATAGCTCAGACATTAGAACATTTCCCTGACATGTACAAGGCCTTGGGTCCAATTCCATAGTATTACATACAATTTAGCTGAGCAACATGGTACATACTTATAATGCCACCATTCAGGAGGCTAAATCAAGAGGACTGCCATGAATTGGCAATCGCAATGAGCTCAAAACCACCCTGGAACACATAGCGAGACACTCATTGCCTCAAATAAAACAAAAAACCCTTAAGAAATATGTGGCAACACAGTACAAACTATGTATAACAAACCCACAGCTAAGTTCACACTGTGAAACTAACGAAGAAATGAACCATTTCCTTTACGATCAAAAACAAGGTAAGAATATCCACCCTCACTGTGTCTCCAGCCAGAACAATTTGTCCAGAAGGATAAGGAGTTAAGCATCCAAATTGAAAAAAACAAGTAAGTACAATGAACTCTCTTTGCAAAGAATCTAATAAACAAATAGGCACAAAAACCTCCAAAAATTCCACAAAAATTTAGACTAAGGAAATGTAGCAAGCTCATAGGATATAAAATCAACACAAAATTATATTCTATCAAAAAGTAAAATTTAGAAAATGTCATGTGAAATAGCATTAACAAGAATAAACAGGAATAAACTAAATAGGTGGTAAAATCAACCATTTCTTTATTGAGTTTTTTTTTTTAATAAGAGAATGTGCAATTAAATTCTGAAACATTTTTACAATGACTACACTCATGTCGCGGTCAGGTAATCCCAACAGCTGTGTTTGTCTTCAAATTGGCATTAGTTGATTTTCTAATCTCACTCATAACATAAAATATTCATTATTGAATGCCATGTTCAGTGTTTATCATATTATGGACATGTTTGTTAGTATGTCAGGAGATTCTGGGCCATCTTTCAATCTTCTGTGTTAGCGGACAGTCACAATATCACTGTGTGGGCAGAAGGCATTTCACTTGATCAAGAAACTTGGTGTCTCTAGGTTGGGGAGAGCTTTGGAGAGATGGGAGCTCTCTGTCACTTGCCTTGGTATTAGGTTGCCTTACATCTTTGGATGTCTGAAGATCACATCACTAATCCCTTTACCTAATCTGACAAACTATTAGATATTTTTAAATACGTAAGGAAATTCTTAAGCACATAGTCCAAGACGTTTCTGGGACAGGGCTATTTTCAGTGGCTGAATAAATTTTGTCTGGGTCAGCAAACCTCTCCTACAATCTACGAGTGTGTGAAGGAAATCCTTGGTGCATAAGATTTGCTTATTAACTACTCCAAATGCTATAACTGGATCTCGCGTGTCAGTACTGCCCATCCAACTTTACAATCTCCTGGAGGAAAGAGAAGTCAGGGAGCAAAGTGAAATGCTTTTCCTGGCCACTTAATTTTGTGTTCCCAATAGCTTTCCTCTCCCTAGTGCTAGTGAATTCTTCTAAAGTTCCCGGAAGGATTCCCATTCATGCTTACAGAAAAGTCATTTCTCAGAGTGTCTTCTTCTGCCAGTTTATGAGGTAAAGTAAGAGAGATCTGAGTGAACTTTTTCTGTTCACGAGGTGGGGGAGTGGGAAGGTGGGGATAGGGTGTTCTTCCACTGTGGCAATTCCCCACTTCTAATGTTTCTAAACAGGGTTTTGTTCTCTTTTGTTTTATTTTGTTTCATTTTGCTTTGCTTTGTTTTGTTTTATTTTTTGCCACCTTTCAGAGTTTTTCTTTTTTTTTTTTTAATTCATGTGTCATTTCCAGGACTGATAGTTGCGATTGCAAGGAGGGAGAGAAATCTCCATCATTATTCCAGACAACAAGTCTTACTATACAAATTACATTTATTTTTTTCACTCCATCCTGTGCAATTTCAATTGATACCCACTCATCACTTAAGAATATATCATACATGCACCACACCTGTGTGCATGAACTCTGTCTTATATAGTCTTAATTTTTATCATTTTAAAATTGAAAAAAATGTTAGACATAGAGCTGTAATTTTCTCAGTTTAACTCAGCCAATAAACTAAAGAGCAAAGCTTCGAACTCTAATTGGACACATTCTTGACACCATTCTCTTCCTTGGCATTACACAGCCTCTTTTCTGAAAAACACACATATAATTAGATGCTTCTTTTTTAAAAAAAATAGAAAGTGGTTAAACTCTTTTGTGATTTTCTGACAAAACTTGGATGGCACTACTGTTGCTCAATACCAAGACAAGGTTAAACAGGACATAAACTTTACGAGAATGTTTTTAATACCACTAAAATGTTTTTGCTGATGGCAGTGGTATGTCTACTTCAACAGAGCTAGTTTCTAGACATACTCAAACAGATTATCTCAGGCATCTAGTAATCAAAAGTACCATTAGATATATGTACACTTTTTCAATAAGTCATAAAGTAACAATTGCTAACCTTATAAAAGTATTTTAATGACTATATTTTTACCTTCACATTTTTAGTGTCATGTATATTTTTCAAGTTAAAATAATTTAAAATATATACACACTCAACATACCTTATCATCTGGTGTTTATTAAAAATAGCACAGGCATCCCTCTGAGGCACTAATTGTTAAAGGCTATAAGTTCATCATTATGTCTGTTAGAAGGACCGAAATTCTTGAAGCATTATTATTATTTAGAAGAAATATAAAAATTTCTCCTTTTCTTCTCAACACTTAAAATAGTACATGATTAAAGAGGAATTCCAAATAGTACTTTAACTGTTGATAAAAACATTTTCAGGAATTTTGCTTCTGAGATTGGGAAATAGATAAGATTTATTCTGTAGAATATAATAATTAAAAGAGAAATAGAAATATTAGAATAATGGCTTTCAAGGACACAGAGAGAAGTAATTCTTGAGATGTAAAAAACAAGAATAAGGTGAGCAACTCAGGATATGGTGTGGGAGCAAATGCCCAGGAGAGGCCTGGATGACTCCTAGTAGAATGAGTGAGAATAAAGGGAAGACAAGAGAGGGACAGACCACAGGGCAAAGAAGTAAGGAAGAGAGGGATTCATAGAGACAATGTCATAAGATGACGCCCTTGAGTACTGAGGTCCCACCAAAGGACCAGAAGAGACTGTATCTTGTACTCACACAGGGCAAAAGTAAGCCAGTTTGAAACTCACAAACTAGCAAATTTTCTATATTATGAAGTGGGATAAACAAATAAACAAGTCTTTTCTTAGCAATGAGCAATTCTTCGGTCTAGATGCAGGGCTGCCCTAGATCTGCCCTAGATCTGAAATCTTAAAAAGAAGACATAATACCATCATCTTCTTTTGATGTAATTTGAAAGCATCTACCAAAAAAGAGAATACTTTAAAAGTGTAAAGTATGTGATACACACAGCAACTCACAACATATAACATCCAGTTAAATAACTTCAAAATAAAAAGAAGTAGATGAGCAGTATTGTCCATAAGTGGAAAAAAAAAAATCAACCAGGTTAATCCAGAACTGACAAGTTTGGATTAGCATGCAATGAAATAGGAAAATACTATCATGACTATATTCTATACGTTCAGTAAATTTAAAATAGTGATAATATTAAGTGGAGATATAAGACATATATTTAGAGAGTCCAAATTGAATTTATCAGAAAAACTGTAATTTCCCAAATAAAACTTAAAAGGATAGATTTATGACTTTATAAATGCTAGATAAAAAATTACCAAATTTGGAGACATGACAATCAAAACTACTCCAAAGAAACACAGAGAGCTCAAACTGTAAAAAATAAATAAACAGACATTACCAGGCTATGGAATAATTTTAAGAAGTGTGATATGTGTGTGTATTCCATTACAGCTCCTGAAGTCAAGGAAACAGAAAGAAAGAAAAGCATACACACACAACAAAAATTGAAGTGAATGATGAAAATATTTCCATACTCAATGAAGACTACAAACTCATTGTCACAAAACCAATTAATCCTGAGCAAAAACCATAGAAACAGCCCCTAATCTCAAATACATTTCTCAAATTCAAGGAGAATCTGTGTACATAAAACAGTGTATTCTTTTTCTATTGCTGCTATAAGAAAATGCTACAGCCTCAACGACTTAAGGGACAGAAGTTTGTTTCTTCATAGTTCTAGAGATTCACAATCTGGGGCTGAGGTGTCAGCTGGGTTGCTTTCATTCAGATGTTTCTGTCCTTGGCTTGTATGTGCCTATGTTCTCCTGTGTCTTTATTTGCCCTCCCATCTGTGGACGTGGGTGTTTATATTTAATTCTTTTTATAAAGGACAAAAATCATACTGTAGAAAATTTCATACTAATGTAACTTTAATTTTCAAGTGTAGTCACGGTTTTAGATATTGGGAGGTAGGACTTCAAAATACGAATGTCATGGGACAGAATTTGGCTCCTAAATTAGAGCCAAAGCATTAAAACCCACTGAAGAAAAAGAGAAAAGAAAAGAAAAGGATATGCTGTACTTGAAAGAAGAAAAGCCAGAAAGATGAGCCACTGTTTAGAAATAACGTGGAGGAACAAGCATGTAGAGGATAACACACTTAGAGAAAAAAACAAACAAAAAACCACAAAAATTAAAAACAATAATGAAGGTACAAATCCAAACTTCTGTTGACACCAAATGTATCCTTTTTTTCTAGTATAAGTAAAACAAGGTATTTTTTTTTATTTTTTTAGAGACAAAGGACAGAGTGTTAGGAACTCCCACTACCTTGGAGGAAGTCCTACATGAATTGCTCTCCAGAAGTATCATCTTTAAAGTTAACAATATATCCTCATACAAAACAAAGATCAGATATACCTGTCACCATACAACAAAGTTAAATCAAAGTAGATAAAAGAACTAGATATGAAAACTGAAACAAGGAACCTTCTGGAAGACAAATTAGGCAAAAGTCAAAAAGATATAGGTGTAGGCAAGAAGATTTTTAACAAGATATAAAAAGCAAAAAATAAATAAATAAATAAATAAAATACCCCTCAGAATTAACAAACGGGATCATTACAAATTAAAAAGTTTCTGCACAGAAAAGGAAATCCCTAACAGTGTAAAGAGAGAACTAGGGACTTCCGGTCAAGATGGCGGCTGAGTAACAGCGCCGCACAATGTGTCCTCACGACCCACTTAAAAAGTCGGAGAATTTAGTTAGAAAAAGTGTGTTCAGTGTAGCTAGGAAAGAGAGGCACATCCCCAATAACAGAAAAGAGGCTAGGGTAAGGTCAGAAATTCCAAAGGATCATTGAAAGCAGAGAAAAAAAAAAATCCCTAGCAGCCCAGGAGGCCACTGGAGGCCAGCTGCAAATGGCTGGAGCTGCAGGCAGTGGTGGAGGGAGGAAAGCTCGCATGGGCCCAGGACATCTCACTGAGCTGGGAGAGGACAGAGCACCCCAACAACAAACAGGAGGCTGAGGGCAGGTCAGAAATCCTGAAGTCACGTAAGAAGAGGAGGAAAAAAGCAGCTGACTCAATGACGCCCCAAGCTGCCGGCATCCACAGACCACAGATGGAGGAAAGTCTGGAACCAGAACCTGAGCCTGAGGTAAGCATGGATCTGGAGAAGTGGGAATTGTCAGCAGCTGGCAGCCGCAGCCTCCGAAACACCAACCCGCGGGTAGTGGGTACTACAAATGCAATGTGCAGTCCCCCAAGGAAAGGCCCTGGGATTCCAGACCAGAAACGGGATTTGGCAGCCATCAGAGGCAGTGAGCAAGCTAGAACCCATTTTAAAAAGAAGTAAACAAATTTAAGAAGCCCAAGACTGAACCTTTTAGAATAAAAGAAAGCTCAAAAGACCACATCAGGGCTTTGGGGTCACCCTTAAACAGTGCCTAGGAAGAAACTGGCACAAGTGGAAGAGAGGAGAAAATAGGGGGAAAAGGCTGCTGATCCCCTGAATGGTTCAGGGGCACCCTCTGCTCCAAGGGGGGAGAGCCCCACTCTGGTGGAGGGAAGCCAGGACAGATGGAGAGCTTTGCTGAGTGGACCTAGGGGAGCAAGATGCCTCAAAAGGGGGATCATCACCCCTCCAGCATGCACCAGAATCTTTGGGTTCACCCCTGCCCTGCACACCAGAGGTGTCTAGGACCAGGAAGTCCATTGCTTATCCATCCTGTGAGCCAGAGGCTTCCAGAGGCTTCCCAGGAATTACTTCACCCTGTCAATCCTGAGCCCAGAGGCTTCCAGAGGCATCTAGGACCAGAAATTCCATCACCCTGTCTGTCCCTTGGGCCAGAGGATTCCAGAGGCATCTAGGACTGGGCCTTCACCAAACACTTCTTTCCTGCACACCAGAGACAGCAGAACCATGGAGAAATGTGTTAACAAATCTCATACAAAAAGACCTGACACCCCAGAAGATGATACCAGGGATAAGGAAACTTCAGAATCCAAAGATGAAAATGACAAAAATGATGGTAACTTCTGGGCCCAGAAATTCAGTGGAATAAAGCAGGAAATAAAACAGATAGTGCAAGAGCTACAACAACACATAGATAAGCTAAAAGCAAGCCTTGAAAAGCAAAAAGAGGAGACCATTGAAGAAATATACCAGAAGACAATTAAGGCAGTACAAGAAATTAGAGAACACAACAGAGATATAAAAAAGAAATTGCATGTAGATATTCAGGAAGTGAAAAACACACAGGAAATAATAAGCAATGACATTAAACATCTTTAGAATAGAATGTCAGACCTAGAAAATAAAGTGACTGAAATACAACATACAGGCCATGAAGAACACAAAGTAAATAAGAAAGAAAGCAAATCATTACAAAGGCTGATAGATGATTCAAAGAGAAACAACCTCAGAATTATGGGAGTCCAGAAGAAGAATGAAGACAAAACAAAAGGCTTAAAGGACATGTTTAATGAAATTATGGAATAAAATTTCCCAAATCTAAGAAAAGAAATGAACATGGAACTATTGCAGGCATATAAAACACCAAAAAAACTTTGATCAGAAGAGATCCTCACCATGGCACACCATAATTAAAATACTAGAAACCCAACACAAAGAGAAAAAACTAAAAGTGGTAAGAAAAAAACAGAAGGTGACCTACAAAGGTAAGTCCATCAGGATAACTTCAGACTTCTCAATCCATACTCTAAAAGCCAGGAGATCATTGAACAATGTCATCCAAGCACTAAAGAACATAAATGCCAACCAGGACTGCTATATCCAGCAAAATTATCTTTTAATTTGAAGGGAAAACTTAAAACTCTCCATGATATGGAAAGCTTAAAGGAATTTGCAGTCACTGAGCCAGTATTGCAGAGAATACTTAAAGGAAACTTAGAAGCTAAAAGGAAGGCCAGCAACACCAATGACCCCAGAGAAAAAGTTGCAACAGCTAGAGGAGAATGAGCTGAGAAAAAAGTAAGGCTATGCATGAAATTAGGGATGAATTAACAGGTAGAAGGAAAAACCTAATAGGGCAAAATGTTAATTAGTAGTGAAATATGAGTAATCAATATATGAAAGACAAAAAAATAGAAAAATAACTGAGCATAGGTATCTACTGCTTTAACTGTAGCATACTTATGTGATACAGATTTAAGTCCATTTAATGTAGCAAACTGATAAAGTCTTAAGCTTGTTGAATGAAGCAATTCACTTTTTTGATTTTGAATGTGAATTTATCCTCTTTGAGAAGCAGAAACACAAGCACCACCAAAACAGCTTGGAGGGAAGGTAACATCTTAAGAGAAAAATGTAATAAAAAACAGATCGCTAATTAAATCATCTGATTGATATAATTTTAAAACAGTACTAGTTCTAAAAATGTGTGAAATCTCCTCACAACATTATTATTAGTAATAGTACAGTAGTGTGCAAAATGGAATAATTTCTATTTAATCATGCAACATGGGAAACTAACATAAAATCTCTTAAGAATACAAATGCATGAATATATGGATGGATAGATGGATAAAATTATAAACCAAATCTAGCAGAATGTTAGTAATCAGTGAAATGTGATTAAATAAGTTACAAAAATTAAAAAATTCTGAAATAACTAAATTTGACTTCATTTCTGTTACTTTAAGTGTATTTACGTGGTATAGATTTAAGCTCATTTAATGTAGCAATGTAATATAGTTTTAACTTTGTTTTATTGTAGCAATTCACTTATTAGGTCACTGATGAAAATTTATGCTAAGAAAACTGATTGATGTAAAGATAACCCCGTGAATGTACAAATATATACTTCCCAGTATTCAGCGAAGACATTAGAAATTTAACTTTTTTTTTCTTTCCCAAATTTACTAGTCTTTTGAACTACATGCTTGTAGTTATTTTCTAATGTGAACTGGTGGGTAAGACCAGGTTTAACAGTAGCAACAAAGATATAGCAAAATATGGAAAAAAAAAAAACTTGTGGTAGGGGCTGGAGGAATGGCTCAGCAGTTAAAGCGCTTGAGTAAGCGCTAAGCCAAGCACTAAGTACCCGAGTTTGATTCCCCAGCACCATATAAGCTGGGCGTGGTGGCGCACGCCTGTAAACCAAGCAATCGGGAGGCTGAGACAGGAGGATTGCCGTGAGTCCAAGGCCAGCCTGGGCTCTGAAGTGAATTCAGGACCAGCCTGGACCACAGAGCGAGACCCTGTCTCAAAAAAAAAAAAAAAAAAAAAAAATGTGGTAAATATCCCAATAAATGTATTGGATGGATTCAGAGAAGAGGCATCAAGATTTAACTACTGCAACCCATTTGAGGAATAGGAAGCTGAGTTAGAGTGGTGACTTAGGTGAAATGACTTAGGTGGGGAAGATTAATATGTTAAGTACTGCATAGTCTCTCTGACTTGGAAAACCTAGAACACAGACATTCTATAAAACCCATGAAGTGATAGCTGAAGTTGGGGGGAAGGGATAGAGAGGGGATGGGAGAGTCAAAAATGGGAAGGGCTTGTAAAGTTGATATGCTACATATGTGCATGAAATACCCAAATTCATTGTAAATACTAGGTATTACATATGTATATTAATAAAAATAGTGGGGAAAAAAGAAGAGAACAGGAAAAAATATTCACCACCTTTACCTCAGATAGGAGGATCATAACTAGACTATACAGGGAACCAAAGAAAAACAAGCCCCTCTAAATCAAAGATCAGATTGAAAAGTGGACAATGGAAATGAATAGGCAGTTCTCAGATGAAGAAGTTCAAATGACCAGTAAATACATGAGAAGACTTTCAACATCCTTCACCATTTCAGAAATTTAAATCAAAACATCACTACATAACATCTGACCACAGCGAGAGTGGGCATAACTAGAACTCAAACAGCAATCTGTGCTGGTGACACAATGTCGAGAAAGGAAGCCTCTTACACTGCTGTTGGGAATGTAAACTGGTCCAACCATTATAGAAAGCAGTATGAAAGTTTATTAGAAGACTGGTAATAAGCATACCACTCAATCCACTGGCATCTCTTCTGGTAATTTTCTCAAAAGAGTTAAAAACACCATATAACAGAGATACATGCATACGCATGTTCATAGCAGCACAACTAACAATAGCTTAAATGTGGAAGAGACACCAAAATACTCATCAACAGACCAACGAATACATGAATTGTGGTATTTGTATGTGATGGAATCCTATTCATCTATAAAAATAGGTTTGAGGATTTTGTAAGTAAATGGATGCAAACCAAAACCATTATTCTCAGTAAAGTGAGACAGAGGCAGAAGTTTAAATATGTAATGGTTTCTCTAACATGAGAAACCCAGATCACAGTCAATTCATAGAATGAATTGAGGAGAATAACATGAACTAGTGCAGAAGGGGTGGGAGGGTCATAAAGGGAGAGCAAAGGATTTGTAATTTTGTCACAATATGTAATGCACAAAATACTCCAGATCAATGTAAACATTATGTATTGGTTATAAACAGAAAATAAATGGGGAAATTTTAAAAAATAAAAACTTAATAAAATTTATATACTGAGAGCTGAAATAATTCATCAAAAGATCAGATTTATAAAAAATAATAAAGTTATTCATACCAAAAGAAAGTGGAAATCAACACTTCTATCATTTCTAAATATAGAAATATATATAGATAGATATACAGATATATATATGTAGAAATATATAGATATCTATAAAATCATAAGTCATATGTAATACTACATGCACATACTTATGAATACATATGTATACACACACACAATTTTATACCTATTCCTACCTTGACAAGATAAATAGGTGCACAAAATGCTAGACTTCATTGTAAACCTTAAATCTTACACTTATACATATCAATATAATGGGGGAAAATAAAAAATAAATTAAGCATGTTAGATCCATAAAAAAAACAAAATAAAATAATTGTCTCAGCAAAGTTAAGACAATGTAGACAATGTAATCTGGAATTATAAAATGTATGGAGGCAACAGGTATGACAATACCATCAGAAAATAGACAGAAAAATAAAAGGAAATGTAGTGTTATCACGCTCCTTTACTATGCACAAAAGTAGACCTACCAGGCCTATCATACAGGTATGTCATTCCTTTGCATTTATTCATAACCAAAAAAGACATATGTTCATACAGAAACTCCTACATGGACATATGTGTTCTTCATAGAATATTTATTAATAATAATATAAAACATGGTAAGAATCCAAATACCCCAGAAAATGATTCAACAAATCATGGTGTAACACTACAATGAAACATTACTCAGCCATGATAAAAGCTTAACTAGTGACAGAACACATGACATGATGTGAATTTCAAGATAATTAATCTAAGGGAAAGAAGACAAATAATATGACCAAATTCAAATACAATTCTAGAAGATGGAAAAAATATATACCGAGGAAGAACAAATTGGTGGTTGCCTAAGAATCACTGGATGCCTGGGAAGGTTCAATAAAAGAAATAGAGAAAACTTTCAGGAGTAAGAGATAGGCTTGGTGATAGGAAGTATTTTCATGGATATATACACAAAAAGTAAATTTAAATACTTTAAATAAGTAGAGTTTACTCTGAAATGCATGTAAGCATTTTAGAACACTTAAAAAAAAAAAAAACATGGAGCCTACCTGACATTTTCCTACCTGACATTTTGCCAATTTAAGAAAATTAATTATTATTCATGAAATAATCTCACTCTTAAATCTTAAAAAGCTTCACACATTCTTAATGACAAACATCCGTGTGTAGGCACTTAGGAAGATAATGTAGCTGATGTGTACATTTATTAAGCCCTGTGAGCAATATTAACAATTATAGTTTTCAATAGAACGTTATGTTTGATGTTTAAATAATTTCATTATCAAGATGAATAATAGGACTGACTTTGACAACTTTCTTAATTACTGATTCTGACAGGAAGCCAATGCTAATTAGAATTTTGTTTTAAAAGATGAATACACTGCAACCAGCTAAACAACCCTCAATTAAATCATTTTTAGTATGGTCCAAGTTGTCATTTTAATTACTGCTTAATATATGTAGAAAAATAAGTATTTATGTTAATTTTTAAATAGGACTTTTAAACAGACTGATCCATATGTGAATTTTTGCTAGATTGTTGAAAACCCTGCTGTAGTAATGGATACAAAATTATATTTAGCACTTCAGTTATATTAAAGGTTTAAAAATCAAACCCTAATTTTTTGAAAGTAAAAATAGTTCATTCTCACATAGAAATGGGGTCACCACAACAATCACAACAAGAAACAAAAGTTATTGTTGAGGCGTCCTGGGTTTGACCAGTGAGATGCAAGTTGCTTCCCGTTACCACCCCATCCCCTCAAAAAATACTATTTGTTCCTAGGTTCCTTCAAATGGATGAGTCTGGCCTGTGTGCACAGGAACTTCTTGAGCAAAATCAGTCCAATCTGTTCTCTTTGTCCTGGCTGACAACTAAGGATAGGTTTCTGTCCTATGAAATGATTGAGAATGGGAAGGGCCATAAATGTCCTTTAAATACTAAAGAAAAATGTTACAATAGCTATGGAAGCTACCCAGATTAGGTAGGATCAATGGCACTGTCCTTCTGCTAGCCTAAAGTACAGACCTGGCAGTCTTTAATATACTCTGTACGTAATCAGTTCTTGGCCTTTTTGTTTACATCAAGTGTAATATATCCTGTACCTGAATTAATGCCTTGGGTCACGTAGAAAGGCCAGTTCAGCAACTAAAGGAGAATGCCACCAGCTTTCTAAGACAGACACTGATGGCTTTAAAGGGTTTATTCAACAAAAAAAAAAAAATGTGGAGCACAAGCTGAAATCAATAGTGCAAGTTGTCCTAATTTTGCTCTTACAAATCCTTTTGATAGTACCTTTAGTTAAATGGTGCGTAAGACAAATCAAATTGATTTGGTCTCATGCTGTCAGTCAGACTAATCATTGTCAGAGTGGCTGACAGAAAGTGCACATGCGAAATAGCTCATCAGGACTTAAATAGGAGAGAAATGAAGATTGGGTTTTACTGAGAGATAATTCCCCATAATGCTCTCTGACTTGTGGTGGTTGGATTGTCTGTTCAGGAATATTTGTATAGCAAACTGTACTAGAATTTCACATTCTATGGTAAGCTTTCCATGTTGTATAACCAAAGATTTAATTCTTGAGGACTAGACAAGCAATTCTCTGCACAGTAGAAAAAAAGAAAAGTGACTTCAAGAACCAGCCATGCCACTTATTCTTAATTGCATTTTTGTGTGTGTTGTTACTGCACCTTGAGATACAGAGACAACGCAAAAAGTCTTTCTCGTTTCATTTACTGTGGTAAGGACCCATAGTCTACTTTAGTGGTGCTTGAGGGAATCCTTACACTGTGTATTTATTATGACTTTAAGGAGCTTTTTTCTCTGGAGATACAACCATATTCCTAGTCAATATGAACTCAAGATGTAAATACTGAATCATATATGAATTAGCATAAGGCTGTGAACTTCATTAGGGATGAATACCAGTTGTCTAGCTTTTTCCCCCTTTGTAAGATTAAGCAATTGTTTAATAGTTTTGTCTCTATCTTGTCTCTTGGGAAATCACATTCAATTAATTATCCCCAGATGTCTTTGGCATTATTGAATTACCTTCCTGCATGTCAGATCTTGCTGTTTTTCAACTGATTACAGATAACTTGTTTCTTTCCCAAATTAACTAGTCTTTTGAACTATGTGCTTATAGTTACTTTCTAATGGGAACTGGTGGGTAAGGCCAGGTGTAATAATAACAACAAAGATAGAGGAAAATATGAAGAAAAAACTTTTGGTGAACATCCCAATAAAGGGATTGGTTGGATTCAGAGAAGAGATATCAAGATCTAACTACTGTGAGCCCATTAGAGGAATAGGAAGCTGGGGTAGAGTGGTGACTTAAGTGAAATGACTTAGGTGCAGAAGATTAATATGTTAAACACTGTATGGTTTCTTGTACTTGGAAAACCCAGAAAACAGACCTTCTTTGGAACCATATCAAGTGATAGCCGGAGCCGAGGGAAGGGACAGGGAGGGAGTGGGAGGGTAGAAGATGGGAAGGGATTGTGAAGTCGATGCGACACAAATTCATTGTAAATACTATGTATTACATCTGTATATTAATAAAAATAGTGGTGGAAAAATATTAGATTCCAGTTTGGCATCTGTGAGCATTTTATTTGTTATTTTAAAGCTCAGCTAGTGAGTGTATTTGTAATTTTGTCACTGTATTTTTCAGTTATAAAAATTCTGATTTTTGCACGAATTCCAAATCTTGAAGCATTCTATATTTGTATATATTTTGTCAATTCTTTATTTTCTTGAACTTATTAATGATAACATTTTCAAATTTCCTGTCTGATAACCACAGTGTGTGAGACAACAGTATTTATGACAGTGGGTATCTTTTTTTTGTTGTTGTTGTGAATTTATTTTTTTGTTGTGGCCATAGTTTGCTTGGAAGAATTTTTAATTAAAAGGCACAAAAAGTGAAAATTATGAGGGCTCTGGATCCCTGTCTTCTTTGCAAAATTGAAGAAGTAGAAACAGAGCTGAACTGAGCCCCATTAGTGGTTTTAGACAGTGTTCACTGACTTTTGGTTACTCTTTGCTTTGGCAACCGAGACTACATGGCAATTTTATGTGACAAGTTATATTTATCCGGGACCTACCAGCCTAGCAGGTCGAACTCTAATCTTCATCCTATCAACACCTGGATACTTGAAAAACCATGATGGCTTCCAGAAAATTGATTCAGGTTTCTTAGGCTATGTTTCTACACTGCTTGAGAACTTTTTTTAATGGTAGATTATATGGTATAATTTTGAGCTTGCTCACTGTATTTCTTCTCACTGTAATGTTCACCCTCAAGTCTCTATTTTTTTTTTTTCTCTCTTTGGGCATTTGAAACAGCAACACTGTGCATGCTACACTTGTTAGCCATCCTCTGTCTAATCCACACTTAGAGCCTCAGACTTAAAAATATCCTGTAGGAAGATATTATGGCAGCATGCAAGCCTCCTTACTGAAAGATTCCTTGTGTCTATGATCATTTTCATTCAATCCCTATTACATCAATACCTCGCCAAAGACTTCAGATAGTCTTATGTTGCCTTAATTTTTGTATTTTATGTGAATTTTCTGCTTTTAATAATTAACCAGAAATCATTCATTTAAAATGTATTATATGTATGCTGTTAAATATCTGACATAAGCATAAATTTTGTAGTTGTTAATGTAAGTACACACATCCACACACATTAATCATCCTTATATTTAAAATACGTTGCACATTTTAATTAAAGGTGGAGCTATTAATTTATTAGATAATAAATTTCTGTTTTCCAAGATTTCAAACAACAGAAATGGAAAATAATTACATCATAAATGAACATAAATAACACGGGATTTTTTAGTTCAGTTATAAATTCTTATTCAGTACTGAATACTGAGTACCATTTATCTTATTTGTATATGCTTGTGATACATAATCATTTACATATTCACTACATATACCTTGGGGAACTGGTACATGCACAAAAAAAGTTATACACAGTGGAATTCCTTACAAGATTAATTTCTAAATAATGTGTGGGATTGAAATATACAACATTTCCAGAAGTAACTGTATGGTACAGAAATGAATTTGAAAGCCTGTAGGACAATTGTGATTCTTGAGTTTTTGGTCACTGTAAATGTCTAACCTAAAGAGCTCCCCAAAATAAGATGCTTTTGTTGATATTCTCAAATTGACAGGCGTTACATACTACTTTTTTTGTATAGACTGTGTAAATACAAATGCAGATATACGTTGTGGCTTTTATTTTCAATGATGTAAAAATCAAAGAAGTAACATTTTAAAGAATATTACATTTGCATATATATAGGCAGAATATGTGTTATTTAAGTCCTCATTTGAGAAAAAAATGTATTTTTCAATGTATTAAAATGTTTATAGAAATTTTCAAAATTTGTGGGACAACACAAGTAGTATGATTTAGAGTGCTTTACATTATTGGTTAGCGAGTATTATTACTATTAGTTTTGTAAATGATAATTCAATTTAGTGAAACATATCTTTGAACTATGTCATGTTTAAGATAGAAAAAAGTTTGTCAGTACATATTTAATAAATTGAAAAGTACTTTTTGCTGATTAGTAGCTCTTTTACCCTTCTTTTTCTTTTTTCTTAAGATGAAACAAAGTAACTTTCATAGAGTCCCAAAATGCCTCACAGTTACAGAGGCAAAAGATATGATTAAAAATTAATGAGGATTCTGGGACACTTCTATTTTAAAAGATATCAAGAATTTCTTACCGTAGCAGTAACACAGCTGTATATTTTTGGAAGAGGTTATTGCATCATTACCACAATGATGAAATGCTAAAGAGTGTAATGAGTAAGTGCCTGAAATCAGAGATGAGATTTCCTTGACTCAAATGTCAATGATACCCTTAACCAGCTACATGATTTTGAAAATCTTGGAGTGCCTCTGCTTCTTCTCATTTACAATTGAGAAAATAATAGTGTCAACTGACAAGAGTTGATGTTAAGACTACATTATGTATACAAGGAGCTTAGCGAAGAGTTATATAACATTTATACCTGAGATCAAATATAGAAATAATTTATGAGGAGATTAAGGAACAAGTTGTTTGGAAGAAATTAAGAAAACCTTTGCTTAAATTGATAGCTATTGTGTCTAAAAAAACATACTCTGAAAAAGACTCTGAAGACAAATGTATGTAATACTCCATGGTGCCATAATATTTGCCTTTTGAAATGCTAATAGTCAATATATTGCTGAAACTTAATTTTTATTTTAATTATTATTTTACATGAGGTGTCTCTCTATTAAGGGAGGTGATGCCATCTATTTATTGTAGTTATGAGCCACTTTTTTTATAATGAGAAAACTAAACAATTTTGTAACCTTTTGACCTGTCACAACAATCTTTGAGCATTTAAGCTCTTTAGTATTTTTGTCTCACCAAGATAGTTAAGGTTAACACTGAATTATACTTGATTAATAATTTCTTCAATAAGTAGAAAAACATATCAGAAATCAAGAACTGCTTATCAGTATTTTTTTTTTTTTTTTTTTTTTTTTTTTTTTTTTTTTTTGCTGCTGGATGTTATTGCCACATCTCCTTTCAGCAGATGTATATTTTTTCACACATTTTATTGATATGTATACGTGCAAATTTCAAGGCTTACAAATGAGGTTGAGGATTTTGTGCACATATGTATCGTGTCAAGGTGACAAGGGCTTTCCCACTCTCCTCTTTTCCCTCCCCCATCCACCCCCCCTACCTTTCTCCCCCTCCCAACCCCCCTCTTTCACTTTGTCTTTCCTCTTAAGTTCCAAAGGAGTTGTGATCTGGGTCTCTCATATCAGAGAGACCATTCGATGTTTCACTTTCTGCTTCTGATTCACTTCACTAAGCATGATGTACTCAAGTTTCTTTCATTTGCCTGCAAAAGCCTCCACGTTGTTGGTCTTTATTGATGCATAGTATTCCATTGTGTATAAATACCACAGTCTGTGCATCCACTGGTCTGTTGATGGGTATTTTGGTGACTTCCATATTTTAGCTATTGTTAGTTGAGCTGCTATAAACATGGGTATACATATATCTCTGCTATGTGTTGTTTTGGCCTCTTTTGGATATATTCCCAGGAGGGGTGTCACTGGATCAAAGGGGATAGTTATTTCTAGTCTTTTGAGAGATACTGCTGCTTTCCAAAATGGTTGTATGAATTTACATTCCCACCAGCAGTGCAGGAGGGTTCCTTTCTCCCCATAGCCATGCCAGCACTGATTACTATTTGACTAGATCTTGACAAGACACCAAGAGCAAAAGAAATTATCCCCATTATTAACAAATGGGATCTTGTCAAACTAAAAAGTTTCTGCACAGTAAAGGAAACTATAAACATTGTAAAAAGAGATCCAACAGACTGGGAAAAAATATTTACCAACATCTCTGATAAGAAGCTTATAACTAGAATATACAAGGAACTGAAGAAACGTAAGCCTACCAAATAAAGGATCCTATTGAAAAGTGGGCAAATGAAATGAAGAGACAGTTCACTCACGAAGAAATGAAAAAGGTCAATAGATACATGAAAAGATGTTCAACATCTCTAGCCAGAATAGAAATGCAAATCAAAACAACACTAAGATACCATCTCACCCCAGAGAGAATGGCCTAGAGCAGATGTATATTTTTATAAACTTTTATATATATATATATATATATATATATATATATATATATATATATGTATGTATTAAAAACTGTAGATAAATACTATAGCAATTCTCATCTAGTAGCATGGGGGCTAGTCATACTTTAACTTTTGTTCAATAATGAGATACCTTGTTTTCCAATATCTGCAACATTCTTATTTCACTTAATATGTTAGATTATAAATTAAATGCCTCATTGGATTTGCCAGCCCTTATTACTATAAAAGTAAAATATTTAAATATAAGTTTACATTTCTTTGATCTTCAGCTTATTTCCTTATAGGATATTTGCTAATGTCTGTTAACCACCAATTTGATGTGAAAATGAATCTTCTAAAATGTATAGAGAAATGTGATAAGCTATAGGAAGTTATCCAGAACATTGTGTTATTGGATGTAGTAATTTATAGCCCTTCACATGCAGTATTTAAGTCTCTGCCCAAAATTCCTGAGGTTTTTATTAGTCATCATATTAGGCCCAAAGCACACAAGCTTTTCAGCACAGCAATTCAAGTCTGAATGATGGAGAGGTGTTTTTTTTTTAAAGCTAGTCTGTATTCAAAGACCTGTGAATTAAAACTAGCAATTCTGCCCATGTAGGCCCATGCAATAAGTGGTTTTACTCTATGTTAATCAGGATTATAATTGTTCCCAATTACTACCAGCTCATTCTATTCAAGTGTGATAGGACTTTTTATTGTGATGAGCTGTATTTGTTGTAATTTAATTAGGAATGTGTTCATAAGTTGACAGCCAGTTAAGATAAAGAACGATTGCTGTCAGTTGGTTTCATCTAAATGTGTCAGGCTTTTTCAAAGAAAGAGAAGCATCAGAGAGAAGAACTTCTGGCGACCTCAAAGAAAGCTAAATGCCAGTTTGTAAAGAGGACCAGTGGCAGAGAACTGTAGCCTCTAGGAGTGAGAAAGTTCATTCTATGACTAGAAGAAATTGAATTCATCCAATACACAGTGTTATCAGAAGAGATTCCTAATCCTCAGGAGGATTAATAGCCATGGCCAATACCTTTCTTAGCCTGATGAGATTCTGAGCAGAAGACTCAGCTACCAAATACCCAGAATCTTAACTTGTAACAATATAATAAATCTCCTTTGTGTTGACAGAACGAATTTCTTGTAATTTATAATGAAGCAATAGAAAACTAATGCAAATTCTCATCAAAGTAGGGGAGGACAGTAGAGACAGAGCAGTAATCAGATTAAGGAAATTCTGAAATCCAGGCGCAAGTCTCTAACCCCTCTTTATTAAGGGCAATGAGTAGTTGTAGAGAAGACTCAGTTTGCTCCTCAGAATGAGTTTCTTAGCCTCGCTCACTCTGCAGTTCCTAATTCTGCCCTTTTGACTCCCTTTCCTATTCCATAAGACATGGTTCAATTGCAAAAGAAAAAAAAAAAACAACTTTTTTAGACTACAGTACGTTTCCAAAGTGGGGCCTATGAACTTCATTTTATTTTGAATTTCCTACATTTTGGAGAATGGCAGCTACCAAAATTTTTAATAATTCAATTATTTAAACAACTTCATTAATTTTATGTTTTGCATGCAAAGTTCATTAACAGTGTACAGTTATATTAATTTAGGAAGATGTATTGGATATCATTAAGCTGATTTGTAATAAATAAGAAATTCCAAGAATGCTAGAACCATGAGTTGAAATTTTTTGACTACCAAGTCTACTATTATTTAAATTTTTTAGTATCATGACTAGATTTGCTGTATGTAAATTTTTATTAATAGATCTCTCTACTTACCTTTATCAAGATTATATCTGTTACGATTTGTTTCAAAGATCTCAGAAAGTTTGTCTTGAAATTTTTTCCCAAATTTTTATTTGCCTATATTATTGAGGTCTAGTGATGACTTCATTTGGTTTTATGTAAATGTCTAGAGGAATTCTTTCTAGGTAACATTATTTTTCACCATAACCTGGTAAATTGTTTTGTTATTGAGGTGCTGCTCATTAGTTTGCAAAAAAGAGACACTGTACTCCAGGGTTACACTGATGACAATGATTCATTTCTTCCACTGAATAATTCACTTGAATTAAAAAGATTTTTTAAATAAGAGTATTATACCAACACTAATTTAACTTAATGAGAAGTTATTTTTTTTTTCTTGTTCTTTTAAAATATAGGCTTGAAGCCAGAAATGGTGACACACACCCATAATCCTTCCATTCTGGGAGGAGGGTCACAAGTTCAAGCCTTGCTTGGGCAACTCAGCAACTTAGTAAGATTCTACTACAACATGAGTGAGAAAGAGAGAGAGAGAGACAGGGGGTGGGAAAGAAAAACAGAAAGAGAGAGAACACAGATGAGCTAGCTGTAGATGCAGCTGAATATGGAAGCCCTGAGGTTTAACCTCTAGTACCACAACAAGTGGCTTTAAAATAAGCCTTTGCTCTTTCTGCTATGATTTTCTTCTAAAAATGCGTAAGCTATTGCCCTATTTATAAGATGTGTTACCTAGAATAATCTTATCAGTTCATATAAATATATTTCAAACAAAGTTAAAATATAAAAGTCACTTTTATCTTTCTTAGGTCTGAATATGATTCTCAAATTCACATAAATATATGTCTTCTAACTATGAAAAATGATAGATTGCCTGTATAAAGAATGTAGGGAGTTTAGAGTAGCAAATCCTAATGAGTTACAGGTCATTTTTTCTGGTCGATTTTAGGAATTACCATTTGGATTATATATTTACTAATAATTGCTTCCTCTTTAGAAATATGTTGGTACAAATTTTCCCTATTATTTATAGCAATGCTGGTTATTGGTGTAAAAGTGTAAGACACTGATTCAAGGGTTTAAAGAATTCCGCTGAGAAGACTACAGAAATGAACGTTCAACTACAATAACATATTTTCTTAAATTAATAGCACTAATTCCTTCTAATGTATATAAGATTTCTCTTTCATACACTATGTTCAATCTCAGTTCACATTCTTTTGCACAATTCTCCACCCTGTTCTCTTACAAGTCACCTGTCTCTAGTTCTGTCTTCTTCATGTTCCTCATTAATTCTTCTCATAGCATTTGTCACTTGCTTAGCTCTAGGCGTTATGCTCCATGCTAGTGGCAGACATTGGTAAGGTATTTTCCTCTGCTTAAAGAGTTGCCTTCTTTAAGAAAAGATAAGTAATCCATTAAAATTCTATAAATGCTGAAGCAAGAACTTCCTGAGATGATCTAAATTCATCTCTGGTTGACTGGATATAAAATTCTACAAATAAAACAAGGTTTTTATTGTACATAGGATTCTGCCTTATTAAATGTGAGTCACGATGAGGTACAATAATAGAAGAAATCTAATTATTTGATTGTTCAGTTTTATATTAATTTCATCTTATTTTCACTTAGTACATATAACCATCCTGCCTCCAAAATTGCCCTGCAAATACATCTTTAATTTTTTTTCTAGGCACTTCCTATAGGATCTTCACCAAATCCCAGCTTCAGACTTAGAATTGATCAAATATTCCTCTAGTCAATCACGTTACTGTTGATTGTCACAACAGATGTTTGCCCAGTTCATACCTCAATCTGCCTGCCTATAAAAGTAAAATGAACTAAAAAATCAAACAAGGGGGAAAATAAGATGAGTAATTTCATGAAAATGCTGAAATAGATAAAGTAGGTAACAAGATGAGACTTACAGGGAATAAAAGTGACAAACTAGGTAGCTTGAAAGTTTATACACACACACACACGCACCTGCATACACACTTCACATTCTGTAAGTCTTTAAACTTCACCTGTACTTTCTGTGTTTTGGATTCTTCCAACAAATAACTTTTTTTGTTGTTCTTTTTTTCTTGATCTTTCCTTTCATGATAGAAATGTATAACAGAGAATGCAGCAAGAAAGACGTAAAGTAGCTAAATTTAGATCGATTGAATCATTATCTCGAAAAGTGATCTGTTTCTGATCTCTACAGTTACACTGCACTGTACTCCGTGCACTCTGATATGAAGCTAGAACTTCATATGCAAAAGTGATCAGTACGCAGGCAGATGAGATCCACACATCTCTAGGGACTACCACAATCACGGTGCATGTTTCTTTAAAGAGAATTTCAATAAAAATAAGAACCCAACACTTACATATTTACTTCCCCAATGATTTCACATACAAAGACTTCAAAAAAAATTGGTCTTTTCTCTCCATCTTATTAAGATATATATATATATATATATATATATATATATATATATATATATATATATAATCTCATTATACATATATATAAATATGTTTACATGGATCTTGAGTACTTTGTGCATATACATATCACTACAAAATTACAAATTTTCCCCTCTCCTTTTTTACCCTTTACCCCCTCCCTCTCCACAGCAGTTTTCACTATTCTCTCCAATTAGTTCTATATAATGACTGTGAGATGGGTTTCTCATGTTTGAGAAAACATTCAATATTTAACCTTCTACATCTGACTCACTTCACTGAGAATGAAGTTCTTAAGTTGTGTCAATTTACCTACGATGGCCTCAAAACTTTCTGTCTTTGTATAACAGTACCACTCCATTGTGTACGTACATATTCACTGGTCTGTTTAGGGGTATTTTGGTGTCTTCTACATTTTAGTTATTATTAATTATGCTGCTCTGAACACATGTATACATGTGTCTCTGTTATAAGAAGTTTTTAACTCTTAAAAAAAATTCCCAGAAGAGGTATTGTTGGATTGAAGTAGATATTTGTTTCTAATCTTTTGAGAAACTTTTATACTGCTTTCCGTAATGGCTGCACTGGTTTACATTCCCACCAGCAATGCAGGAGGGTTCCTTTTCCCCACAGTCTCGCCAGCACTGACTGTTATTTGAGTTCACACCATTCTCTCTGGGGTTAGATGGCATCTTAGTGATGTTTCGATTTGCATTTTTGAAATGGCTAAGGATGTTGAACGTCTTTTCATGTATTTACTGGCCATTTGAATGTCTTCATCTGAGTCTGCATATTCATTTTCATTGACCATTTTTAAATCAGATCCATGGTTTTGAGGGGCTTTTTTCTTCAGTTCCTTGTATAGCCTAGTTATGCATTAAATGTAGTGACTATTTTCCTATTCTGTCACTTCTCTCTTTACTTTATACATAAGTTCTTTTGCCGTGCTGAAACTTTTCAATTTCAAATAGTGTCATTTGTTAATTCTGTGGACTATTTCTTTTGCTTTTGGTGTCTTGTTAAGAAGGTCTTTGCTTACACCTGTATCTTTTAGATTTTTGTCCACTTTATCTTCCAGAAAGTTCAGTGTGTCAGTTTTAATACCTGGGTCTTTGATCCATTTTTACTTAACTATGGTGCATGATCACAGGTGTGTGCCTAGACTCATTCTTCTGCATGTGCATGTCCAATTTTCTCAGCACCATTTGTTGAAGAGGCTATCCTTTTGCCAGTGTATGCTTTTGGCTCCTCTATCAAAGATCAGGCAGAGGAGGGTACTTGAGTTTGTCTTTGCATCCTCAGTTCTGTTCCACTGGTCTATTTGCCTGTTTTTGTGCTAATACCATATAGTCTTCATAATTATTGCTTTGTAGAAAAAAATGATAACTGGAATCATAATGCCTCCTGCCTTTGTCTTGTTACAAAGGATTGCTTTTGACTATTCTAGGTATCTTTTGGTTCCACGTGAATTTAAGGATTATTTTTTCAATTTCTGTGAAAAAAAGTTGTTGGTAGTTTGATACAAATTGCTTTAAATCTGTATATCAGCTTGGGCAGTCATTCTGACTACATTAATTATGCCTATTCAAGAACAGGGGATGTCTTTTTATTTTCTGATGTCTTCTTCAACTGCTTTTTCAATGTAATATAGTTTTCTTTATATAGGTGCTTTGCTTCCTTGGTTAGGTTTACTTCTAGCCATTTAACTTTTTGCTAAGCTATTGAGAATGGAATTATTCTTCTGAGCCCTTTCTCGGTGAATTCTTTGTTGGTGTAGAGAAAAGCTATTGATTACTTAGTATTGATTTTGTAGCCTACAATTTGGTTGAATATTATTATTTCAGGAGATTCATAGTGGAGTTTTTGGGGTCTTCTATGTAGATAATTATATCATCTGCAAATAAGGATAGTTTGGCTTCCTTCTTTCTGAACAACTTTTCAATTTATATCAAGATTCCCAAAATAAGAACTAGCAGGCTTCTTCCACTGATGGCCCACAGGCAACATACAACCCAGGAGGGCTTTATAAGTCTGTACACTTTCTCAAAATATTAGATCCTATTTTGTAGTTTTTGTAACTCCACTGTAAGAACTACATGAACTTTTTAGTTTAGAAAAGTTAAGCATGCCGTTTGCTGAAAATCGTTAAATAAGCCATTATGTGGAAATATATTTTTTAACGGTTGCATTAAATTTATAAACCCAGGCCCTCCTGGTCTGAGGTCTTCCTCTGCCATGTTAGCTATTGGTTTAAGCCCAACGCTGGAAATTTTTAGAAAAATTATTGATAAACTAATTTTTGAAACACTTCATAAATTTAGAAATATTAAAACAGACATTGAGAATTGTTATTTTGTTTTGTCCTGTTTTCTTAAAAGCATTGCCACTGAAATTTAAGATGTACCCAAATAATTGTTATACTTTCTGATTTTCATTTTATATAGTCGAACTTTAAAATATTTTTGTAAACCATTATAAAACAATTACTACAAGGTTTGCAATGTTTTGCTTCTAAATTTTCATTTGCTTATAATTTCTCACTTTCAGAGAAAAGTCCATATTTCAATTGAACTTACAAAACAAAATTGATTTACTGAATAAATGTTTAATCATTAACTATTATACTTTAGCAAATCAGTTTACTTTAAATATCTACAGGTATCAAAATGCAAAGTAATTCCATCAATTGCAATAGATTTTTTTCTTCAAATTCTTATATCTAAAAAGCAAGAATTTTCTAAAGAATAAGTAGCTTTACTTGAGAGGCTAGAAGAATAGGAAAGCAGTTACATATTGTCCTATCAAGAACAAGTCCCTGAGCTAAACCCTCAAAACCACATAATCCAGGTATGGTAATGTACACTTGTAATCACTGCATTCAGGAGGCTGACACAGGAAGATGACTGAGTTTGAGGCCAGCCTGGGCTACATACTGAGTTCAGGACCAGCCTGAACTATAAAGCAAGGCCCTGCCTCAAGAAAAAAAAAAAAAAGTTTACTTGAAATCCAGCAAGTGTCCTCCAGGGTCTTATGGTAATCTGTACATGAGTTAAAATTTAAAAACTGTGAAATAGAACGATTTTTTGTAGCTATATAAAATAATCATGTTAATTGACTGAAGGATTATTTTAAAACTATTACATAATTAAGGGAAGTTTTATAATAAATTTATTTTAAATAGATAAATAATGCTTTTCAAAAACTTTTTTTTAAAATTTTGAACAAGTACTTTAATGTGTCCAACTGCATTCATTAAATCCAATTCCAAGGGGGTGCATATTTGTATATGATGAATATTGTATGGTATATGATGGATATTTTGATTGCTTCCCCTCAATTTAGCTTTTATAGAGCTCCCAATATCCATGCCTGTTTAAAACAACACCCCAAAATCAAGCAGCTAACCAATTTTATGACTGTGTGGGTTCTGAGTTAGAGATTCTGATTTGAGATTAGAGAACAACAGTAAGGCACCATTTCTCATCTTAACAATGTCTGACTCTTGGATGACTGACAGACTAAAGAGACCTGTGTAGCTGGAGTAGGTGGGTTCAAATACTCTGAGCTGGAGGCGTGTGTGTGTGTGCGTGCGTGCGTGCGTGCTTGTGGGTCTTGTACATGCCTGGCTGTTCCTGTTTGGCTGAGGAGTTTCAGATAGGACTGCTGACTAGAATGTTTCAGCAAACAATAAGCTGAACGGAGCACACATGGTGCTTCCCTGCTGGCCTACACGTACGTGCAGGAAAGCCCTTTCTGGGAGCCGCAGGCTGCTGTGCTCTCCAGCCAGTGGTGTCCTCTCTCCTCTCTTTCAACCATCTCAGCTGATGCACCAAGGCACCACATCGGATATACCTTCCAAAATGAAGTGCTCTATAACTGGTATTTTTAACTGTGTAAACTGAATGTGTATATATTAATAGTGAAAATATAATAAAAATTCCAACCTCACGCATTGTTATTGCTAGTGGTATCCAGTCCTTTATCTCATGACCTATAACTGTGCACTTGTGGCAGCTGCTTCTTTTGAGAAAGCAGAGGAGCCCCAAATTCATGACAACAGTGTTTTTAAATTTTTTGTGTAAGAAATAAGTAGCATTCTTTCCATGTATTTACTATTTCACTCATTTTTGTGGTTTAGATGTTGAAACATTTTAACATTATGCTGTATTGCCATTCCTGAATTTATATGAGTCTCGTCTTTTATGTTCTCTTTTTCTTTAATTCTTCCCAGACATAAAAAGTTCTTTATGGAATTTCTTTGATGAACAAGGTATTTGGTGATTAAATACTTACCTTTATATGGTTGCTTTCAGTTTATTTCATTCTACAAATTTCAGGTTTGATGTTTACTTTTACTTTAAAATTTGTATTTTGATAATATTATGTATTATGAACATGTTTAACATAAGTCCTCTCTGACACCAAATCTAGGAGTGATGAGATGCCAGCTATGTCACATCTCTGCAAAACTTTGTGATGATGACCCAGAAGCTAGGTGGATATTGTCCATGGTTCTCCTACAGAAAGCATTTAAATATGCATTTCCTAAAGGTATGTAAATTTTAATCAATATAGTCTACTAATTTACAATTTAAAATAAAGCTACAGAGTTACAGCAAGATGACAAATTTAATATCTAGGTCTTTGATCCACTTTGAATTAATTTTGGTGCATGGTGACAGGTGTGTGTCTAGATTCATTCTTATGCATGTGGATGTCCAGTTTTCCCAGCACCATTTGGCTATCCTTTTTCCAGTGCATGCTTTTGGCTCCTTTATCAAAGATTAGGTAGTTGAGGGTATTTGAGACCAAACAAAATACTCATCAACAGACCAATGGATACACAAATGTGGTATTTATACACAATGGAATACTATGCATCTAAAAAGTCCAACAGCTTGGAGGCTTATGTAAGCAAATGGAGGCAACTTGAGACCATCATGTTTAGTGAAGTGAGTCAGAAGCAGAAGGCGAAATATTGAATGGTTTCTCTGATAAGAGAAACCCAGATCACAATCATCTCATGGAACTTATGTGGAAAATAATGGAAATTCTGGTGGGGGAGGTCCAAATGGAGAGAAAGGAAGTTCTTGTAACTTTGTTATGATATGTGTGTATACAAAATGCTCAAGATCAATGTAAACTTCAAAATTTGTACTTATACCTATCAATAAAATGGGGGAAAAGACAAATTACATGAAATAATTAAATTTCAATGTAAAACATCATAAATTAGATTTACATGAAAAGGAACATTCACGTTTTATGACATTTTCTGAACGGAAACTCTATCTTGTTGAAGTGTAAGCTGTTTAAATCAATCTCACTTAACTGTAAAGCATCTTACTAAGGGGAAGTAGCCTTTGGTCTGAATATACACAGGAGACATTTAACAGCTGGTGTTCTTTGCATTTCCTCTTGTCTTCTTACGCAGAGTTCTCTTCATTTCCCTCGCCTAAACCTACCCCTATGATCACTATATTTGGAATTTTAAAAATACATATTGCATTCAGTCTGGTTGACATAATCTGATTGCGATTTCTTTGTGTTTGGAAAACGTTCTTCCCTCCTAGTTGAGATAAAATTGATTTGGATTCCATGACCTAAGAAGGTGTTTTGTGTGCAGTGTGTGCTTTAGGACCAGTTAGCTAATTACCCATGGTTTATTCCTAAAAACCATGTTGAAAGATTTTACAAGTATGGAGAAATAAAATCTAAGTACATTAATTACTATTTTTTAAATTTACAATAAGAAACATGCCACTGAAATTAAATTAGTTATCCATCAAGATTACCAGAGTGCACACATTTTCTCTCCGTTGTTTCTTTAAGTCAATGTAATTAATGGCAGGAAAAAAAAAAAAAAGGGAGGATGAGGGATTCTTTAGTTCCTAGATGCAACAGCAAAAGGGTGATAATGAAAATCATTCCAGCCTAGAAGATGCTAACAAGATGGTGGCACTGAGGAAATGAAATTAATGTCCATAGTGAATCTTTGACTCTCTGCATTTGGAATTTAGAAGTGGAAGCAAAGTGAGCAGCAGATGGAAAAAAAAAAAGAAAAGAAAAAAAAAAACTTCCTGAAAATAAGCAAGTAAAGTAAAGATGTGTCCATGGAAAGCTAAACTAGTATGGCCCTTTTGCTCTTCATTCTTGTTTTCATCAATTCTCCCATATTTTTGATATTTGAAAATACTTTCTTTCTTCCCTTTCTTATATTGCAGGCACTGCTTGGGGCAGGTGCCCTTGCCTTCTCATTGTGAATCTATAGACACTGACACTCACAGAGTCTCTATTATTTCTTTCCTAGACCCCCTCTCTAAGAACATACACACACTAATTAGTAGTCAATGAGGCAAGATGGAGTGATGTTCCATACCCTTCAGCTGCAGGAGATTGCCTTAGCTGAGTGTATGTCCCCTTCGAGTGGAAAGTGTAATAACCAGTAACTAGCCAATGTAGTGTCACAAAAATTCCATTATCTTTCGTTAATTCAGAGCAACACAAACACGCCATTCTAGATACTCTCTAGAATATAAGGAAATGCATTATTGGCAACCATAATACTGGTCAAATTCTTCCCCACCCCAATCCAGTTTTTCTCATTGCTTAAAAAGAATGTAGAATCTAAGAATATTTCTCTATAGGCTTTTAAGTGTAAGTTGTTACTGCTCTAAGATGGAGCTCTGAATGTGCCCCAGGGCCACCAGAATCTCCCAGAACCCGTCAGAGTATGTGCAACATCAAAATCATTTTGATAATCATATTAAATTTTCAACATCTTTTTCACTCTTAGTTTCCTTAGGTGTACAGGGTTAAAAGATTACTGATGTGTGATGATGCTATTGGTTTGATGACTAGAATGCATGTTTTATATACCTGTATTTTCTGGAGTATTTTCAAGTTATATGCAGGGTATAAGTATGTATTTTTCAGAGATTAACTCAAAATGTGTTCTCAGTATTTCACTCATCATCTGTCAAAATTATAAACAAAGTTATAAAACATACAGCTTTTTATTGTTTCTGTAAATATTATTTACTAGGTCATGTTTTGTGCAACAATATACTTGATTAGTGTATAATACCAGCTAAATTTCAAACCTTATCAGGCCCAATTAATTATTCATAAGAGAAGAAAATGCACATAGATGTGGCATGCTCTTCAGTAGCCACTGCGTCATTACATTTTTTGAAGATGCCGTGTTCTAATCAGAGAAGCACCTCCTACAGTAAGCTGTCATGGGCTTGAGAGGAAAAAACAATAGCAGAAAGACTAATAACGGATTACTTAGATGATACAACTGAGTGCTTGCTGAATGAAAAATCAGTAAAGCAAATCATGGCTCTGCCACTTTTCAGTAAGGCTGTAACTTGTCAAATTAAAGACTTAGCTGAAAACATAAGCTAGTATCTGCTCGATGGTTAGATTTATAAATGCATCTGGAACTGTTCTTTTGCGTGTTTCCATCCTATTTCAATCCCAAATGTTCACTGAGGAAGATGTGGGCGAGTGCAGGAATTCTCAGCAATAGCTTACTAAACTGAATGCTGACACAATCACGTGTTGTATGTTGTTGTGGTTAGGATCTGGAGTGTCCCCCAAAAGTCTCATGTATTTTAATGGAACCATGTGATGTTGGTGGATTGTAGTTAAGTTAGGATTAACAGTGTGTAGTGGCCACACCTGGATGCAGGAGGGACTGGCTACTGGGCGGAGACCTGAAAGGATACATAAGCTGCACCTGCCTTCCTGGAGGATGGGGACTAATCTCAACTAGCCTCAACGAAAAAGTAACTAATATATATGTATTGATTAGTCTCTATGTTATCCTATATCAATTCTGTTAATATACATTGTGATGGTGTTAAAGCAATGGTGGATAGACTATGGGGGCCCTAGAACAAATAAACTGTATGAATAACCATAGAGTGAATATCTGCCACACATTAGCTTGAAAAAAAAATCTACTTTCACAGAAGAACAACTCTAATAAATATGAACATTACTGAATTTAATAAGATTTGGCCACTTTAGTATATGTCTGGTTTTGTGTTTTGTTTTTCTGGTGCTTTGGATTAAACTTTGAACTTTTGATCTTAACTACATCCTAAACCCTTAAAAAAAAAACATTTTTGAGACAGTGTCTAAGTTCCTCAGGCTGTCCTTGAACTTGGGATTCTCCTGATTCAGCCTCCTCCACTGCTAATGACAGGCCTGCACCACAGGAAGGGCAATCCATGTCTATTTTTTAAAATGTTTACTGAGATTTAATTGACACACACACACACACACACACACACACACACATATATATATATATATATACACACACACACATACTCACACATATATACACACACTTGCAAAACAATCATTACAATCAAGATAATAAGCACATCTCTGAGGTCCCAAAGGTTTTCTGTGCCCCTCAGAAATATTTCACCTCTCTTTCCCACGTTTCTTGTCCCAGTTTCTATTTCCTGGAAGGCAGTGATTCAATTCACCATAGCTTAATTTATAATTTCTACCATGTTATATAAAGGTAATAAACATATACCATGTGCTTTTAATGTGGCTTCTAAGACATCTAAAAATATTCATCCAGGCTTTTCTATGTATTAGCATTTCTTTATTTTTGCTGAGTACTAATCTATTATATGATAATACTACAATTTATACATTCACCTATAATTACACTACTTTTAGATTTTTGCCTTCAAACTTTTATTAAAAGAAATTAGGGTAAAGCAATAGTCCTATGGCTACAGCAAATGCCAGACGCAGGAAATCATGAAGGGCCATTTCTTTTACTGTTCTAGTTACTTCACCTCTTAGATCATTTTCCCTCTCTGTAAGTACTCACCCACCCAGAACACAAAAGTGCTTTTAGTTTTGCATTTCTGAAATGAATATGATTTTGATGGTGTAGAAATGAATATGATTTTGATGGTGTAATAATTGCCACAAATTTTACCATTTACTCATGAAGTCCATCATTTACTACATTCATAAGATTTTTAAAGACTATCCTTTAATTAATATATATATATATATATATATGATATACTGAGTGCTAGACACTGATTCTATCAAGAATCAGTGAAAGAGCAGTAATCATAGCAGACAAGTTCTCTATATAGAAGATTACATTTAAATAATCAGAGGTAAAATAATTTCAAAATTAATTAAACAAATAGGGTTGATGCAGGTAGTAATAATTATTATAATAAAAACAAAATAGAACAGTAGTGTGACCAAATGAGGATTTTTTTGGTGTTGTTGCTGTTTGGACTTTTTTTTTTTTTAATAGTCAGGACAGAGAAGGCCTTCCTGAAGTACTTTAGATGAAAAGATTGAAAAACAAGTGATCTGAAAGAGCCAGTGGAAGGGAGAGAACGTTGCGACAAGAGAAATCCTCAGAGCAAAGGTCAGGACACTGCATCTCAACGGCAGGAAAAGGCTAATCTTGTCAGATCATAGCAGCAGAATAAAGTGATAAAAACAAAAGGCAGAGGAAAGCTACATTGAATGGGACTTGACAGGCCAAAAAAAGATATTTGAAATATAGCCCAAGTGCAATGGGAAGGCATGAGAAAATTTAAAGCAAAAAATGATGTGACTTAATTTGAAGTTGAATAGCCTAAGATAAGGAAGGGACTGTGACAAAAGGAAGCAGCCTCAGAAAAACCACTTAACCATGAGCTTCCTCTTGAGAAGATCCAGCTTGAATGTGCGTGAACTTGAGTAGAGCAGTAGAAATAAAGAAAGGGTGGAGGTGAAAATATGTTTCTGCCCAAGAGGCTTGGGTGTATTTCTATTTTATTGATATGTATATATGCAATAATGTTTATATTGAACTTGAGTATTTTATGCACATATATAGCTCATCAAAATTACAAACCTTTTCTCTATTCCTTGTTGACCCTCCAACCCACCCCTCTTCACTAGTTCCCACTACCTCTCCCACATTTAGTTCTCTGAAATAACTGCACCCTGGGTTTCTCATGTTTGTTGAGACATAACTCAGGCAGGCATTCAGTGCTTTGGTCCTTAGTGTCTTGGAAAATGGTAGCACTGTGAAATGAGGTGGGAAACTTGGAGCTGGAGTCATATAAAGCAGCTTTTTTTTAATGATTAAAAACCATTTTCTATAGGAAACATTCAAAATTACCCCATGGATACAGAAAAAGAAAAAGAAAGAAAGTAAATTTAGGTGTGTTCTGTGAGCCTTTGCATAGTCTTGTGAGGTGGTGATGCAACTTGCAACTTATGGCAATTTCACATCTTAGAAATACTGTGTTCTGACAAACTTTAGTAAAAATAGCACACTACAACACATTTTGGACTTATTCATTTATTCCTATATTACAAAATATTATAGTAAACCTTTAATAAAAT
>PVKB01003662.1:0-185599 GCA_004027205.1 Ctenodactylus gundi | reverse complement strand
GAAGTTTTAAAGAGAGGATGCTCTGTGGGAGGCCTGTAGGTTGCTGGAGTCATGCCCTGAAAAGAGATGGTGAGAACCCAACATACATATATACATACATACATATATATATATATATATATATATATATATATATATATATATATATGTATGTATGTATATATGTATATATGTATAAAGATATATATATATATATGTTGTTTATATATGTATATATGTTGTTTATCTCTCTCTCTCTCTCTCTCTCTCTCTCTCTATATATATATATATATATATATATATATATATACATATAAAATTTGAGACAGGGTCTTGCTCTGTAGCCCAGTCTGATCCTGAACTATGTAGCCCAAGCTAGCTGGTGTTCAACTCACAGCAATCTTCCTTTCTCTTCCTTCCTTAGCCTCCTGAGTGGCTTATGTGGTGCTGGGCAATCAAACTCCAGGCCTTGTGCTTGCTAGACAAGCACTCTAATCTCTGTATTATTTGTCCAGCTCCTACCACCTTTTTAGATTGTAAAGGAGTGGGTAAGTGTTCAGCTCATGTTAACTGGACAAATAGCTGAATGACAGAATGCCGAACTGAAGACTTCTACTTTGTAGTACAAACAGAATGGCCCCTCAGTGGACAGAGCTCAAGGTTCTCATTGCAGTAAAGGCAGCAATGTCCAGAGCCCAGGTTATCATTTCACAAGTCTCCTCCTTTTCCTGCCTGGGAGCTCCCAATAGTCTCTAAGTCTCCAGAACGAAAAGTGTGCAACTTCCACCCTAGCACCTGAGGTGTGACTGCCAGTCACAACTGATCTTAGTGTATAATATCAGACAGGAGTATGGCAAGGTGAAAGTCACAATCTTGGAAAAATTTGTGTCTGCCCCAGGCTTCCTAAAGGACAGGAGACCAAGTGCCACTGAGTGAGAGAGTCTACTTGGGAATAGGGGCTGCTGTGGCAGAGGCCACAGGCCACAGAGAGAAGCCAACTGTTTCACTAAAGGTCAGAAGGTGCATATTCTGAGGGGCTGGAGTGGGGTCTTTCCCACGGGTGACCCCCGCTGTAGCCAGTGCTCCCTGTGAGAGAGCTATGTGTTGTCAGATCCACCTGAACTGGAGGACCCTGCTCTATCAAGGGTTCCAGAATTCACAGACACTGCCACTCAAAGCCGAAAAAGAACCTCAGGAGACCAACCCTGAGGCCCCAATTCATGGGCCCCAAATTTTCCTTATGTCATACAATTCACCTACATAAGTTATATAATTCAAAGAATATTAGCATATTCACAGTTGTGTGATCAAAACCACACGATTTTAGGACATTGTTATTAGCCTAGAAAATCCTGTTATAGATTTATACATTTGCAGTCCCTGCCTGTCACAACCCAACGTCCAGGCCTCTCAGTCTGAGGTGACAAGTTCAGAACGTAGTACTCCACAATACGGTGCCTTGATGTATTGAGTATTTTAAGCTGATGAAACTTGAGCAATGATGGTTGCATGGATGCAGGAAGAATCCTCTGACCCTTCTCTCTGGCAGGTCACAAGACTCTCAGGGACAGGTGGTCTCCCTGTAAGAGAGAGCCTATCCTCAGCACCCTCTTCTTCAAAGAGGAGGGGACACCAGAGGAGCCCACTCCCCTTCCCCAGTTCATTGCCCTTAGCTTGTGCTGCATTGTGCTTCTATATTTCCCATGACGTTCCCCTCTTTATCAAATTTAGTAATAACAATGAGTTTTACTGCTCCTCCCCATTTTCTTTTTCTCATGAAGGCTCTCATGTCATGTAAAACACTGAATAAATCTGTAGGATTTTTCTCTTGATAATCTGTGTGTGCATGCATGAGTGTGCTTGCACAGGTCTTAGCCAGTGAATTTAAGATGAAGATAAGGAAAATTGTTTGTTTGTTTTCCTTCTTTCTTACTTAGGTGACCACTAAGCACTTCCTGCCTCTGTGGATGTGCCAGTTCGGGATGGATCATGTAAAGGAAACTGCTACATGCATGGTCTCCTGTGCCTGGTTTTGCTTGGTTAGAAGCAGACCCACCTTGTGTGCAGCCTCCCCCGACCTGTCTGTGTCTCTCACCTAGTAAGATGATATTGTGTGGAAAATGGCACTTGATGTGTCACCATCATCCTCCAGAGATTGGACATTTAAGTTGTTTCCCTTAAACAACTCTCATAAGTAATTTGAATCTTCTTTGAAGCCACTAAAAACACAAATATCAATCTCTCATGGGCTTTGTCCAGATGTTTATGAGTATACCATCAAAAAGTTCTTCATGGTGAGAGATCAGTGAAAATAAGTGGTGGGTGAAGGCTACATTTTTATTTCTCCTTAAAATTAAAAGTAAGTAACAGGAAATAAAGCAGGTTTACTGAATTAAACTATAGAATCGTAGGATGTTAAGAGAGGAAACAGAGAGGGAGAGAGGGAGAGAGAGAGAGAGAGAGAGAGAGAGAGAGAGAGAGAGAGAGAGAGAGAGAGAAGAAGAAGAAGAAGAAGAAGAAGAAGAAGAAGAAGAAGAAGAAGAAAATGGCTTAGAAAACAAGGAATCAGTTTCACACGTAAGGAAACTTTGGCTCCAGAGAGGTTAAGTAACTTGCTCAAGGTGCTCTTTTGACTTCTGATGCTGAAAGAATAAAAATATTTTGCTTCTCAGTGAGGAAAAAAAAGAAGTTATTAAAACTCAAAGGCCTCGCAAAGCAAAAGAAGTAAAAAAAAATGTATTTATTTGAAATTTTAAAATGAAATCCTTGGAAGCTATTTAGGTGTTCCTTGCCAGCTGCTGCAGACACGCCCTTTAGGCGATAAAAGAGCCACAGCTTACACAATCCTGACCCGGGTAAGGGAGTTAGCCCCTGCCCCTCCCAGGCCGCTTGACCCACAGTGGGTACTGGAGCGGGAGGAGGCCCGTGTGCCCAGGCCGCAGCTCTGGGATCTCCAAAAGGACAAGCTTAACGCAGACTACTTCCTCCCCACCCATACCATTGAGCGGGGAAGATGGGATGACCTCACCGGCCACACCCAGGCCAGCCCTGCCTGGACCAGGACTGGACCAGATGGCCTTCCACCACAAGCTGGGAAAGGAAACACTTGTTCCTAAAGTCTAGACCTTTTGATGTTTTCAGAAAGAAAACAACAGATTCTCTGCCCCTGTGTTCTCTGACTAGTGAGTGATTGGTAGTTCTGAAGAGGGAAGTGGCCTCTCCCTGTGCAGAGGAAGCTCCCGTCATCTCACCGCACTGTCACCCAGCTCTCCAGCTCCTGCTCCGCACCCGCCCCTCCACGTCTAGCGGCCAGTGGGTACTAGGCCAAGGCCTCCTTTGCCCGCTAACCTCTGGGCTCCGGGATTCTCCCGTGCCTTCTCCCTCACTCCTGTGCCCCATTGGCCTCTCCTGTCCAGGCCCTTCCCCCTGACATAAGCGTGCACTTGGGGTGTCTCCATTTTTTTTTTTTACCATCTTTACTGTTTATTTGAATCGGAAAGTTTTCTTGGAAAGAAAAATGAAAGTATAGATTTAGTATTCCTTATAACCTGCGAGAATGACATGATTTGTTCTAGAATTTGCAAGGCTATTTTTTCATTTTAATGTATTCTTTAAATTTCTCACTTTGTAGTCTTTTGTGTATTATACCTGCCTTCATTTGCTTCTCCATGAATTAGACTCCTCACTAAATTCTTAGTGACCCATCAATAAACACTTACCTGTTGGGTTGAGGAGGTAGGTCAGTGGTGAAGGGTTTGCCTACCTTCCAGGGTTCCATTTGCAGTGGTGAAGATACACACATGCACACACACACACACACACACACACACACACACACACAGAATACATTTGTACATGCTTGTTTATACTTCAGTTATTTAACTCTAGAAGTATTTTTCATTTATTTTGGAAATTGTGAGCTGGATGTCTGCTGGGCTACTTTAGACAGTGATAACTGAAATCCACTTCACTTATGCTCACAGTAAATACCCCTTACCAATGTGTATTTTGATAATGCATACTTTCTTTTATCGACAAAGCCTTCAAAAAACCTTTTATTTGTAAATTAATACATTGATCAAAGATCAGAAAGTGCTTAAATTCCTCGAACTGAAATTTTTTTTCTCTTAAAGTCAAAGGCTTAGGAGAGAAAGAACTTCATAGTTCCTAAGACTAATCTTCTACATGTAGACCTCATGGTATAATACAATGGTAGCAAGCTCATAACCTTGGTGTCAAAAAGTAACTTTTCTTTTACCCATTTATATACTATATAAATGATAATATAACTATTTCTTGTGTAACTGAGGATCTCAAGGTTTAAAAAGCGATATTAACAATAGCCATAGAAGTCTACTTTTTCAGAGATATATTAATTACAAAGCTCCTTTTTTCCTCAATTTTTACACAATAGCTAAAATTAAGTTTTAACTTTCTTTTGAATTGGAATATCTTTTATTTCCAAGTAATATTTTTATATGGTAATAAAATCACAAAATTAGAAAAGTTTTCTAGTGAAAAATCTAAATACTTTTCTTAGTTTTTCTCATCCTTCCAGAAATCTCACTTTCCCTAAAATAACTACTTTTAATTTTTATTATTTGTTCTATGTTCCTTGAATGGTTATTCCTTTATGCCGAAATAATACACATGTACACTTTTTTAAAAATGTACCAACTTGAGCAACTTTCAATTTGTTTCCTCCTATAATTACGGAGAGTTCTGCTCTCTGAACTCAATTTTCAGTTTCTGTCTCTTCAGTCTTTGATAGACACCTGTTTTTACGTGTTTGTATCTTTTTCGGACTGCCCAGCATTTGAAGCCAGTTACTATGTTGGGAAATCTCTCTTTTTCTGAGGAGAGGAGCAAAGGTTTTGCTACCCTCCCTCTGGAGAAGCTGAAACACCACACAGTGGTCTCCTGGGGCTTCCTTGCACCTGGATCCAGGAACCTGGGTTGGGCTTGACCTACCATCCAAGCCTTGGAATTGGTAGGTCGTGCTGTGAAGATCCAGACTGAGCTTCTGGGTATTGGTGGCAGTAGCACTAAATGGAGATCTCAGCCTCTGGGAAAATGGTGCACGTGATTGTGGGGATCCTCTGCTATAATACTTGTGCTGAACTTCTCCACTTTTCTCATGTGTGGAGTTTAGCTTTCTGTATGTGACCTTGGCTTACAGAGCCCCTCTCTCATCCCATCCCAGTCAGAGTAACCTGACTTCTTTGGCCCTGACATAGCAGCTTTACTGGAGTTGGCACCGAGCCAACTGAAGATGACCCATGGTGGGTACCTGTTCCCCTTAAACCATAGCTCACCTGTCTGTTTTCTCAACCTATGAGGCAATTCCACTTTGTCCTTTTCCTCACATTCCTCAACCTACTTGGTAGCTAAACAGTTTCTGCACAGCAAAGGAAACTATCAACATTGTAAAAAGAGAAACAACAGACTGGGGAAAAAATATTAATCACCAACATCTCAGAGAGGAAGCTCATAACTAGGATATACGGGGAGCTGAAAAAGAGTAAGCCTACCAAAAAAGGATCCAATTGAAAAGTGGGCAAATGAAATGAAGAGGCAGTTCACTCATGAAGAAGTACAAATGCCCAATAGATACATGAAAAGATGTTCAACATCTCTAGCCATAAGAGAGATGCAAATCAAAACATCACTAAGATAGCATCTCACTCCAGAATGAATGGCCTACATCAACAATTCAAATAGCAATCAGTGCTGGCAAGGCTGCAGGGAGAAAGGAACCCTCCTGCACTGCTGGTGGGAATGTAAATTTGTACAACCACTCTGGAAAGCAGTATGGAGAGCTCTCAGAAGACTGGAAATAAATACCCCCTTCGATCCAGTGACACCCTTCCTGGGAATATCTCCAAAAGAGGTCAAAGCAACACATAACAGAGATACATGTATACCCATGTTCATAGCAGCGCAACTAGCAATAGCTAAAATATGGAAGTCACCAAAATACCCATCAACAGACCAGTGGATACACAAACTGTGGTATTTAGACACAATGGTATACTATGCATGTATAAAGTCCAGCAGCGTGGAGGCTTTTGCAGGCAAATGGAAGAATCTTGAGAACATCATGCTTAGCCAAGTAAGTCGGAAGCAGAAAGTGAAACACTGAATGGTCTCTCTGATATGAGAGACCCAGATCACAACTCTTATCAAACTTAAAACAAAAAACAAAGTGAAACAGGGAAGGGTGGGGAAGGATGGAGGGGAGGGGAGGGGTGGGACAAAAGGAGAGTGGGAAAGCCCTTGTCACCTTGACAAGATACGTCGGTGCACAAAGTGCTAAACTTCACTGTAAACCTTAAATTTTGTGCTTATACATATCAATAAAATGGGGGGGGGGAACAGTCCAATCCCTGGCGTCAGCAATCAGGTGAATTCTGCTCTTACTATAATTGGCTTCAAAGCCTCAGCTTCTCAGGTCCTCTGTGTCATCTACCCTTTCATTTTCAGTAAGCCAGTGTTGCTTTTTTTTTTCTGCTTTCAGTTAGGAATCTTAACTAACATGCTTCCCAATCCTGATACAATAACATTACTTCTCTCTGATCCTCCACTGGTCATGTAGTTTTAAACACCACAGTAGGAAGTCCACTGTTTTTATTAAGAATAAGAATACCTTAATTTACCATTGAAATATGAAGATTTTAGTGTTCCAAATCTCTTTGCTTCCAAATCCCTTTTCTTTTTCCAAGACAAAAATATTTATATTTCATTCTAATATGATGAGTATCTTCTGCACTTTGTTTCTGATTTAATTCTACAAGTTGAAAACCAATGCATACTTTTTACATTGCGTTTCTGTAAAATTTATTTAACTCTGAGAGAACAGTGTGCTATATTTACATTTCTTTGCCGCGGGTCCTATGCATCATATTGGGATATTGGAACTCCTTGATGCTCAAAGGAAAACAATCTTGCAGTCAAGTTGGAATGAGCTCTTTATTTTCACATTCTGCCCTTTGATTCTACCCCTTTGCATTTCTCCAACATGTAGCTGGACGTCTCCATTCCTCCGCACAAGATGGATCTCCTAGAGACACTACAAGGTACTGAATCTGCAACACAATGTCACTGTTTTTATTCTTTTAATCTAGCAGTCCTCAAAACCATATTCATTATTTTTACTATTCTTGCTGTCTTGGGTACATATTCATGTCATTTCTAAGAAGCAGCCTATGGGAGACAAATATATAAGGGCCCTTCCTTTCCTTTACATGGGGAGCTTTCATTGTGGTCTTGTATTTGATTTATATTATAGTTAAATAAAGAATTTTGAGTTGAAAATAAATTTTCTCTAGCATTCTGTATATGCTTCTCTGTTGTTGCTGATAATGTGTCTGGAATGGAATGAAATTCTGTTTATTCTAATCAATGTTTCTAAAGAAATAAATGGTATAATTGGATGAAGAAGGGGTGAATTGGCCATGAGAGAGATCTAGATCATGAGGCACTATGCAAAAGAGCTGATTAGAAATAGGCACTAGAGTAGATACCAGTGTGCTATTTTTTGGTACTTACGGTAGAATTGCCTAAAATTAAAGGTGGGGTAGAAACTGTAAACACACTTGGCAGCTTGGCAATTTTTCTTAGCGCCCTGTATTTTCCCACTAAGATGGTCCGTAAAGATGACCGCTCTCCTGGAAAGTATTCTTATGGAAAATTGCTGGTTTAAAAAATCAACAAAGCAAGCAGTGTTTCTATCCCCTACTGTACACACATATAATGTCTGATTGCGCAGAGATCCTTGCCTTTTCTGCAGAAATGGGCAGCATATCAAAGCATTCTGCACACACTTTGCATCTTTAATAGCACATTGTGTGGTAGCACATCGAGCTACCAATACCTCATATTGCATTGGTCTCAAAACATTTTTTTCTTTTGAAAATATGCAGTCAAATACCAACTACAACTCACATTATTAGTCATTCAAATTTTATTTTGCCATATGAACCATGTGGAATAAAAAGCAGATGTACTGTACTGTGGTACCCTGTGACATGATAACACCCACTATCATCACCATTTTGACACACTCGAGGTAGGATTCTAACAGATAGCATGACACCAAGGGAAATGGTTTTCTAACGACATCTAGTATTCTCAATTAACAGAGGAAGGATTCATGGCTTTTGCCTTTTTGGTGGTCTCTCTTGACAAAAAAAAAGACAAGAGTTGCTATTTGATTTTCCATTCAGAGACAGAAAAGCAGGAAAGCTTCTCCATCCAACAGCTGGATTCTCCATGGATATGTCATCACGGGTGTTACCACAGCAGACTCTCCAGGACCGTGACAGGACCTGAATGTGCTACAGATAGTAACTCTGAGGAGAGATTTTAAGAGCAAGCAGTGGAGAAATGTAACAAATGGAATTAATTGTTAGGATTTTCCCCTTCTGTTTTATTTGGCTTCATCCCTTCATTAGTTATCTTTTCTACCTTTGAGATCATGTTAAGTCGATGTCCGGTTAGCCACATCATAGACACAAATGCAATGCATATTAGAAAAAAATGATGCTTCTCAGTAAACTGACATTGAGCATTGAGCGAGATAAAAATTTTAGGGCCATCACCCTAAAAAGAGAAAAAGGTGATGACTGCTACAGGTTGGAAGAGTTATGACCTGTCAGAATCCTCTGTTGCAAAAACAGCTTAGCAATACAGCAAGTCTCCATGGCGGCTGCAGTTAGAGCTGAACACAACTTGAAATTCTCTGAGGATGTTATTTATAAAGGCACAGTTAATGGAACTCAGACTTCTCTTCAAAACCTCACAGTACAGGCCAGACTTATTGCCAGCGAGAGGAGGGTGCCAGATCAGAGAAGGTAAGTTAAATATCTCTGTGTCCTGGCTTCAGAATTATGAGGTCTCAAATCCTTTTAAACAACAAAACAATATTGTGTGAGTGTGTGTTTACACTTGTCACATAGTTGGATTTTTAGCCACACACCCAGAGAATTTTTACTTATCCCAAGATTTTCAACTTCTTTAGGTAGACATTTTATCAATTTTACTTTAATTTATTAAAAAGAGGGGGGGGGTAATCTCTCATTCCTTCCCTTCATTAGCCTTTAGAGGCGTCCAGAACAGACAGGCATGCTAAAATCCCTGTTTGATGTCCATGTTTGCCAAGCAGAAAGCAAAGGTACGTTTGTTTTGTTTTGCTTGGTTTTTGTTGTTCGTTTGAGAAGTGGTCTCGCCTCAGTTGCTAGCTGAGTGTTGCAGGCTGTCTCTTCCTTCTGGGCCTCCAGGAATGGCAGCCCTTTGAACAGAGAAGCTGGGGTCTTCCCCACTGATTGCACTCTTGGCCTCTGAGAATGATTCTCTCTCTCTCTCTCTCTCTCGACAAAAAGTAGAGCAGAGTTCAATGGTTTAGCAGCAGCTAGGACTAGGAAGAGACTGTACAATCTTGTCAGGCTCTCACTACTACAGGGAAGTCAACATGAGGACATTGGGTTCTCTAGGTGGTAGACTTATCTCTCCTGCAGGGCCACAGGCTGATTCTTTGTTGCAAGCTTGCTGTATGTTTTTCTCCCAATCTTTGGGGAATTTTGCTCAAGATCCTTGAAAATGAATGCGAAGCAGAAGTGCCACGAGCCCTGCCTACAATTCTCTTTCCGCAGACACGGAGCTGAGTATCGAGATCTTCCGTTTGCATTCACCTTTGCCTTGTGACTCTGATTCTTATTTGCAAAACGGAGAAGAAAACTCCTACCTCCTTGAGATGTCGAATTTTAAAATAATTAATAAATTCCATATTTAGGGCTGATGAAGGTTTATAGAAAAATTGAGTGGAAAATATAGAGTTCCTATATATTTTCTCTCCCACTGACCCGAGTTTCCCCTTTTATTAGCACCTTGCATTGGTGTTGTAGGTTGCTGAATTTTAAACGAATGCATAAAGAGCACAGGATTTTAATTGTTAGAAGGTGGATATGAATATGAACAACTGGGTTTATAAATCAAGACCTTCTCATTCATTCATGTACCAGTTATTTGTTTTTTATCACAGTTTATGAGTCACCCTTATCAAAAGTCTCCTCAAAATCTCCACCACAACATGGTCCCACTTGCAAAATGCCATCTATAATTTGTTCTTCTAAATTTAAATTCTCCTAAATTCAATTTCCCAGCACCACATAAGCTGGGAATGGTGGCACACACCTGTAATCCCACGACTAGAGAGGCTGAGGCAGGAGGGTTACTGTGAGTTCTAGACCAGCCTAAGCTATATAGTGAGGTCAGGACCAGCCTGGTTTACAGAGCAAAACCCTGTTTCAAAAAGATTTTTTTAAAGTTCTCTTTCTTAGTAATTTTTCATTAACATGTAAAATTTCTGTAAGACAAAGAATAACTATTATCATTGATGTGTATTGATGAGCAAAAAAAAAGACAGTGCCATTCAGACTCTGTAGAATGAATGTTGTTGTCAATCAGTTGTTTTCATAAGAGGGATAAGATGTTCTTAAGCATAACAGTGCTCAAGAGGAGCACACACAGGCACACAGGAACACAAATACTCCACTACTACCTAGAAAGGTTCTTTATATAGAGGATAATTCTAAGTGTGTGTTAGTGGAACTGTGGTTAGGAGGATTAGAAAAACTAAAAAAAAAAAGGATATAGAGAATAAATATTAACTCTAAAAAACAGAGGTGAGGTCTTAGCTGGGCAGCAACCTCAGGACATAAAGACAAAAGACTCAAGCAAAGTAATGAGTGAAATATCTTCCCCTCTTGGTTAGATAGTTCACAGGAAAAAAAAGTAAGCCTTGATTATAACTCACTTTCAGACACACTGATAGTTTTATTAAATTCAGAAATAGCAATATATACATTTTAGGCTTTAAAGTTTATAGATCTTTATATACATTCATTTTATTGATGTTTTTAACAGTGAGAACATTAAGACACTGCTCTTGCACAAGACTGTACTTTTTTTTTTAATCAGTAAGCTGGTCTAAAATCTTCTTCATTGGTCAGATTTCCCATTGCTGGGCATAATAGCTGACACCCACAGCTTAAAGGAGAAGAAACTAATTTGGCTCATGGTTTCAGTCCATAGGGAGTTGGCTCCAAGGCAAGAACATGGAGGAAAGGCTGTGTAAATTCCAGAAAGCAGGCAATGGGAACAGTGTCACAAAGGAAGGGATGAAGGCACATCCACAATACTCAAGGTCATGCCTCACCCAGAAGTGTGCTTTCCTAGTCCCTTAGGCAACTCCCAAGCCAGTCAGGTTGACACAGTCAAAGCTTAATCACCACGTTCCACGTCTTGTCAAGCTGAAACCCAAGCATATTTATTTAATAAATGTTTAGTCTCCAAATAAACACAGTGACAACTTAATAAGTTTAAATCTTCAAATAAACAAAACAATTTAATAATTTTACCTAATGTAGTACAACTATCTTGCACACAACCAAAAATACAATAATCATTTTCCCAAAGTCTCAAAAGTTGTATTATTTTCCAAAGTTCAGGTCAAGATCTCCTGAGACTGCTGGATACAGTATATGACACCTGCAACTTAAAAGAGAAGAGGTTTATCTGGCTCACAGTTTCAGAGGATTCAGTCTATGAATGGCTGTCTCCAAGGCAGGAACATCATGGCAGAAGGTTGTGGCTGCTTGCAGAGCATGGAAACATTATCAGATACTAAGAAGCCAGGGACCATATATAGTACTCAAAATTATGCCTCCATGACCCATATAGACATCCTCAGAAGTATGTCTTCACTAATTCCTTGGCCAACTAAATTGATACAATTGATACACTCACTCTTAACCACCATATTATACCCTTAGAAGATTCAGCCTGTGCACTCCCTTATGATGTAGTATAAGCAATAATAAAGACTATTTTGGTTGACATATTTATGTACGCTCATGATTTCTATCTCTGGTAGATCATACAGAGTTAATACACTACTAGGTAATACTACCAAGGCCACTGATATTAGCAGCAGTCAGCAGCTAGAGCTAGTAAGTAATACTGAGGCCTGTGAAAACACTAGTAGCTAGAGTTAGTAACACTGAAGTTGGTTAGCCACCAGGGAGTTATGAGAAGTAACAAAGAAGTGCCCTTCCCATTGGCCAGAAGAGTTCCTGAAAACTGCTCATAACTGCTGGCTGCAAGAGTCAGAGAAGGCTGCTAACCCTTAAAAAGCATGTTTTAGTCAGTGTATCCATTGCCAGACACAATAACCGACATACAGGAAGGGAAATTTAGTTTCGCTCATGATTTGAGGCAATTCTATTTGTGGATATCCAACACTGGGGCAGAAACACAGCAGCAGAAAGGGGATGGTTGCTGGGAAACAGACCAGAAGACCAGTGCCAAAGAGAAAGGGGCAAGGGACCAGACATGCACCCCCAGCCAGGCCTCCACGCCGGCCCAGTCACATCACTACTTGTGTTTCCTCAATCACCTAGGTGGATCTGGAAGCCCATCAAGTCGACACTTGGTCCCAACCACCACAAAACTGATAGTGACTTACAAGAAAAGAGCTCTACTCTGTCAACTTGGAATTCCTATGTGAATTCACTAAAAAATGCTCAGCTGACTGGTAGCATCTTGAAAAACTATACAGGGATCCTCCTCTTCAGAAATCCCTGAAGAAGTGGGCAAATGATGGGAGTCATTAAATAGCTCAAGAACAAACCTGCGTCTGATCTCCACCTTACATGTGCCTCTGGATGCATGCTAACTGCTATCAGTACCTTTTTTCTTTATTCGTGTCTACTTTTCCAGTACTCACCATTTGTCTTCTACTGTCCTGGTATTCCACAGAGGAGGGCTGGCTGTTGCTGAATATTAGAAGGGGTGAATTCTATTCAAGGGTTGTTTACATACAATGCTAACAAAAACCATTACTAGCTTTTTAAGCAATTTGTATATATTATCTAAATGAACATTCATCATCCCAGGTGGTTGAGTTGTATTAGCCACATAGAAAAGGAAACTGCAAAGGTTAGCCACCTGCAGCAAGATAAACATCCCAGCTCTAAGCCACATTGAAACGGCATGGCAAAAACAGACATTTTAGTTTTGTGGTATAAGTATTGGAAAAAGACGAGATTGAGAAGGAATCGGAAGTTCCCAAAGGCTTCTCCTCTTTTCCTCTGAGGATGGTTGTTAATCCCACACTCTCCTCTAAGTGCTTAAGCACTCTGTTGTCTTGGCACCCCTCCTTATGTGGACCCCGCCTTTGAATGCTGCAGTCCTCACTGTACTGCCCAGCTGTCTTCAGCACCCTTAACCCCTGGGCCCAAGCACTGCTTCCCCACCTTGGCCATCCTGACCAGGTCAGCCACTGTCCATGTGGGAGGACCTCTCCAGTAAGGTCCCTGGAGTCCTTTTCTCCAGCCACTCAATACCAGATTCTAGATTTAGCCTGGCTGCAAGACTTTGTACAGGGTACTTAAACACTTTCTGCCTCAGTGTCCTTTTCTGTAAAATGAAAATAATATCACTACTCACTAAACTATATGAGAGCCAATGCATATAAAGAAAGTTCTTTGAGCTTCCCTGGCACATATGACTTAGAATATTTTTGTGAATATTTCATTATAATTTTAAATGATGTTTCACTGCTGTTTGCCTCATATGTCTTCTAGCATTTCAGAGATCTAAGATGAGGAACAATCACGATTTGTCTATCCTTCCTGCTGGAGACCTTGGAGCTTAACATTCCTGACCACCTGGGGCCAAATTCTTTCTTTAAAAAGATCTTAAGTTCGATTCCCCAGCACCACATAAACTGGGTGTAGTAATACATGCCTATAATCTCAACACTTGGGAGGCTGAGTATGGTGGCACATGCCTGTAATCCCAGCACTCGGGGGGTGGGGGGTTAAGGCAGGAGGATTATCACGAGTCCAAGGCCAGCCTGGGCTATAGAGCAAGACCCTGACTTAAAAGCTGTTTTAAGTATGTTAAGCCTTGTTATGTAAAACATTGTTAAGCCTTCATAAATATGTAAATATTGTTAAGCCTGAATGTTTTCTGGTAAACAACTGGACTATAAAAGGTAGGTCTACTGAGTAAATCGTCTTTTGCCCCTGCAAGAGTCCATCTTCCTTCCTTTCTTTCTATCTCTTTCTTCTCTTTTCATCCGCATTGCCCTACTGGTGTACCCAGTTGACTGGCTGAGCGGGCTCGGTCACCTTCCTGTGTCCTTTCTTTCCTAGAAATTGTGTTTACCCTCCCCAGAGTTGTAACAGTGGTTTATATTGGACGACCATCTGTTCTACAGTTAGCCCCTGTATGCTGAATCCTGATTTTTCATTTCCTATCGTACACTAAGTATTACTTGTTATTCTTACTACAACCCAGGACAGTCCATGAGGCTCTTGCATGGGTGTCCAAACTTTGGACCTGCCTGGGCCTCACTGAATGAAGAATTATCTTGGGATGCATATGCAATATTTAAGGTAGTTAATGCAAACAAGTTACAAAATATCACATGACATTTTAAGAAATTTTACGAACTTATGTTGGACCACATTCAAAGACACCTTGCATCCCATGGACTTCAGACTGAAAATGCCTGAAAGTACTTAATGGGGAGTCTTCAGGTATAGGGGGGTCGATCCCCTGAGGAACCATGGTTCCTCCAGGTTCCACCCTCAGTTCAGAACCTGAGTCCCAAGGATTACTCTGGGTGTTTTCGGCTCCATGCTCTGGGTTTCACTTCCTCTGCCCTTCACCTATGAGCAGTATACTAGAGATGTTTGCCACTCACTCCTCTACCCTCACCTTTACTGTAAGAAGTTTCTCAACTTACTGCTCTCTTTAAATGGTGACTGGATTGTTAAGTATCAGTGCCATCCTAAATTATACAGATGCCTGGGAGCAAGAGGAAAAGTGTGTTTCCCTACATACACTTACCTAAACTCTCTTCCATATTTTCAGTGGAGTAACAAAAGATAATAAAAAACTTCCACAATCAAAAATCATGACATAAGTTTAAATCTATTCTGGCCAACATAGTGACTTAGCAAGACCCTATCTCAAATAATTTTTTTTTAAAAAAAGTGACTGGCTGGGGTTGTAGGTTAGAGTAAAGACCCTGGGTTCAATTCCTTGCACTGTGAAAAAAAAAAGTATTACTATTTTTCCCTCCTTATTGTCAGCCTCATAAATCTACCAGAGATACCTCCTGAGTGGCGCTGAAGACACAGCGCACAGGCAAACCATTTTCTGGTTAAAAATGCTCCTTCATTATACAATATTGCCTCGTCATACAGCAAACAATACCATCTTCTCTTCTTTTAAAATTGTACCAGCTTGTGCCTCATAAAATTTTACATTATTTTCAAAATATTAAATTTTAAAATATCTATCTGATTATAGACTATTTTGGCATCCTATTAAGTTTTGCACCCAAGGATAGCATTTCATTTTTGTTCATAGTTCTGGTATTATTGAATTCAACTACTTAGTGTCAGCTGTGACCATGTAGCCCAAGGAGAGCCCATCCATGAAACTTTTATCGTTACCTTTATTTTGTCAATAAGGAAACCGCTATGAAAATACAGTGCAGAAACTCTTATAGTCACCAAATAAATTTTCACACAGATGTTGACTATACCTGTCCCCTCCCCTCTGTCCCACTCTTCCTATAATAACCAAGATGTCTCCAGTGGGTGGGAAGGTGAGAAGGAGGGACCATGAGAGTTCCCAAACTGAGTCTGGAATATAACAATACCTGAGATCGTGATAGGAAAGTGAGCTGTAGGAGATAACAAGAAAATCTGGACCTTGTAATGTGGGTTTTAAGGAACACAGTTGGTTTTCTGTTTTTTTTTTTTTTTCTAATTTCATGCAAAGTTTCTCTAATATGAATGTATTTTACCATCTTTTAAGTCCTAGATCATTGATAAATTCACTATGGCTGTGCTCAGCAATCTCTTCCTTTTACACCTACTGTCAACTCTGCAAACAGGCTGCCTCTTTACATCTTGGCTTTCATCACTGTGGGGCATTCCTGAGCCCCTCACCCAACACAGTAGTTGGCTCCTAGAATTAGTCTCACCATTTAGGATTTCAAAACTAATTCACAGACATTTATCTATCAAAGAGCATAATCATATTAACCATCTAAAAATTGCCTACTAACAAAAGACATTTACTTTAATAAGTTACAAATTTTAATAAATGAAATTAACAAATACTAATTGGTCTTAAATATGCAGATGTTCTGACCCTAGTGACTGAATCAGCCCCACTGACTTCAGTAAGAATTTCTCTGCTTCTCATCCTTTGCTTCCCCGGTGCCAAAAAGACCAACTACCTCCACTATCTTCTTACTCATCCCGAAAGAAGCTTATCTCTTGTCTCCTGGGCTGGGCCTGAGTCTGCTGTAGCCGTCAACACCTAAGCAAGGTTTCATGCTGTGGGTAGCAAGCTGATAGAAAACTCATAAGACCAGTTTTTGGAACCTAGCCTATTAGTATTTACAGCATTCAGACGTATATCTACTATTGTAGCATGCTTTTCAATGCATGATCTCGCAAGATAAATTTTATGTTCCCTACTGGAAGAATCGTGTCTTCTGTGACTCCCACTCTCTAACACAACAATATAAATTTATATAGAAGGTGTAATTGACCCACTTATTTCAAACATCTTTGTCTCTGTGAACATCTATTGGCCACATCAAGGCCAGGAGAAGAGGCAATAGGTTAATGAGGTGAAGAGGCCCCTGCTAGTCCTCAAGGAGAGCAAGGCTGTCAGAGCTGAACCCTGCTCAAATAGTGCCACACTGCAGCAGTCCAAGGAATCTGAGGGAAGCAGGTTCAGTTTAACAAGATAGCTATCCATTCAAGACATTCTGTCAAGCATGAGACAGATACTAGCTGCTATGAAGAGAAAATGAAACACCGGAAGTGTGGAATTTAGCAGAGCACTGTCATAGCAGCCATGTAACACAGATGATCCAAAGCTATAGAAAGGAAAAGCTGCTTATTAGAGGGGAAATTGGATAGGTGGAGTAGAGGGTAGAAGGAAAGTGATTTGAGGGCTGAAAACTAGGGATAGGAAATACAAGAAAGTCTCACACGTGAAAGTAGTCGGAAGATGTATGTTAACTTCAGCCATCATAACAAAATATCATCAGTTGTATGGCTAAAACAGCAAAAATGACATTCTTTCATAGTCTGGAGGTTATAAGTCCACGATTAAGATGCTGCTGGGTTGTTGATGTCTCCTCCTGACTCGCGGGTGGCTGCCTCCTCGCCGTGTCCTTACATGGCGCCTTGTCTATGTGCACAGCGATGAAAAGAAGGAGAAACTGAGATCTAGTGTTTGCTCTTCTTCTTATAAGGACACCAGTCCCACTGGATTGGGCCCCACCCTTGTGACTTCATTCAACCCTAGTTTCCTAAAGGTCTCCAAATACAGTCCCACTAGGGATTCATACTTCAAGACATGCATTTTCAGGGAGGACCTGATTCAATATCTAACAGGATTCTTTCATAAACATTGCCATTTTCAGGGGCATCCTTCCCGTAAGGATTGCTTTAGACTACACTCAGGGGCACGAATTAAATTCCTCAAAATTACACAATTAGAAAATTGTAGAACAGACTTTTGGAATGTAGGAAATAAATGGACCTTGGAGCGTTTTTTTCTTACTCCCGATGCAGAATGCCCCCCAACCAGGAAATTTTTCATCATTTCCTCTACCAAATAACTATGTTTAATTATTTTATATTTTTCTTATGCCCCAGAATCCTGGCAGTTCTCATGTTATTTTTGTCACCGTTTTAATTTCCCTTACCTTACAAAAGACTTTTACTTTAGCAAATCACAGCACAAGGGAATTATTTTCTCATCGTAAACCTGAAAGATTAGATACATTTTTAGTTATCAGGAAAGTAAACTGTCACAAATGTGCAGTTCAGGAGACACAAATACTATTTGTAGTGTGCTTGCCAGATGTGTCTATACAAAATGTATCTGAAGGCATCTCATTTGCAACAGGCAGTAATAATGACATAGAAAATTGTACTCTCATTGTATCTTAATAGCATTTATCTCACAAATAAAGTTGACATAAAAGTTAATTTCTCATGATTCTGCCATTAATACAAATATCCAACTCAAATTGTCAAGTCTTAAAAAACCTCATATTTAAACTCAGAATTTTTTTGCCAGAAGGGAAAAATGAAAGTGGTAAAATTTCATTCAATAGTCTGAAGATGTTTCCTACATAGTATAACATCTAATTTCTCATAGAAATCTGAGACAAGGAAGTGTTTATTTGTTTGTTTGTGAGGCAGAAGCATCAATGTGAGCCTGAAAAACCAAAGTCCTGCACACATCATGAGGCTCCCAAGCAAGTGTCACTTAGGTTACGATATAGAGACAGAAGCCAACACTTTCTCAGGAACGTGTTTTTCAGGTCACCTGTAACTCTGAAAAACATTCCCAAGAATGGCCTACATCAGAGGAGGAGAAGAGCACAACTCCATTTTCTGATGTAGAAAACATTATCCTATAGAACTTTCTAGAATGGTGGGTAGTGTGCAGTTAGGAGAGTTAGCACTAGACACACACAGCCGCTGGACCTTAGAAATATGCCCCATGTGGGGATACCTGCTTGAATCCCTCCTGGCTTCTCTCATAGAAGTTTCTATTTCTTCTCTTTCTCCAATGAAGACCTGGTTAGGTTTCTTCCTGGCTAGCTTGTCAGCCGGGAGCTTTTCTTTCCTTTTCATTTTTTTCCTTTCCTTTCCTTTCCTTTTCTCTTCTTTTCTTTCTTCCTTCCTTCCTTCCTTCCTTCCTTCCTTCCTTTCTTTCTTCCTCTCTCTCTCTCTCTCTCTCTCTCTCTCTCTCTCTCTCTCTCTCTTTTCTTTCTCTAAAGGAGACCTGCTTGGGTTTTCTCTTGGCATCTTGACCTAGGGATTTTCTTTTCTTTTCTCTTTTGAATCAATAAACTGTTGCTTGCATGTGAAAGAGGGAAGTCAATTTAAAATTTTTATTTTATTTACATTTAAATAGTCACAGGTGGCTGGTGTATATTGGATTAGACAGTAGAGATTTGGAGTGCAGTAAAGGTGTTTGTGACTACTGAAACAATTATGTCAACTTGATAGGAATAGGAAACACCTGTTAATCCACAGGGCTGAGCATGATCAATATACATATACAGTCCGGCAGCTATGGGTGTGAGTGGCTCAACCAATGGACTGGCAGCTTGAACTGAATAAAAAGGAAGGAAGAAGGAAGATTGCTACAGCTTCTTCCAGCAGAGCTCTGGCCTTTGCCGTCGTCTGTAGAACTTGAGTTACCCACCTTGCATCACTGCTCTCCCATTTCTGATTCGCTCCAGTCTTTGATCATTGCCCTTGCCTTTGTGCGTCAGCCAGCTGTCCTGCAGCCTCATACTGTTTTGTTTTGTTTTGTTTTAAGTTCGTGTCTGAGTAGCCCATTGGACTCTTCAGCCCTCAGGCACACTGGCAACCACTTTGAATTCTCTCTTCAAACTTTTAAATTTTAAACGCCCTATAAATTTTCATATATATATATATATATATATATATATATATATATATATATATATATATTGTGTTTCTTCCAGAACTTTAACCAATAAAATTTTCATGCATAAATAGTTTACATAATTTTTTTCTTTCTCTCTTACTCATAAATCTTCAGGAAAGGACAAAATAAATTCCTTGACAGTAATAAATTGAGTATAAAATAGGGAGGCCACATTTCCAGTTCCCAGTTACCTCTGTTACGTGCATCGCAGTTTTGGTCTGCAAGCGCTAGCACAACCCCACACAATCTGTACTGCACTGTAGCCTGAGAGGAAGCCCTAGGGGGCAGGTGGGCATCTGACAGGCAGCTGATCTGGAGTGTAGCCTGGTTGCTTTGCTACCAAAACAGACCTAGTTTCTCTGAATTTTAGTTTTCTTAGCTGCAAACTGAAATCGTTGAACTCAACAGATGATGGGACCTCACTGGCCATAAGCTGTTAGATCATCGAAATAAAAGGACATTAAAAATATATATCTTACAACCGAGTGGTATTGTTTCACAGAGTCAAAATTAAAAACTTTAGAAATATGCTGATTTAAGATAAAACTTTAAGGAAATGCCAAACAACCTTTTGATTTTCTGCAGGAGAGTTTTTATGACAGGTTAGACGGGCAACAGTGGTCTCAGAGCATGCTCTCCTAGGATAGGAGTGGGCAACTAGGGCTATCTGGAGACTCCTGACTCCTTTGGCTTTTCCCCACAAGTCCACTTGCTTTCGATGAACATGACCACAGCAGACCTGCCAGCTGGCCTCCGCACTAGGTCCTGTGTAGCAGAGGCAGTGTTTACATAAAACAGCCAACTATCTCTGATGAGAGGCCTCTAAACCAAATTTGTACATACAAGCATGAGTTTGCCAGAACTAATCAGGTAATTATACCCCAAAGCAACCAGTCTGCAAGCAAGTAGAGCGGTTTTATTTTATTTGCTTTACATTTTAGCAAATGGTAAAATGAGGTAGGGAGTATAATTTCAGCCCATGATGTTTTGTTTGTAATTACTTGTGTTCACTAAAATAGGTTACGAGTCTATAAGGCTCGTGTTATGCTCTGTGGCACAGGGCTAAATGACCTCACACACTGGGGAACCTAGCAGGTCCCTGTGCCATCTAGAACTGTTTCCTACCCTTTCTCCCACATAAACATTCCTCAGTTCTATTGAAAAATAAACAAGGAATCTCCACCTCTGGCCTATAAGGCTTACTATTCTATCATCAGATGTGTGGTTTCTAACATAAGAAGGTATGTAAGGCCATCTACACTTAATATTTTTATAGAGAGATGACTTGTTGAAACTTTAAATGTCTTACACTGCTCTCCCTGCTTTTTAGAAACTCTCTATATAGTTCTTAGGGGCTCTTAATACATGAGGTAACCACCAGAAATAGCTGTGTTATTTAAAAAGCTCCCTGTTAAGGTGCTTTTGCTAATCTGACATCAGGGAAAACTCAAGTTCAAATTTCATGCTTTGGAAAGCAATAAAAATCAGCACCTGGAAATCCAGAGGAATGGGCAAACTGTTATTCAAAGCAGGTGACAGTTTCAAGCAATGCAGCAGAAGCTAGTCTGTGATTTTAAAAAGAAGGTGAGGGACTCCTCAGGGAGGCAACTTCCTGCGGGCTCTCTATTATTGGAGTTCTAGGGCTGGCAGATCACAGGCACCCAGTATCTTGATAAGATGCTGCTTGGGGTGGCAAGTTCATTCAAATGATTTAACTCATTCAAGTCATTGTCCTCAAAAAGAAGTACCAAAACCAACAGACCCCATATGTTTATGAGTTCATATGCTAGGGGACATTTCTATAAATCATTTCTGGTTTTGTTTTTTTTAAAAATTTTCATCTTGGACCAGTGCTGTATGCTGCCCAAAGGAATATTTAAAAAACCCCAAATTCACCTTGCTAAATTCCTCTGAGACAGATCTTATCAGAATAATTTTTGAACTTCAAATTATTTACCATATACCACCCAATAGTAACATTCTACATAGAAAACCATAGAATTCAATGTAATTACTAATTAGAAACTTACAAATGGCATGAAGAGACAGGACAGATACACAAACTCATTAATTCTATAAATGTCTGTCATGGAAGATTGTATTTCAATATTTCACTCTCTTTGAATCCATGCTTGTTGTCATATGGTATTTGGTTACTTCTACTATTTATGAAGTATATGTCCTCACATTATAATGTTGAGATTGGTCATGTGATTTGCTTTGGCCAATAAAATAAAAATTGACATGATGTAAACAAGTATTTTATGTGTTTGTGTGAGCTATTGACTTTTGTCTTCTTGTTCTCCCTCCTTTGCTAGAAAATTTTCTTCTGATTAGCAGTTAGCCTTCATCCTGTGTCCTACAACGACTTGAGTTGAGGCTTTATCAAGGAGTCGGGCTAACTGGGGCCATCACTTGAAGTACAACCTCACAGCTGAGCTCAACCTAGATCCGCAGGCCCATGATCATCCACTGAACCATGCTTTGGGGTACAAATAGTAAGTTTTGTACACACTGAGTTTGGGTGTACTTTGTTACAGAGTACTTTCCTAGTAATTATTGACAATGTGCTAAGCATTGGATGTCTCCTGGGGACATCTAAAGGAATTGCGGACAGCTCCTTCTCTTGAGAATCTAGGCCTTATATTAGGGGACACATGCATATAAACAGCTTAGTAATATTAGTAAAGACAAGGGTTCTGGACCAGATACTCTGAGTGGGAGGAGGGAAGAAAGAATGAGAAATAATTTGAAGAAAAAGACAAATGTCCACTAAAATAGAATCCTCCTTTAGTTTCCAGTAATAATTTAATTTAGTCTTAAATATATTTTCATTTTAAAAGAAAGCTCTTATTTACTTAATCAAATCTCAGTTCATCCTGGTTAATAATGATGTTATTTATAAAGTATATGTATAAAACATACTCATTTTCTCTGTACATGCATATATGCCAAACTAACAGCAGATGCAAGATTAAATTTAAGTTTAATCTCTACCATGATTTGAGATTTGTTGTATTGATGGGAAATGTAGAAGTGTATCCTTCTACCTAGCAATCTGGAGATGCGCAAATATACATATTCTTGCTCCATTTATAAGGCCATGTGGAAATGCAAAAGTTTGAAGCTGCGCTACTGAAAAGACCCTTCCACAATCGCAAATCCTTTCTATCACTTGAAACGTGTATCTGGCATCCTACTGTTTACTTGAGTTAGAGGAAGCGGTGCCATTCTTATTCTGCAGAGGAACTACTTGGCATTGCTCCTCAAAGACACAAAATTCTGCAGAGATCAAGCAAAGAAAAGAGAAACGGTAGATCAACCGTTGAAGCTGCTGACCTCAGTTGGAGAAGTCGGAGCTTCTTGCAAAGCCTTTTCAACGACAGGCATGGTAGCATCAAGGTCCAGTTTGTTCAAAGCTACTGATGACTTTATAGGTCTGTTATGATGAGGAAAGGAGATGACACATGTAAATTTCTTCTGAAAGGCTCTTAAACGTAGAAAGTGCTACTGTTTGGGCTGATTGCTGTTTCTACTGCTCCTCATTGACTAAAATAGGCATGTTTAAGATGTTTTACTATACCAGCCTCACACTGTAACGTCATCACCAAGGATGTCTAAACTGAGAGGTAACCTAAATAGTTCACTAACACCTCCAGCTTCCTACTTTCTCTCTGTGTCTGCCTCTGCCTGCTTCTCTCTCTCTCTCTCTCTCTCTCTCTCTCTCTCTCTCTCTCTCTCTCTCCCCTTGAAAAAGGAGTGGAGTCACTTGTGGTCAATCTGTTAGATGGACCAAGGTAATCTTCCTTCTCATCCGAGAGACAGTGAAATTTACAGATGTTCTGAGACTTGCTGCAGAACAGAGTAGCAAAACAAGGCTGTCTCTCCAAGCTTTTCTGTCGCCACATGCTTTGCTTTTGAGTGATGAGGGATGGGTTAGCTGTTCTGGTAAGGGGGTGCCCGTTTTCAGTGTTCATGGTTGCCACTCGATGCCAAGGCAAGGCAGAGCCCGCCACAGCTCTTCTATATGCTTCCTCCCCAAAGAAGAGAGTGCAAGAAAAACTCACTTTTACAAGTAATTTAAAACAGATAATACAGGCTTTCCCTTCTGAACTCTAGCTGGCATGGTGAGTGCTCTCGTGAGAGGCAAAGTGTTGACATTTAGTTCTGCGTTTCTAAGTATTAGCACACATGCTGGGGGCTTTTTACATTACTCACTCAGGTCGCAGCGCCGGGCAGCCCGGCGGAGCCTTCTCCTGGCTCCATGCAGCTGCTGCGAGCCTGCGCGGACATCGTTGTCAAGTGTTGGCAGGAAACCGGCGCTGCTGAAACCCTCACAGCAGAAGCAACAAGTGGGAACGTCAGTGATTTCTTTTGAGAAGTTTTTAATTGTGCACGAAGAGACCCGGTGCCTAGCACACAACCTCTCCATCTCCAAGCTGCCTGGTTAAGAGTAAGCGTGTCAAAGGACCACGATCTTTTCCTTCTCACATCCTTACTCTCCTTGCTCCATTATTCCTCTGTGCTCAAAACCCAGCACATGGGAGGGAAAAACCCTGCTATTTCCGTGTGACCTGAAGGAATGAATCTGTCAAGTTAGTTCCATTTTCCTAATGTGAGTTGTTATAATAAGTTTAAGAGGCCACCAGAGCCCTTTGAGCTGGGAGCAAATCACAAATCATCATGACGCTACACCTAAGTCCCCTTTTATGGCATCGATAAATCAAAGGCAGCCTCCCAGTGTGAAAACTGGCTGCAGCAGTCACAAGGGCCAGGTTCTCAGGGATGCCAATGCCCAAACGTCTTTAGCTTTGCAGTGTATGTTTTGGCTGCGGAAGGTTCAATTTTTCAATTAAAGATTTGAGAAAAGCATGTGTATGTGAGAGAGAAAGAGAACAGCTTCAGGTAAGTTTGCCAAGCCAGACAACGAGGTGCTTGTTCTTCCCAGATTTTATTTATTTATTTTAACTTTACTTTTTGTGTTCATTTGACTTTCGAAAAGAATATTGGATATGGAGCTCAGCCAAAGAACGTTTGCACAAAATTCAATGCGACCTTCATTGTGAATTAAATGCAAGTTGTCTGAAGACACCGCATGGTTTAACATCATCAGGAGCTCTAGAAATTTGTTGAGATCTCATAGGAATTCTGGGTACATAAGCAAAAATATTTCTTGCATGATTCTAGGCAGAATAACATAGGAAGAGACTTGATACTTATCTACAACCTAAAGTTGACCTTTCCTGAAGATGACCAATGAACAATTTTTAAATGCTGTTAACATAGCCTGCTAATTTTAGCCTCATATTTCCAAGAATATATTTAGCATTATACTTGCTCCCTAAAATAATGTACCAGCTACTATTAATTAATAAAAAAGCAACAGAGAGGTTAGTTAAGTATGAAAACAACAGAACTGAATGATCACAGTCCCGAAGTCTGCCTGGATGTCAATCTTTGTCATGAGTTGATGCTAATGTGTTATTAGAATTATCTGGTTCACTTTTTTTCGAAAAAGAAAAATGATTTTGAAACCACAACGTTAAGTAAAATAAGCCAGGTGTAGGTAGTTAAATGTCACATGGTTTCTTATCTGTGAGAAACCTAAAATACAAATAAATAAGTAAAATCAAGGAAAGACGGCAAGAAATAAAAAGATAAACTTTCTGAACATGAGAAAGGAGACCAGAATGAGAGGGAACAGCCGGACAAGGGGTGAATGTTGGAAAATGACCACGACACGTTATATGCATGTGCCAATTCTCCAAATGTCAAATGTTACTATTACGTACTGGAAGCATATGCTAGTAAAAGAAAAACATTTTTGCATGCTTAATTCAGGGGCTACTAACATTTTTGTGGAGCTTCTTACTAAGTGCAGTCCCATTATATTAGCCTCACTGTGGTACTCACGATCAAAATCCAAGAATCGCTTGGCCTGTCATTCCTTGGGGCAGCATCTTCCTTCACGATGTCTGGACTTCAGCCCCTCCACCCACCCCCCACTTTGAAGCCCCCTCCTCTCATGAGGCATCTTCTTGGCTCCACACTGATTGCTTACTGTCTTCTGTAAACACAAAATTAATCTCTAAAGCTCTACTTTTAGCATCTTCCGTGATGCTTTGGAAGCTGTCATGGCTCCCTCTTGTGTCATCAGGTAAGCGGCATAGTTGTGCTCAAAGAATTAACCATCTCAGTAGCTTTCATAGGTACAGCGGCAAGCACAGACAGGCTCCCATATCCTCATGAGCTCATTGTGAGCAAGGAACTGACCTTTGACAACGTATGTTTAAGCATATTCTCTTTGTTAGACTACCCTGTGGGTCCTGAAAAACTGATTCATTCTACAGTAATAATACACACTAAGACAGTAGTAAGCCAGGGCACAGATTTATAAATTTTCACTGGGCCAACTACTAGCAGGCCTGGGAACGGAATAGAACCGGTCAGATCTGAACCAGGCACTCCCTTCCTGGTGAGCAGTTTCCCTTGGGAGACCAGACTATTTATCAGAGGGTGTGTGGGAGAACAGAATTGAAAAAAGGAAATTAATTGTTGCTTGAAGGAAGTCTGCCTCATACTCTCACAGCTGAGTGTTGACTCTCTCCACCCAAAGAACAGCTCAGACTGAAAAGGAAATAGAATTGCCCTTATCATCTAAATCAAAGCACCTATCTCCCTGGGGAGTGGTGGGCAAACAGTGTGCTTCCTTTATCTACTTACTCATTTATTATAGTTTCCTATACTTAAAAGCATAGAAGCATACTCCAAAGGAAAAAAAAATTATTTACTGGCCTCCAGATTCTGTAGCATGGTACTATTTAGCCATGCTTTCATCTTGGACTCTCTTCCTGAACAGGTAAGATTTCATAAGTAAGCTATTTCTAGCATAAGAAAAAGTTATGAAAATTCCAGCCATTTTCTTTTGTCAGTCCTGTGCCCACCTCACTGTGCATGCCCTCTCCCCTCTGCTCCTGCCACGGGATTCATGGGGCACTCCTGTGCCGCTTTCCTATTACCACCCAGCAGCCCTCACATTCTTCTGTTTTCCACTAAAAGCCCTTTACCCGGCTAGTGAGACACATCCATAGTCTATATCTACTTTTTCACATTTGTTAATTCATCAATCTTCTTTAAATAAAGATTTTACTAGTTTCCAAAAAGTTTAGAATGTAAGATACATTCTAGGTAAAGAAAGCAGATGTAAAAATAAACAAAACAAAGGTCTCGCCTCCAAGAAACAAAAGCATGAAGGCCGTGATACAAATACTCACAACGGGAATTTATTATACACATGGCCACGGCGTGTAGAAGAAATGCCAAGGATAATGAGATTCACTTTGTCCCTGGGACTTCACCGAAGGGTCGCTATCTGAACGTGACTCTTAAGGGTATGTTGAGAAGAATAACAAACACCCAAGATGCCTCTACGTTAATTTTCGTAATCTCTGGATCGTGTAAATATGTTACTTGGAAAAAAAGAATGTTGAAGATTAAAATAGGATTACTAATTAAATGACCTCAAGATGGAGCAATTATCTTTTGCCACCACATCCTTAAGAGTTGGAAAAGGGAAGAGTCATTCTCATTGTGATTCCATCTGAGAAAGATTTTACTGCTGCATTTAAAGACAGAGACCATAGCCAAGTGGAAAGGCTCTAGGATTTGGAAAAGGAAGAAAACAAATCCTTTGTTGAGAAAGAACCCCAAGCCTGATGTTAGCTGACATCTTGATTTTACTTAAATAAGACTTTTTTTTGAATTTCTGACTCCCAAAGCTGTGAGATGATGCTTATGTATTGGGTTAAGCCTCTACATTTATGACATTTTGTTACAGAAACAAATACTAACTAAAATAAAGGATTAGTGGGGTTTTTACTAGAGGAAGAGGCTAGTGAATGTTGCAAATCAAAGGATATATGTTGGATTGAGTGTCTATTGTAGTGCATAGGCATGGTGTCAAATCTTCGTAAGCATTAACCCATAAAAGATGCACTCCTTTTGTGTAGCAAATGACTATCAGTAGAGGCTGCTAGTGACTTCAACTAGGGAAGAAGCTTTGGAATCCATACATAAACAATAACTACAAGAAGGGTACAATAATATGAACCAGATACTGTGTACTTTAAATTCTAAGGTATGGAGAACAGATGGTGCGATGGTACAATGCCATTCCTCTAGCCTACAAACCCATCTTCATTTTGGCATCTATTCTAAGAGTTTGACCTGCACTTCCTTTACAATGAAGTGTGGGTCCTCCTCATTCTCTGCCTCGTATAGAATGAGCACTTTCCTCCAAGGCCCTATTTCTGTCATGCACTGTTGTGTTCTAATCAGTCAAGCTTGGAATTCCTAAACCTTCTACCTCCCAATCTCGCCTATGCTCAGTCGTGTGGCGTGATTCTGCAACATCTTGTGCCTCTTTTCGCATTCCAGATGCTGCACTAGTATGTACTATTCTAAGCTTATTCTTGCTATTCCCAATGAGTCAGGAATCATACTCTGTCTGTGAAGTCTCTTGTCCATCTTTTCTCTAGACTTCTGCAGCATTGACCATCCGGCACTGAAACTCCATGAACGAATCCCTCTGGTCGCCCCAGGCTCACCTGCTGTTCACTATACCTTAGCTCACAGCTGCTGCCCTTTCTACTGTTGGATAATCTACTGGCATGCCTACTCTGTAGTCAAAAGTGACCTGTTTTCCGAAGTTCAGTCTATTTCGGGCATTCTCAACCTGACCTCTCTGGAACATCAACATCACTGACTCTATTTTTTCTAAAATGTCCTTCTTCCTTGGATCCCAAAATGCTATTTTTTTACTCTTCCTTTTTATCTTATTAATTATTTTCAGTGTCTTGTAAGTGGCTGCCTAACCTCTTCTATCTTGCCCTACGGGGCTTCCCAGCGTTCTACCCTAAATCCGGATATCTTTTTATAATATTATACATCTGTAGATGCTAGGATCTTAATTTAGTTTGGATGTGAAAGAGAACTCAAATTTCTAATTACTACCATTCTATCTTTCTAAACAGTTTTACCTGCTGTTGGTTTAGTAGCATGCTGAACATAGAAGAGAAATCAGAAGTGATGTTTTAATTTTAATTTAAAAATGTCATATATATTTCTATAGACAAGTAAGATGTTACAGTATACATGTACATTATGGAATGATTAATCCAAGCTCATTTACATATACATCACCTTCTATATTTATCATTTCTGGTGAGCCTTGTTGTAAGATGTAGTTCCTGCCTTTGAAAACTGAAAATCAATTTAAAAGGATGCAACAAACACATACATATAAAATTGTAAGGAGTGACCTAAGGTTGGACACACTCATCATCAAGAAAGCAACTGAATGTTGATTAAATCCAGTTGATAACTAGGACAACAAAAATCCCTTCCTTTGTGAATAAAAAGGACACAGAGTCAGCAGAGAAGCAGACTAACTGTTCTTTCTCTTTCCTGGAGTTGAGACAGAGAAAATTATATGAAGAAAATTCTTGTAATCATGTAATCATTTTCTAAGTTGTACTCAGCCTTGAACAAAGGCTCTTTCTGTGCCTCCTCCTTGTAGGTGCCTCGCTCCATAATTTGCAATAGAAGTCATTGAAATTAAGTCTAACTTCATGGGTTTGTGAGATATTTTAAAATATATTATTCTCATAGTTTAAAAAAGCAGAGGAAACCTATCTGAGGAATCAGAGTAAGAAAAATATTTCACAGATGAGTTCTGCCTGCTGAAATATTTATTTCCATATTTGCGATTACAAGTCAGGCACCTGCATTTTCCAGCCTTTAGCTCACTAATAAAACAGTCTCAAGCAACTAATCAGATAAGAAATAAAAATTTGTTTCTTATTAGAGTTACAGTTACTAGTGTGACTTCTTTTCAATAGCCACTCCCAGCAGACAACACAAAGTAACAAAACCTGTTAGGTTCCAGTCTGAATGGATCAGGTCAACCCAGGCATATCCTGATGAAAACGTCTCTTTCTGGTCCATTAGGCAAGAGTTCCAAATGGTCTGGAAAATTCAGAGTGCCATTTTTCTGGCCCTGGTTCTCCACCTGGAAATTTAGAGGCCACATTTCTCACTGCTTTACAAATCCACAAGTTTCTATTTTTATACTAAACAGGACTTATTCTTCTACTACATAATTCTCCTTCGTGAGAAAGGAAGCAAGCAAATCTTCCACACATTGATGCCTACCTAAATCTTGACATGATCATGATCAAAACCCATACCAGACACAAGGTGCTACTCCAGGAATATCTTACTAACACGTACAATCTTTTCAATATGTGTAACAACCAAAGCTTTGAAATCCAACTGAAAGAAAAGTTGGAGCAACATGTACTTTAAAAATCACTTACCTAGGGGCTGGAAGAGTGGCTTATCAGCTAAAGCATTTGTTTAGCAAGCACTTAGGTAAGTGCTAAGTACCTGAGTTTGATTCTCCAGCACCATGTAAGCTGGATGTGGATTATGGGCGTAATCCCAGCACTCAGAAGGCTGAGGCAGGAAGATTGCCATGAATCCAAGGCAAGCCTGGGCTCCATAGTGAGTCCAGCCTGGGATATAGAGCGAGACCCTGTCTCAAAAAAAAAAATTTGTTCACCTAACACATCAAACAAGAAATGAAACTTATTTTCGTTTTGATAACCTGTTTTTAATAAGCATTATGAATAAATCTTTGTACTATTTCAAATTCAAATTTACAATTAAAAATTCACTTCCAGTGACACTGTTTAATATGTAGTACAACATCAACTTTAGTATGTCTGTCAAGGAATAGACATGAGGCTACATGTTAACTCCCAAGGACAGACAAAGCTGGGCTCTGCTATAACATTTATCAGGACTTGTCAACCACCATTCAGAAACACACACACACACAGGAAGGCCGTCTGATTTATTACAAAAACAATATGGAAGGAAAAGGGTAGTATCTTCAAAAAACACAACTTTGTTAATTGGATTACCATTAACAAAATATCTAGTTTACCTCCTACCTCAAATGATTCACAATTATCAGTTCCAAATGAACCATGATCTATACAGAAAGAATAAAATAAAACAATATAAACTTTAGGAAAAAGATAAGTATGATTTGGGGGTAGACTTTGAAGATAGACATAAAAACTAAAAATAAGGAGGTTAATAAATAAATTGCATTAAAATAAAGAAATTACACTTTTCAAAAGATACTATTGGGAGAGGAGTGGGCAGTTCCACAGAGAGGATGAAGTCATCCAACACACTCACATCACGAAATATGGAGACAAAAAAGAGCCTGAGAAAAAGATTGACACCACCAGAATAAAACAGGAAAGACCTGATCAGCCAGTGCACAAAAGATGATAGGTCTACGGCCAACCAACATCTGGAAGGTACTTTAGCTCTGTTAGTACCTTAAATGGCAAAAATGGCTCATGTCCTCTCCCACTGGTCTCCACTCCCTTTACTATGAAGATGGGTGGAAATAACTGATCTTGGCTCTGAGTTAGGCTGTGTGACTCACTTACACCAATGGGATATTAGCAAATGTCATGCAAACAGATGTTCTCAAAGCACTTGCACAACTGGGTTTGTTTGCTTTTGCACCTGTGCCATTTCTATGAAGATTTTGTGAAAAAAAAAAAACCTATCGAACAGATAAGAGCAGCCCTAGTCATTCCAGCTTTAGCCAGTGTGAGTCATCTCATATTCGGTGGACATCCTGCCTTATACCCAGACATAGACAGGACCTGCCAAATAAGCTACCCCCACTTGAGATCAACACACACTCGCTGTGTGATGCCTCTGACATTTTGTGGTTACTTGTTTTGCAGCATTATTGTGGCAGTCGATGACTGATACAATTAGTCATAAGAAAGTTGAAAACTCAGCGCAACACTACTATACATACACTAAATTGCTGAAATGAAAAAGAAGGAAACTCCAAAAGATTAAGGATTGGCATTAGTTTAAAGGAGACAGAATCTTCACATATTGCTTGTTTGGTCAGTTTTGAGAACTGTTTGCAGTATTTATTGTAGTGAGCTCACACACACCCTGTGGCTAGCAGTTTTACTTCTAAGAACATGTATGTATGTACTAAGATGTTTATAAAATGGTTTGTTTTAATCAATGGGTAGGAAACTACTCTGGTGTCCATCAATAATAAAATAGATAAATGAAGTATGCTATATTTACGCAAAACGTAATAGTGGTAGAAGGCACTATCACACTGATGCTATCAGATACAGGTAAAATTTACGTTCACAGTTGGGAATGGTGGCATGTGTCCATAATCACATGTTCTTGGAGGCTGATGCAGGAAGACCACCAAGTTCAAGCCTGATCTGGGCAATTTAGCAACTTAGTGATGCTTTCACCAAATAAAAACTTTGAAAGTCTGGGGATGCACCTCATTCAATGTGAAGGCCCTGTGTTCAATCCCCACTGGTGAAAGAAGAAGTAGAAGCCAGAGGAAAGAGAGGAGCATGGGGTGGACAGAAAACATAAAAGTCACCGTATTTTACATTTCCATTTCAAATAAAAACATGAAAGGGTAATCACTGTTACTAGGTAACCAGGAGAGTGGTGATTCTCACATGCAGACCAGCTACTGGGAGTGACTGGGGCATTCTGGATTATTAGTAATTAGATTTCTTGTCTGCTACTGGTCGTTCTGCTGTGTTCAAAACTGAACACGAGAAAGGCAAAAGCAGCTATCTGTGTCTTTAAATTAATGAGTGTGGCTTGATTTCAATAACACTGTATTTCCAAAATCAGGCCAGAGCCATCTGAGTCCTGGGCTGCGGTGAGCTGAACTCCACTGTCAATGTGAGAAAGCAGTCAGCCCCACAAGAGAAAAAGTGCCACCTGGACTACCTCTACTCTGTTCCCACTCCCTGGAACAGCATCACTGAACAAAAATGGTAACCAAAAACTCTCTCTAGATGTTATAATTTTTATAATGAAGTTTGGTCAAAAAAAGGAATAGAAGTTAAGCTGAATTTCAGCAAAAGATGATGTAACATTCAAGGAGAATGGAAAAAATGAAGGGAATTGTGCAAACGTGTGCATGCGAGTGTGAGTGTTTGAGCACATGGTTGTGGGTGGAGGAGAACTAAGAGAATAATAAAAAGTGAAAAACACATACTTAGTTTGGTTAGGAGGTCTTAAGAGTTAGTAAGCAACAACAACAACAATAGCTCTTAGTCACTGCCCACATCCTTTGGAATCATTGGCACTTCAGGAGCCAGAGCAGAAGTCCAGAGATGCGCTGTCTCTCGCTACGAGGGGCCCTGACTGTTCTCCAACCCCGGGAAGCATCGTCTCCTTGCACTGAACGATCTTTTTCTTTCAGGGTCAACTCCCACATCCCACTCATCCTTCCCTCTCTGAACGCTGTCCAGGGAAACTCTGTGTGTTCCTTCTCCTGGCATTCCACAAATAGAACACAGCGAGACATTAATGAAGAGAGAAAACAGTTTTCCATTTATTTTGCTTTCAGAAATATACTTGGAACAGTTTGTGCCAGAATTGTACTATATCAAAGAAACCATAATCCAAAAGACTAACTCATTTTAAATGATAACCAACTGCATTTTGTATTTTCACAGAATTACTTTATTTCCGTAAAAAACAGAATTTCCATTTTTCCAATGAAGTAGCTGAGTTTCTAAAGCTTCCTGTGGTCTATTTACATTTCCTACAGTAACCTCCTTAGGCAAGAGACCAAGTCAAACATGAGACTTATTTTCTATTCGATTTTCCCTTTTTAAAGGAGCCTCTATATTTCTTGACCTTGTCAAAACCTCAGAAACAACAGTTTTCCAATGAAAGTAGCAACAAATTACCAGATGTGTTTCTATTAAAAAATTAGTATCATTGTCTCTGGTTGCGTATTATGTGTTTGGATTATTTTCTCAAGAATCACTTAGTAGGAAAATAAAGCTGAGAATGTCTGTGAGGAATGGGTGAAAATGTCCTTTGAGGGGCTGCGAGACACTCTTGGGAGGAGCTGATTGCTAGCTGCTTACACAAGATGGTGAGGTCAGGAGATCAAGACCTTGGAGTGGTCAGATTTACTCACTTATTTAAGCACTGTTGATTGATGACTTCTGTCTGACCATGACTGTGTTCAGTGCTTGTAGGCAGGAAAAAAAAAAAAAAGATTTCTTAGTCGTAATGCTGTAGTTCCATAAAAGATGCTCTCTAATTTTTGAAAAATGATTACAAAGTGATTATAAAATGATTACAAATATAATAAACTTGAAACTTCATCAAACAAATTATTTTGAGTCCTTTTGACTTTCTCACATCCTTTGGGGAACAACAGAACAGGACTACTACTTAGAATTCACAGATTTTAAATAGTTCCCTGGATGTCATGCAGCCCAAAGGTCTTCTGTGCTCCCGCCGCCTGCGATGGCCCTCAGGCGCCTCGTTCACCTCTGCACATTAGTGGCTGGAGCTGACACGGTCTGAGGAATGCTTCCTATCCTTTTGGAAGAAACCCACTGACCCATGACTCCGGGACCTTCTTGGCACTATCCCTCCTGCCCAGGCAGGAGGAATTACTTACCCGGGTGTTAAATATGGAACAAGAAAGTGAATCACTTTGTGTCATCTTTCTCTCTCCTGAAAGCAATCTACCTGCGGGAAGCATGACTTTTAGATGGATAGATAGACTTTTAGGTTGTAGGACTCAGAATTGAGAAACTAACTCACTTGCTTGCAGATATACACCCTGGCCTCCAATCTGGTGGCTTTTTATAGTAATCAAAATAAAATGTTGGGTCTCCACATGCCAATTGCTTTGTTTGACTTCTCAGTGGGTTCAGACCTTAGACAGGAAGCAGGCATGTTATTATAGCCTCCCCTCCTGTGATCTCACTATCTACTGCAGTAGATGATGAATTTCAAGAAAAAGAAGGTTGGGCGGGGCATGGAATTTGTATATAAAACCAAAACAGTGCTCAGAGGCATTTCACAGAGCCAGGATGCAAGCTTTGGGCCTTGGACTTCAAGGAGGGGCATGCAAATCTTTGACCTTGACTACTTTTTAAGTGCCCTTTGAAGGCTAACTCCAGAGCAGTGACCATGTTCTGGCTATGCAGGCATCATAGCAGAGCTCAGTGAGCTGAGGGTGACAGGCCATATGTAGTTGTCCGATTTTGTTGGAAAAAAAAGCTTTATTGGAACACAGCTACTAAGCTACTAAAAGGTAAACTGAGGCACAGTGGAAACATTAAAGGGTTTATTTGAGCAAACAATGATTCATGGATAGGACAGCTCCAAACTGTAAGTGGTTTGAGATCTCCACTTAAGAAATGGAAGAGACAGACTTTTATGGAATGAATGTGGAAGTAATACAAAGTAAATATCTTCTTACAGTTATAAAATTATCTTATTTGGTCTATTCCACTAGAAAGTTGGTAGTTATCTAACTGTATGTTTGCTGGCTGCTTCCGATTGGTTGAGCTTACTTTTTTTTTTTTGATCTTTAATATAGATGTTTACAAGAAATGGCTCCACTTAAGTCGCCCTCCTGATTGCATGTGGAGCGCAGTTAAGACACTCACAAGGTCTAACTAGCTTTGTCTGCGCAGATTTTTCAGGCCTATCTTCACCTCAATTTATGTTAGCACAGCCAAGCTTATTTCTTTGCAGGTATATTGTGTATAATGTTTCCGCGCTACTTCAGCAGACCTGAGTTGGTGTGACAGAGACCACATGGCTCACAAGCATAAAATATTTACCACCTAGCCCTAGATCCCCAAACACTAATAGCTGGATAGTTTGCTGTCCTCTGCCATTTCACAACTATACTTACAGGCCCACGAGAGAGTCTGGCTTTGCAATTTGTAGTATAAGTCTAATCTTGGACCAAGGGAGGATTGGTGCAGAAATTGGGCAACTTGTCAGCCTTGGAGCACAATGGGATAATAACTTTTGTAAATCTTGGAGATCTGTACAAAGCTGCAAGCTTGGCCCACGGAGAAGTAAACCGATTCGTTATAGAACAAAGAATGGGAACTGAAGGCAGCCCCTCCCAGGTGTTCAGAAAACCTGACCCTCCCTGGGAAGGCTGACCTAAATAAAGGTTGTGAAAGAAAGCTGGTAAATGGGATGGCTTCACCTTGAGGAGACAGAGAAGTCACATGATGCTTTGGAATGGACTTTGGTTTTTAAGAAATGTTTTTTTTTCCTCTCTACAAATGGCTAAGATATACTTCAATTTGTATACATTTTTAAAATATGGCTAGAAAAAAAGGAGGAGGCTTTAGCGATTCCAGATGAGGGACATGGCCCAAGAAAACCCAGTGGAAGAAAGGTGGCGGGAACTTCCTGAAGGAGAATAGGAGCATCCGGAGGACCCTGACTGGAACCTCGGAGGCGAAGCAGCTGGGCCAGAGGAGGTAGAAGGCAAGCGGAAGCAGAGGCCCTCGGCCGCAGAGGGAGGTAGAGCCCTTCTGCACATGGGAGGGAGGAGAGGACCCCCCTGCCCAGCAGAGCAAGCTACACTGACACCTCAGCCAGCAGCCTTCTGGGCCTCAGTGGGGGGAGGAGGTCACTTTCTAGGTGACAAGGAACTTGTGTGAATGATGCCATTCTGAGCCAAAGACCTAGTTCGGAGACTGGTCAAGGCCATCCCCTTAGTCAAATCACAGTTCAAAAGCTTAGGAGTTTTATGGGACCCACACAGTAGAGAATGATATCGCGCCACACCCAGTCCATGTATGAGAAGATCCAGCTACTCAGAGTGATCCACAGACCTGAGACAAAGATTTTCACACTGTGACGCTTCAAGCAGGAAGAACTCGATTTAAATTAGATTTTAGAAACACTCATATGTGAAAATCTTTACATGTTCTGAGACTTAGTTTCCTTATTTAAATGAGAGAATGACTGCTCACAGTGTGGCAGCTTAGGTAGCATACGAAGGTGACCGGCTCCTGGGTCCGCAGGGAGGAAGGGTGGAACATGCTTGCGGCTGTGCCTGGGAAAATCACAAAGACCCCTCCGTTGAGTGGACGTCTGCCCCCTAGCCAGTTCCTCTGCTGGCACTGTCCCCTGCTCTGCGTCCTGGCTGTCACGCTAGCATCTTCGTTCCACGGTGCCCATCTGCCATGATGTTTCTGCCTTGGGGCTAGCCAACCACGGAAGGATCACGGTAAGTCTTTTTTCCTTTAGGTTGTGTTCTAGTGTTGTATCCAGCACCAGGAAAGCTGACTAATATAGAAGAGGTTTGTCAAGATTAAACACAAAATTGTATGTAAAAATGCCTTGTGTCAAATTGGGCACATCTAGAATATTTGATATCCACTAAATATCATTTCCTTCATGTATTTCCCATAATAAATTGGAGATAAAAGAAAGTGATAGACATGAATCTGAATTATGTGTAGAATATGGCCTCTCTCTCTCCCACTTCCTAGTATTAAGACTCGAAATAGGGACTAAGATTTACAAGTCACAACTGCCGCAGATATTACATCTAACATCGCTTTTCCAAATATCCAATACATTTTCCCCACTATTTTTATTAATATGCAAATGTAATACATAGTATTTACAATGAATTTGAGTATTTCGTGCACATATGTATCACATCAACTTCACAATCCCTTCCCATCTTCTACCATCCCACCCCCTCCCTGTCCCTTCCCTTGGCTCCAGCTATCACTTCCTATGGTTCCAAAGAATGACTGCGTTCTGGGTTTTCCAAGTCCGAGAAACCGTTCAGTGTTTAACATATTAATCTTCCGCGCCTAAGTCTTTCACTCAAGTCACCACTCTACCTCAGCTTCCTATTCCTCTAATGGGCTCGCATTAGTCAAATCTTGATATCTCCTCTCTGAATCCAACCAATCCCTTCATTGGGATATTCACCAAAAGTTTTTTTTTCCATATTTTCCTACATCTTTGTTTTTATTGCTAAACCTGGCCTTACCCACCAGTTCACATTAGAAAATAATTATAAGCATGTAGTTCAAAAGGATAGTTAATTTGGGAAAGAAGAAAAAATAATAAATAAATAAATAAAATTCAATTACCTTAGCTGAATACTGGAAGGTGCATATTTGTACATTCACAAGGTAATGTTTACACCAATCAGTTTCCTTAGGATAAACTTGCATTAGTGACCTAATAAGTGAATTGCTGCAACAAAACAAAGTTAAAACTATATCACATTGCTACATTCAATGAACTTAAATCTATACCACATAAATATACTTAAAGTGACAGACATGTAGACAAATCTAGTTATTTCTTAATTTCCTAACTTTCGTATCTTATTTACTCATATTTCACTGATTACGAACCTACTTTTTTCTCAGTTCCTTCTCCTCCAGCTGTTGTCACTTTTTCTCAGGGGTCATTGGTGTAGCTGGTCTCCCTTTCACTGTCCAAGTTTCCTTTAAGTATTTTCTGCAGTACTGGCTCAGTGGCTGCAAATTCCTTTAAGCTGTCTCTGTCATGGAAAATTTTAAGTTCTCCCTTTAAGTTAAAAGATAATTTTGCTGGATATAGCAGTCTTGGCTGGCATCTATCATCTTGGATGATATTGCTCCACGATTTCCTTGCTTTTAGAGTTTGGATTGAAAAATCTACCGTTATCCTGATGGGTTTATCTTCGTAGGTCACCTTCTGTTTTTCTCTTAATGCTTTTAGTATTTTTCTCTTTGTGTTGGGTTTCTAGTATTTTAATTATGATGTGTCATGATGAGGGTCTCTTCTGATCAAAGTTGTTTGGTGTTCTATATGCCTGCAAAAGGCCCATGTTCATTTCTCTTCTTAGATTTGGGAAATTTTCTTCCATTATTTCATTAAACATGTCCTTTAAGCCTTTTGTTTTGTCCTCAGTCTTCTCCTCGATTCCCATAATTCTGAGGTTATTTCTCCTTGAATCATTTATCAGTTGTTGTAATGACTCACTTTCTTTATTTACTTTGTATTCTTCATGGCCTGTATGTTGCAGCTTAGTCACTTTATTTTCTAGGTCTGACACACTATTCTGAAGTTGTTTAAAGTGGTTGCTTATTATTATCTGTGTGTTTTTCATTTACTAAATATCTGCATTCAATTTTCTATAACCCTGCTGTGTTATTCTCTATTTTCTTCTTTTGTCTTCATTAACTTCTGGTATATTTCTTCTCTGGTCTCCTCTAGTTGCTTTTCAAGGCTTGCTTTTTGCTTATCTGTGTATTGGTGTAGCTCTTCTACTGTCTGTTTAATTTCCTGCTTTAATTCCCGTTTTATTTCACTGAATTTCTGGGCCCAGAAGTTGCCATCCTTTTTGCCATATTCATCTTTATTTACCCTGACTTCATCTCTGGGGTTTCAGGTCTTTTTGTAGGAGATTTGTGACTGCGCTTCCCCATTTCTTCTTTGGTCTCCTCTAATTCCTTTTCAAGGCTTGCTTTATGCTTAGCTAAGTGTTCTTGTAGCTCTTGTGCTGTCTGATTTATTTCCTGCTTTGCTTCCCAGTTTAACTCCTCCTTTAATTCCTGTTTTAATTCACTGACTATCTGGGCCCAGAGGTTACCATCATTTTTGTCCTTTTCTTTGGGTTCAGCACCCCTTGCACCCTCCCCTGGGGAATCAGATCTTTTTGTATAAGATTTGTTACCACGTTTCCCCATGGTACTGCTACCTCTGACTATCTCTGGTGCACAGGAAAAGTGAATGGCTCCTGCTGACGTCACTGCCTGCGAAGGCTGTTGAGTCCCATTTCTGATCTGGGATTCCGGGATCTTTTGGGGGGGGGGGCACACACTGCGTTTATAGTACAAACACCTGTGGGTTGGTGCTTCTGAGGCTGGGGCCGCCCGCAGCCAATGATTCCCACTAGTCCGGGTCCGTGCTTACCTTGGGCTGAGTTTCTGGCCTCTGGACCTTGTTTGTGATCTGCGGGTGCCGGCAGCACGGGGCCGCGCTCAGTCGGCTGCTTCTGACCTGCCCACAGCCTCTTCTCCCCTTGTTGTGTGCTCCGTCCTCTCCAGCTCCGTTCAGTCAGATGTTCAGGTCCCCGTGAGCTTTCCTCTGTCTGCTGCTGCCTGCCATTTGCCACAGGCTGAGGCAGCTTACTAGACTGCGGAGATTTTTTTTTCCCTCAGGTTTTGATGATCCTTCTGAGTTTCTGGCCTTCCGCTGGTTTCCTTTCAGTTTCTGGGGATGTGCCTTTCTTTCCTAGTTACACCAAACACACTTTCTCTACCTTCTTGACTTTTTCAGTGAGTTGCTGAGGAGACTTTGTGCAGTGCTGTTACTCAGCCGCCATCTTGACCGGAAGCCTCCAATACATTTTTTAAAACCTTGAAATAACAGAAAGGCAAGGTATATGACAATATCAGAAATAAAAAATAAGAAAACAATATAAGCCAATAAACAGAGAGAATTTTCACAGAGTGAATCACCCATGAGGATGGAATGAAACTCATGCTTTTGGTTTCCATAAATCGTGTCCCACCCTCTGAAGCAGAACTGGACAGACAGCCCCAAAGAAGGTAAGAGACACGTTGCCTGAACCTGAAGGTCAGGGCTTTGTTCTGCTCAGGAAGACAGGAGTCCACTCAACAATTCTTAGAAATTGTGTGTCAGGCAAAGGCATCACCACTCCCTGCTCTCCTATCTCATTAAGGCTTCTCCTCAATCACTCCGTCTTTCTATTGTCTCCATTTAGAAGCTAACATTCTTGGGTACCATCACAAGAAACTGATGGCACCATGGAGGGAGAATACTTCAGCCACCTAACAAAGTGTTGCAAGAAGGAACACAAAGAGAAAGCACAGCAGCTCACAGGTAGAAGCGCTGAAGCCCTTCAAGGGCTATATTGCTAGAAGGAGAACTGTCGATCGTGCATGAATCTACACTCAGTCACAGGACCAGGCACTCTGAGTGAGAGAAGACTTAAGCCTAAGATCTGTGGACTCACAAAATATGAATGCCAACTCACCAGGCAGGCGGTGAGAGCCAACCTTCATGTCGGGGGATAGGCTTGTGCGGGACCGGAGTGAGCATCTAGCATTAATAGAACAGAGAACTGGCCTACAACACCTGTTACTAGGAGAGTATTGTGGTTTGGATCTAGAATGTCTCAAAGCCTTATGTTTGTGGACGTTGTGGATTATCTGTAACTACCACATGCCATTGAGAGTTGGGTCCTGGTTGGAAGGGGCAGGTCACTGAGGGTGTGGGGATCACTAATTGTGTGGGGTGGATCAATGGGAGTGTGGTGGATCGCTGAAGGCGCAGCCTGGGAGAATACACTCTTGCCCTGACTTCTTTCCAGTGCCTGATCTTTCCTTTTGTGATGTCATGAGCAGTTGGGCTCTGCCTGACCCTTTCCACCATAAACGGAATCACACTTCCTGAAACTGTGAGCTAAAATAAATCTTCCCACCCTTAAGCTGTGGATGTCAGAGGAATTGGGTCCCTACAATAAAAACATAACTAAGACAAACAGCAAAGCCTGGCCCTGGAGTGACTTTTTCCCAACAAGAAACGGGCAAAAAAAATTAAGAAAAATGAGTGAAGTCTATAAAAAAACAACTATATAAAGTACATAGAATAGAGTCCTTAAATCTAAAAAAGTAAAACCTTTTATTATAAATATTTCAACTATATAAAAGTAAAAAGAATATTATATTAATTATTTATGGGTGTAATGCTATTGCCCAAAGTTCAGCAACTTAAAGGCAACATATACTCACTATTTCACGATGTCTACGGGTTGAAAGTTGTTGCATAGAAAGTCTTCCAAAGTACTATTGTTAAGTTGTTGTTTTCCTCAGCTGTATTTATTGATGCATAAGTGGGATATTTCCACTGGAGGGAGGAGGAGGAGGCTCATGAGTCTCAGGGAAACTCAGGTTTGCGTGATAGAAGCTGTCAGGGCCCAAGTCTGAGAGTCCCACCTATGCTGGGGCTTGCAGTTCCTAGATGCAGCTCTGTGGCATGTGCCCTCAGGCCCTTGGGTGGGTGCTGCACCTCTGAGACTTAAGGGCCCTGGGGGCACAGAGCAGTATTTGTCTCTACTGCGGTATAATCGATTACGAAAGAGGAGTCAATCCCTCAGAAGGAGTTGTCGTCAGTGCAGCAGTGGTAGCTGATGGGGCAGTCCTGCTGGCAGCATCCAGAGAACCATAACAAATCCTAGGACCAAGGAGCCAGCAGCGAGCACAAAGGAACTGCAGCTCCCTGGTGTAAAGCCTGCCCGGAGCAAGCAAGAAGACTGCAACCACCACGAGGGCTCTCAGGAGCAAGCACGAGAGTGCCGCAGAGCAGAGTCCTGAAGTAAAACCGCTGCCCTCCAGAAAGGTGGTGCTGAGAGGCAAGCAGTAGAGCTGGCAGGCGCACAGTCCCCAGGGCAGTGTGCCGTTTCTGTAAGGCATCACCTCCCCTGGCTTTCTGTGCTGGCTGTTAAGCCATTTTCTGGCTTGTAAGTGACCCCTCATCCATGCTCCTTGAGGTAGCCTTTCATCCGTGCTTTTGTAGGTAACCCTTCACACATACTCCTGTAAGTGACTCCAATAAACTCATTGGCTCACCCAATTGGACTTCGGGGCAATTGTTGCTGTGCCCTATCTGGGGTAAGAAGACACTGGGGTCCACATCTATCCGGGAAAAGGTGGAACCAAGTTCAGGTTCCACGGAGGCCAGCCCTTCTCTGTCTCACGGAGCTGTAGTCAAGACTCAGGCAGGGAGGGATGTACTTTTACACTCACTTTTTTTTTTTTTTAAAGAATGCGTAGGACAAGTCTTTATTTAGACACAAAAGGACAAAGGGGTAAAAGTTCTTGCTATCTGGGAGCGGGCACTGAGTAGGAATGCCATACAGTAACTCTTCATCGACAGAACAGTTGTCTTGTTGTCATAGGACTGAGAACATCGATTTTACTTTCCTCACCAAGGGCCAACCTTAGCTTTTAACAACATGATTTTATTAGTGAATTCACACTATCACATACACACCATCCCTGCACCATGGTCTATCAGTCAGAAGCAAGTTACAGTGCCAGTCATCCAAAGAAAAGAACACATAGAAGCATGAGCATTGGAAGGTAGGGGTAGAGGAAGACCCCTTTAAGAGTCACTGTTCTTGACAGTCTGCTCTCTGGGTCCCAGTGGTTCATATACTTGTCACCTGCAACATAGAGTCAGCCTTTCCCAAGGTCTCCAAAACTCTCACCGCATTACAATGTCTGCTCAAATTCCAGAATTTCATATTTTAAATCAGGTCTCACTAAAAATGACATTCTTTGAATATAATTCTTCTTCATCTATGATTTAATAAAATCAACAGGTGTAAGTCCTTATCATTTGATGGCTGGACAAGAAAAAGTTAAGTGTCATAGTGATTCTCATTCTACAGAATGGAAAGAAGGGATTGGAGGAATGGCACAGCAGTAAAAGAACTTGCCTGCAATCATAGCACACGGGAGGCTGAGGCAGGAGGATTGCCATGAGTCTAGCCTGGGCTCCGTAGTGAGTTCAGGACCAGCCTGGACTACAGAGTGAGACCCTGTGTCAAAAAAGAGAAGAAGAAGAAGAAGATGAAGAAGAAGAAGAAGAGGAGGAGGAGGAAGAGGAGGAGGAGGAGGAGGAGGAGGAGGAGGAGGAGAAAGAAAACATAAAGGTGTCAGTGCGCTAAGCAGTTCTGAAACCTGCCAACTGGCAACTCAGAATTTTCTTGGTTACGTTTCAAGGTTCAAGAATATTTCCTGTGTAGCTCCTAGCTCCTGCTTCTGGGATCTTGGATCTGTGCTCTGAGTCATCTTGCTTTTCCATGAAAGGTAGCTTGCATTTTCATGTGAGTTATTTTCATAGCCTACTTTCTACAGGCAGAATCTAGTGGACCCAAGAAGCCTGTTCTTACTCACATATGCTCTATCTCTGTCTCCTCTCCTCTCTCTCTCTTAAAACAAGGAGCTTTACTCAGGAAACTGACATGAGGGGAGTTGTGAGGGACAACTAGGAACCAAGGATATCTCTACAGCTAATAACTGCAAGAAACTGAAGCCCTCAATCTTAAAATCACAAGAAACAGAATTCTGCCAACAACACTAGTAAGCTTGGAAATAGATCCTCCCTTAGCTGAATCTCTGAGAAGAGCAGAGCCTTACCCTCATTGTGAAGGCAGCTATGTGTGATGTGAAGCACGGAACTCACCTCAACTGTGCCCGCTTTCCCAGCACCCACAAAATGTGTGGTAATAAACGTACATTGTTTTAAGCCAGAAAGGTTGTAGTAACACCACTATACTGAAAGTGAAAATCTAATACAGATAACACATTAGATTGGGCCAGTATAAGGAGATTTCTCGCTTTATCTATACTCCATGCCCACTTTCCCATGCCTGCTAATTATTTTGAAGCAAATATTTAAAATATCATATAATTTCATTCATAAATATTTCAGTATGTGTCTCTAAGATGCAAGAACTCTTCCATAATATGCAGGTGCATGCAATTACATCTTGACAATGAAAAACAACCTTGAATATTATGAAACATACATTGTTCCAGATTCTCTAATTGTCTCCCAGTTTTTCTATAATTTGTTATTGTATATTCGGTTTCTGGTAGGTCCTATTCATAGAATGTTGATTTGTCTCTCAGTTTCTTTAAGTCTATAGGTGGAATTACCCACCTCGCCTTCCTCATCCCTCCTTTCCTTTTTGTATATCTTCTTCCCTTGCAATTTGTTGCCCACGGTGAATTGCCCATTTACTTGGACTTTACTGACTGCACTTCTACAGTGGTGTTTAATGTGTTTCCTTATGTACAAATGAAGTTCTAAACCTCGGAACTGCTGACATTTTAGATCAGATAATTCTTTGTTACAAATGGTCTGCACCATGCATTATAGGCTGCTCAGTAGCATCCTCAGCCTGTCCTCACTAAAGACAAGCAGTTCTGCATCTTATGCACAATAACAAAACACAGCTCCAGACGTAGCCTCATGCCGCCAGGCATGAGGAAAGCTTGATGAGGTAGAATGGCCTGGTAGGACACGTTCCTGACAGTAACTGTGTAGGATGAGCAAATAAAAGTGCAGGCATCTTTGTGACCTAAAAGTATACATTAAGAAATAGAATCAGGATTGTGTACAGACTGAAGTAAGAATGCCTATAGTAGTACTTTCCTGAATTTCTAAAAGCAAAAAAATTTAAGCAGAATGTAATGAATCAGCCAAGGTGGCGCATGCCTCCAATTCCAGCACTCTGGTAAACTGAGGCAGGAGGATCACAAGTTTGAGCCCAGCCTGGACAAATTAGCAAGTTAGTAAGACCCTGCCTCAAGATATACAAAGTAGAGAGAGCTAGTAGAGAAGACCCTGGGTTTGATCTCCAGTACTAAAAGAAAATGAAATGAAACACCAGTTTCTGCAGCAGAATGAAAATTTGCTGTGAATCAGTGAACTGGGTCAGACGTTTGAGAAACTCCCAGAATACTGAGTTAATGATGAAAGGAATCGATTAATTCATACAAAAGCATTTATTTGTTGGGTGTCCACTATATACTATACACTCCAATCAAAATACAAGAATAAATGAGACATTTGATTCCAGCATGTGATACCGTCATCTTAATGAGGGAATGAACAAGTTTAGATAAACAAATATAAGCAAATAATTGCCGATGTTTAGGAGGAAATGAGGAAAATAAATTAAAGGTATAATAGAAAATATTCGGGCAGAAGAGAATAAACCACAATACATAAGATAAAGGGGAAGACCTCTTACAGAACAACCTGCATGACAAGGGTGTGGCCAAGCATCCACGCGGATCACAAGGAAGATCACGGAAAGCACGGCTACCAGCATTTCACAGGCCAGTAGGCAGAGGGGCCTAACAGCGGAATGGGAGCACTGTGCCTTGAATGGTGTTTGTCATGGCACTGGAGACTGAGCCCAGAGCTTCTGTACTGAGCTGCAATCCCAGTTCTTTTTTCTTTTTTAATTGAGTCTGGATCTCACCAAGTCACAAAGTAGCCCTGGCTAGGTTCTGACTTGCTATCCTCCTGCCTCAGTTTCCATGAGTACTAAGATTACAGGCTTGCAGGCTTACTCACTGGGCCTGGCTGATTTGAATATCGGAAGCCCCCTTGTTAAAAGTTTGGTTGCCAGGGTGATGTTCCTGAGATGCGATGGAATCTTTGGGTGGTAGAGTATTGCAAGAGATTCTGAAGTCACTGGAGACATAACTTTTAAGGGGACTTCTAGGCTCCAGGCTCTTCTTCTTTCTCTGTTTTGCTCCCTGGCGCCGAAGGTTTCACACTGCCATATTGCTGCCCCAACCACGTGCAGCTTGACAAAGGCCTAAAAGCCATGGGGCCAATCAACCATGTACTGCGACCTCCAAAACTGTGATCCACAGAAATGGTAGCACTGTACAGATTAAGTTTCTCATGTGTTTTACTGATCCAAAGCTAGCACAAGGAGCTAGGGGCAAGTAGACACCACATGCATGTGGCAGAAGTCTTGGCAAGAGATAGGAAAGACATAGAAAGGACTACTTTATTAATGACCAAAAACCTTTCAATTTCAATAAAACATTAATATATGACATTAAGAAGTACAAGAGATTCAAAGTAGGGTAAAAGCATAGAACCACTTTAGACCAATACCGTAAAAAATGAAAAGAAAATCATGAAACTGGTCAAAAATTAAAAGGCATTCTATAGAAATAGAAAATCTGATTCTCAAGTTAGTATCTCTAAAGCAATAAAGGAGAGAGTGAGGGTGAGGGAGACAGGTAACAGTAATAAGCAGGAACAAAAAATGATATGGATGGATCGCATAAGTTACAAAAAAGAAGAAATTATTTAGCTCCCTTTTTTCTTTAATTTTTGGTAAGAGTGGAAAAAGAGATCAAAAGTAATGGGAAAGTAATGGGATGCTCTAACTTTTAGCCCTTTGCCTTGGTATATGTAGGATGTAAGAGAAAAAAATCTGTGCCAGAGGAATGAAGGGAGAGCCTGACCTCAAGGAAGAACTTGGATCTAGTCAAAGACATGAAAAACACTCAGAAAAATACATTGGATTAACAGGGAATACTCAATTCTCCAATTAAAATAAGAGTGATGCTACCTGAAAAGACCGGGAAAGAAGATACATAGCTACCCCAGAAGACAGGTAGAAATAGAAGGATAGAAAAAAAGAAACTAGTAAACTATAACAGATAAGAAAATGCCTTTAGTTGTGTGAATATAAATCCAAGGTTAAAAGGCTTCCTGAGTTTCATGTGACACTATGGGTACTGTTGAAAAGTGGGTTGAGAGGAAGCAGCGTGTCTTAGTCACTTCTGTGTTGCTGGTACACAATACCTAACAGCTACACCTAAGGAGAGGAAAGGTTGTTTTAGCTCACAGTTTCGGGAGGTGCCAGTCCATCCATGGGTGGCTGGTAAAGGCAGGAAGGGTTGGATAGAGAAGGGCAGTTCACTGAATAGTACTGAGGTAGGAAAAATCAGGGTTGCAAAGAAGCCAGGGCAAGAGTACATTCTTCCAGCTGATGCCTTCAGTGTCCCCTACGCTCCTCAGAGATTGATCACTCCTTCAGAGATCCGCCCCTGCGGACGAAACAGAAAAAATCATAAAACCTATGGATAAGCCACTACATTCAAATACATGAGGCTTTGGGGGAATATTGCAGATATAAACCATAACACTTTGGATCCTACAGATAGATAACTTTTATTACTTCTTCTATTTAAAGAAAAAAATCTTACAACCTTCCAGAGAGAAAAATTGGTTTATAATACAATTTTTACACAGTTATATTAACATTGAAACTAAGACAAAGGTATTCTCATATTCAAGGACTTAAAATATAGGATTATCTTAAGAAAATTATTTGAATACTTATTTCAGTCATTGTTAGCGTTTAGGCCCAAATAACATCCAAACAGCTCGTAGGTCTGGAAGGTGGCTGGACTACGGCTAGACACTCTAGTCATCAGGACACTCACCTGTGGATGAGCTGGTAGGAAGCGAGGCTTGCTGGGAGGCATGTGCCGTCTTTCTCCCCGGATATTCCTTTTCTTCTCTCTGCTTCCTGCCTTCTGTGGGACGAGTGGCTTTCCTTCACATGCCCATCCACCGCGCTGATTCTTCCGTAGAGCGAGCCGACCTTACAAAGAATCAACTGAAAACTACAAGCCAAATAAACTTCCCTCCTTTAAATTGGGGATGTGGGAATTTTTCCTTAGTGACAGAGAAGTAACTAATGTGGCTGGAAAGAATAAGTCAGGATCAAGATCAGAGATGTCATAGTACAATTAATTCTACTGTGTGGTTGATAACTTCTTTTCATAAGAAACCCAGAGGTATTGAAAAATGCATTATAAAAATTATAGTTGGGGTCTGGCTGTATCTCAGGAGTTAGAGTTTTTGCCCAGCCTGTGCATGGCCCCAGCACCATATAAGCTGGGCATGGTGGTGCATACCTGTAATTCCAGCTCTTAGCAGGCTGAGGAAGGCGGATCGCTATGAGTTAGAGGCCAGTGTGGGCTTACATAGTAAGTTCAGGACCAGACTGGAGCACAGCATGAGACCCTGTCTCAAAAAAATTAAAACAATAACAGAATTAGAAAAATATTTTAAGTTATTTTTCCACAGAAATCTCACTAATAGATAGTTTAGAACTGTCGGGGTTTACAATAATGAAACCTAACTGTTCCTGAAGAATTTCCACAAGGACTGCAAGCAACTTCACTCGAGGACCTGAGTCTTTCTCTTCCTATAACCAGCCATGGGATCACATCACAATGCCTCATATGTATTCTTATCAAAATTATCATCCATTGTCATAGCTTAGGCCATTAAAAAAAAGCAGATGTGTCATAGAGTGTGTTCCTCTGTTTTGTTTCTATGAGCACATAACTGTATTTATGACCAAAAGTATTCCATGAATCAAAAATATGCTCCCCACCTTACATTATTTATGAAAAGTACTCCATGAAGAAAACAATTCTATATAAAAAGAATAAAGGCAGTCATAGAAACCAAAGATAACATTAAGTTGAGAACAAAACTATCGTGAGTCATAAGAATATTTCTGATTACATTTACTGAACACTCAGTACTTATAATAACTGAACACATTGACATAGCACTCTTCTAGGTTCTTTGCTTACATTATTTTATTTCATCCAAATGACAATCCTATGAGGTGTATGTCATCATTTTATAGATGCGAAAACTAACTCACAACTAGTGAGTAGTAGACACCAGACACCAACACAATGAGTCTGCTTTCAAAAACTACCTCCCTAATCGTTACACACACTTCCTCAAGCAAACCTCAGTAATTTCATAATTTCAGGAAGTGTGAATTAAATATGTACTCTTCAAGCTCAGATATAACTACTGACAAAATTTGACTCCTCCTTTGCATTGCATGCCAAGAGGATAAACAAATCATGGTTTGTGTAATTTAATAAATGAACTAACTCCTCCTATTAAAAGAATTTTCCTTCAAATTGTTACAATGTCTCAATTCTAATCTATCTGTCCAGGGAGCAGCAACACCAAAGGTATTCAGACGGTATCAAACGTGCATCATATCACAATGTCTATAGAGGAACAAGATTTTTCTTCTGGACAAGGTGGCAGAGAGGGAATCAAAGGCGAGAGATACACATTGGAGGCCTCTGTACTCAAGAGAGATCTTCAGAGCCCCAAGTGTGTGTTTCTAGTAAAACTATATCTCCTCCACCTCTGTAGAAGTATTTCTGTGCCTGAGTCTGGCAGTCATAACCTTTGAATCCTAAAGTATTAGGCAGAGAACATCCCCCAGGTGCCTGAGCTAAGGACTTCCAGCTGACCAATGAGTAGATCAACAGTTCACCAGAGCATAGGGTGCTGGGTCTTCCTCTTCCTATCTGTCACTACTTGTTACTGTTTAATAGACCCTTTCTGTATGGGTAGATCTTAGAAGGGACCTAAATAAATTCCATCCACATTTCCTGAGCCAGGACCTGGTCGTGAGCCAAACTTGGGCAAGTGGATAAAGGAGGCTATGAAATCATCTGAGTACTGGGGACGAAGGACAAAGGCTGTAGGGAACTAGTAAGGCTTTGCCACAACATTCTAATATCTAATGTATTTTCATAAGGAAAATGGCTTGCATCACAATTCTGTCATAAAAAAAAAACAAAACAGATCATCTCAGTGTTGTGCTGGAACTTCTTAGCACCAGTAGAGGAGAGCTAATTGTACCTCTTCCAACTTAGGACGCAGTAATAGCACATTGGTAGCCATGTTTGGAATATTTATACCACATAAATTAGCATTCAGTATAAACTATAATAATCCATGAGTAGCTCCCACTTCCCCATTAAAGTTGATTATTTGGAAACATGAACATTTTATTACATAATTTACATATGATTTAAGTTTTTTCAAGTTACAGAAAAGGAAAAAAAATCACTTTAGAAAGCAGCAAAATTCACAAAGATAGAACTCTCTTGTAAAAAAATGTAACTATAGATAGAACAACATCTCTAACATAGATTCAAATCTAAATTAAATCTAACAAATCAAAAGTATCAATATTATATTCTTTAGCAAGATCTGTCTTCATTCCTTTCCCAGGACACAGGGCCCAAGAGAAACTACAAAGAATGTACCAGGTAAGACATCTACAGAGAACAAAGCCTGAACTTCCCAGTGTTCAGCAGAGTACAAAATCAAATGTATGAAGAGTTCCAACAAGATGCCTTGGCAGGTGTGAGAGAAAAAAGGGGAAGTTTCCCTCTCTAGCCCCTCGTGGCCAGCGTCTCAGGTGGACAGAGCTGGCCGACGTATTTTCCTCGGGAGTGAAAGACTGTCCCTGGTCCTTTTGGGGAAGACTTCAAGAGTTTCAGAGAGGAGGAGGAGGATCTCTAAGGTGATTTTCCAAACGCTGCAGCCATGGGTCATGGCAGTGACTGCTTGGGACACCCTGTGGCTTCCTATGTCTCCAGCGAGTCCCAGTACGGTAGCAGAGTGGCTCCCACTGCTTCAGAAATGTAGAGTCTCAAATTTCAACTCTTCTTTTAATAGTACTATTCCTTATACATGGCACAAAACAAGAAAGCTTCCAAAAGGAGATAAATAGGATAACCATTTGATATAATTATATCCCAAAGTATCAGGAATATTAACTGAAAGTGTAATTTTTAACGATAAAATTTTATATGACCAAATACAAACTCTGGCAATAGGAAGAAATAAAAAAGAGACAGAAAAAGTAATAAACTGTGAGCGGAACCAAGACAGTCCCATGTCACGGAAGCCAAAACTCTGGACATCTGAAGATGTCATAGCAAGGCAGGAGGCAGGAAAACAGAAGTCCCTGGCAGGGCTGCCTGACCTGCCCCGGCTGCCACAAGCCCTGGGCGTGGAGGAGCTCACACAGTCAGCGTCAGCGGGCTGCCTGAGCTCCGAGCTCCAGCGGAACTCCGGCCCCACCTCCCGTGACGTCAGTGTTGGTCATGATAAACAGACATGCTTTTCTCAAGTCGGGAACCAAGTATTTTATTTTTACACAACGTCACTGAAAAATTCCCTCAAGTTGAGGGCACTTGTGCCCTCAGTGCATGAGACACACGCCACAGACTACAAGACTCAGGCGCTGAACTGCTGGTTCCTCTAGCCAAGGAGCAGCCCTCTGACACCTCCGAGGCGTTGGGTGCTCCTGCACACCCAGGCCAGAAGCCCCGCACAGAGCCCCCCTGGCGGGCGCCTCTTCCTGATCTCATTCGCCCTGGGGATGTCACAGTGGCAGTATCACCTAGGCAGAGAAGAAGTGACCTTTTCAGCTGCCTGTCCAGATCATCCAAGGACGCTTGCTTGCCACGACAGCTCCCCACGCTGCAGGAGGAGCGTCCTGACCTTGCTGCAAAGCACACCTGGGCCCCACTGCTTATACCTGTCGTAGTTTTGAGATCTCCTGAATGGTAGAAACCGCTTGTCTAGGAAGCGCAAGGCCCTGGATTCCCCAGCACCACAAAAACCTGGTGTGGCGGCACACGCCCCTAATTTCAGCTCTGGGAGGCTGAGGCAGGCAGATTGTCCTGAGTCCAAGGCCAGCCTGGGCTACACCAGTGAGTTCAGGACCAGCCTGGGCTACAAAGCGAGTCCCTGTCTCAAAGAAAGGAAGAAAGGAAGGAAGGAAAGAAGGAAGGAAGGAAGGAAGGAAGGAAGGAAGGAAGGAAGGAAGGAAGGAAGGAAAGAAAGAAGTAAGGTTTTAGACAGTGGGATCGGTGTTGTTTTGTGTACACTTTTTGGTCATGTGACTTCTGGTTCTCTTTCCAAGCACAGTGTCAGGAATGTGAAATGATTTTGAACAAATCACGGAAAGCCAACACCATATGTGCAAACATCACTTCAGGATATACTGAGCAGTATCCAAGCCAAATTAGTCATAGTGCAAGGAGTACGGAAACATGCCCCCCACTTCATCCTTTATGGGGTGCTTTGAAGCTTTCATGCCATGAGGTAACAAGTGATCCTTCTGCTTGGGATCCCCACGGACAGATATGCCACACGCGACATAAAGTGAGGTGTCCTGAGAAAGGCTGGGTAAAGGTGGAAGGTACCAGTAGGAAGAAAATTCATTTCTCAGAATGTATTTGTGGTTACATAAGATATTTATATGATATAAACGTTCAAATTTACATTTAATAAAAGTATACTCTATGAATTCATCCTTCCTGCTCTCCCACTGAGGTGCTATTGATTTCAAGCAGTAACAGCCAATTAATTTATTGTAGATTGTCCCTTTGTTTCTTTTTTTAAAACTAAGCATATAAGTCTATTATGTATATATGCATATACTCCTCTTTCGTACAGAAACTTTGTGTGCACTCTAGGGTTTTCTCCTTGATTTTTTATTTAATCAATTCTAAATATTATTATGTAAGTTTATAATTATTTCCATTCTTAAATTTTTTCATGATAGCAAGATACTACTGTGCGAACGTGCCAGGCGTTGGTGAGGCGCTGCCCTACGTAAGGACACTGAGATTGTTCCCAACAGACAGCCATTTGGCTAGTGCCTTGTATGTAGGCTCTATTGTATTTCTAGAGGGGCCTTTCTTGAGAGCAAATTTTAAAAAACAGATTACTAGGTCAAAAACTGCATATGTAATTTTAAAAAGAGTTGAGAAATTCAATTATGCCACAAGGAAGTATTTTGCAATAAAATGAACAAGGAGAGGAATAAGGAACACTGGACGCTCTCTGCTGTGCGTGTGGTAGGATCCAGGGAAGCAGAGGCAACGTTATTCCCTGTCCTCTTATCTCCATCCCCCTCCGTGCATTCTAATTCTGTGCTGTTCACGACATCCCCGTGCATTCCACTAGGGTGTCTTGTTGGCAGGCAGGATAGCTTAGAAAACCAGGCAGTCGTAAGATTTCTCTGCATCCTTACCAGTCTTACCACTGTGAAAAACAAGTTAGTGGTGTTTCCTCAAAAATTAAAAAATGAAATTATCATATGAGCCACACTGTACGGTAATGCATATACCCAAAGGAATTGAAAACAGGTACTCAAATCCTTTTATGAGGTTGAGTGAAGTATAAAGTCAGTCTTTAAATTTTAAAAATACATAAAAGATGTAAGCCGTCAGTCCCCTCAGGGTGCTGATACACTCGCTCCATCCTCCTACCATGTCCTCAGGCGGTTCTGGAAGCCCTCTTTCACCACGTTCTTCATTGAGTTGTTATAAGATATAAAGTGAATGCTGCTAAGTGCCGTCCAATAGAAAGCCGGGCTCATAAACAAATCCCGCTGGCCACCTTAGTCACCAGACTTGGCACCACGGGCCGGCTGGCTCTTCCCCGAAGTCACAATGACAATGATTCAGCACATTGAAGTCGCCATAGCAGGACGACTAACACACTGATGAATGAGGAGATCCTGAACTGGTTCGGAAAGTGGCAAGAACTGTGAGATAAGGGTGTTTAAACGAGTGGGTGTATTCCAAGAAAGATGAATGGCAATGTGTATTTTATACTGATGACGTTTTAAAGTTTAAACATTCACCATGTATTTTGATCACCACGGTCATTATAGCACTGTATACAATAGCCAAATGGTGTGTGTGTGTGTGTGTGTGTGTGTGCGTGTGTGTGTGCTTTTGCTTCTTTATTAATCCTCGTATATGGGCTATTTTGCCTTTTGCCTTTGGCTACTGTGTATAGCACTGCTTTTTTGCATGTAAAATATACATATTATATATCTATATCTATATATATATATATCTATACATGAAATTTTCTAGAGTTTTTGGTCTAAAACATGAAAGAGCTATGTTATATTGTTTTCATATTTCCCTAGAGATAATTTTGTGTTCTTTGAATAGTGGAGTGCTTGTTAAATAGAAGAAAGTCATAAATACAGAAAAGTTGAAATTTTTGTTTTTAAAAAGGTGCAGAGCAATAAGATATGCAAAAGTCTCTAACTGGATGCAGTACGACAGAGGTCCCCTGACTTGGCCCCGCTGGCCGGGGAGCAGCTCCCCGAATGCCTCCTACCAGGCCAGGCACTATCTTGCCTTGTCTTCCTACTTTCAGAAGGACAGCAAAACTATACAACACTTACTTCATCAGTTCACATGTTTCTTAGTTATATGAAATTATTTAAATTGTTCAGTTGATGTATTTCTCTATCTGTGAAAATTGTTTGAGTTAAAATGGAACGAATCATAACTTTTCCATTAAAATTAGTAGAAATTGTTTCTTCATTTCTAGCTTTGTACTTAATAGCAGTTTTGGGGGAATGAATTGGTCACACAAAGTAAAGTGTCTCACTTTATCTGTCTCACTAGACTATAAATTCAGTGTCTGATTTATAGCTGACACCCATAAGATTTTTTGAATAAAATAAAATTTTAAAAGATTAAAATTAACCAGTTCAATTCCTCAGCAAGCGCTAATAACTAGGAATAAATATACAGTCTGCATTTCTAAAGGAAAAATAAACTGTTGATAAGCCCCGTGCTTTGACAGGTTAAGTTGTTTTTCATGGGTCCATGGATTAACTATTTTGAAATTACTGCACACGTATAGTAGAGTAGACCAACTTAAAAATAGATAATGCATTATTTCAGTAGCAGTTCAAGCAGTGCCGGCTCCTTTCTACGTTTGTGGAAGGAGATACCATGTAAGTGGAGTACCATTCGAAGACTGAGAGGAAGCAGGCAACACATGCAGATAGTGTCTCTGGGCATAGTTCGACGAAGAGACTTTTTATAAGAATAAGACTAAGGGAGTCTGAGGGAGAGCTGGGCTATGGCTGAGGCTGCAGGAGGAAGCCACTGGCAGAAGCAGGGTCATTAGATGAGCACAGCTACCACAAGCCCTCTCCAGAAATTGATGTGGATAAGGGAAACAAACTCCAAACTCTCCTCTCATGTCTGACTGCTGCTTGGTGACTTTCACTGGCCATGGCAGAGATAGTCAGGCAGTAAGCTGGACTTCAGTTGATGAATTCTAGATTGATCAATCTCCTGGGCACAGAGAAAAGCAGAAAAGGGTGGAGCACAGACCTAGATGGACAAATGGAGAACGTGAAGCACACTGAGTACTGGCTACAGAAAAATTTACTAAGCATACAAGGGACCAGTCTCTTTTCAGGTATTTCATAATTTTCCAAACAGCCTTATTTATCTCTGTGTCTTGATAGATAAAAGCTTTTAACAGAAGTGTTTTGTATTGAATGGTTATAACTCACAAGACACAATGCCTAAATAATTAAGCATGTGATTATATGATATGGCATATTAAAGGAAAATAGCCACTCCAACTTTCCACTGACAAATTCTCAATAACATTCTATATTTTAATCCCATGAGTTCTTAGTAATAACAATAACAACAACAACAAAAATAGTAGTCACAACCTTGGCAAATAGAACTTGATCTAAATTTTTATGTTAAAAAACCCTCAAAATCTATTCGAACTTTTTTCTTATTTGCCATATAGGTTAAGTTAAATTTTCATTTTTGCATCCAACTCTGGCTCTTACCCAAGGATAGAATGGAATATAGATAAGTAAACACTTTAAAGTGGCTTCTTTTGGTAAAGACTAGAGATCCGAATGGAATTTCTAATATAACCAAACTGTCCCACAGCCAAAACTTAGTCTCTCAAGAGTTGAAGTGGAATTAAACTTAATCACCACTTGTTTTTAACTAAAATTGTTTTCATTTCAATCAAATGCCCTTTACACATCAAATTTTAAGGAGAGTTTGAATTTCCACAGTAACAACTCTACTGTCTGTCGTATGCAAAACTCTGCGGCTACTCCCCTAGTTGAGCTAGTTTTTTTTTTGTTATTCTCTTACTCATTCTAAAAAAAAAAGAAGAAAATCTCTCAGATATCTACATCTTTTCTCTCCTGAAGACCTACCTTTCTACATTTATATTGACCTGCTTGTTTTCTTATTCTAACCAACTAACTCTATGAGGACAATGGTCACTGTTCATTCTACTGTACAGGTATATCATCATTGTCTGATAAATATGTATAAACATTCAACTAAAAATAATAAATCCAGTTAAAATAGGGAACACACAAAAAATATCTGTTTTATTTAGTTTTTCATTGCTGGGCCAGAATACCCAACATCCACAACTTAAAGGGAGGAAAGATTTATTTTAGCTTGCAGTTTCAGAAAGTCTGAATCCTTTCACAGGTGTGTGGCTGGAAAATGGTGGAATCACATGGCAGGGTTGGAAGCAGAGCACCTCGAAGCATGGCAGAACAAAAAGCCAAGTGTAAGGGAAAGGGCAGAAATATCACAAGCCCCTCCAAGTCAAGCCCTAACCACCTGCCCCTTTCAGCCAGGCCCCACCACACGGAAGTACAGAGTATCTGTAGGTACATGAGGCTTCTGGGGGACACTCCAAATATAAACCACAACATTCTTCCCCAAAAGACTCACATTTACTTTCTTACATAAAATACATTTAGTCCTTTTTTAAGAGTTGCCAAAGTCTTAACAGTTCCAGCTACGGGAAAAAGAAGTGCAACTCAAAAGTTTCCTCAGAGACACAAGGCAAACTCTCTGATGTGAGTTTCCATGGAAACCAAAAGTTAAGCCCTTCCAACACACAATGACACAAGAGGGAACAGGAGGCTCAAAGGCAATCAGATCAGCACAAGTTCTAGACCTAGTAGGGCAAGGGTGGAATCCTGTAGATCCAGGTCTAGTGAGCTATGGCTATACTTGAATTCGAAAGGGCTGTGGTGGTTCTGCCCCTACAGCATCACTGCTGGCTGCAGTCTCCGTCGTCTCTCCATTGGGCTAGCCCCACCCACAGCCTGCAGTCTTCTCCTGGGAACAATCCATGCTCCTGGCTTCTCCAAATTTTTGGCCTCTCTACTGCACCTTAGGTTTCTCCTTTACAACTTCACACACTGCCTTCCCAGGGGCACACTGCCTGGCCTCCAAGTCCTTACTCTGAAATCTAGATGGAAGTCTCCATGAACGCACAACTCCAGTACTCTGCAAGCCTGTCATGCCAGGACTACATAGACGTTGCCAATGTCCACCACCGAATTGAGCAGCTGCCTGACCCTTTTGGACAAATGATGCTGAGGTCTTCAAGCTTTCAGATGGTTGAACTCCATGTGGCTGGACTCTGGAAGACATTTTCTCTTTGACCCTGTGGTATGCTTCTCAGAGCAAAGTCTTTTACTTCTCCACGCTTGAGTTGGTTAAGAGTGGAGTCTTGTTGACTTTTTTGAGATGTTTCAAAGTATCTTTTTTACAGTCCTGAGGGTAGGCACTTGGCTTCTTTTCAATGCTAATCTCTTTAACTTTCTGTGCTCTTTGGTCCCACCATTGCAAGCCATTTTTTTTCTGGCATTGCAAAATTTTTATATCATTTTTCTCTGCCACTTTTTCCTGCCTTTTGTCTTAAAGTTGGCTAAAAGCCACAAACAGTAGCCAAGGGATCAGCCTGGACATCTGGCTGTGTTGAGATTTCCTCTGCGATAATAAGTAGTCTACTACCCTAAATCTCAGTTTCAGGCGAAACCTCTGGACAAGGGCAAATGATGACAAACTTTTAGCCAGAGCATAGCATGCATGGTTTTTAGATCGTTTGCCAATATAGTTCTTCCTGTCTGAAACTTTTTGAGTCCGGCCTTTCCAATCCACACTTTTATCACAATTCTGATCTTCTGAGCCACTTTATCTCCAACTTATGCCAAGCAGTAGTTACCAGAACTTTTGCTTCCTTATTGGGACAGCATGGTTGTCCTTGGGTCAAGTGTCCTTGGAGAAGAAACACCACAGACAAGTCATATCCATATGGAAAACTCCTGAAGTATGGCCACTTCAGCCTGACAAGGACCCTCTCACCCTCCACAATCACAGAAAGAAGACCACACTGAGCAGAAACAGCAGAAATAGAAGTCTTTAGGTGAATATGAAGAGAAAGTAAATACACACACACACACACACACACGGAACAACAAAGCAATAACAAAAAGAAGCCTATGAATATAATTTAAAAACACTCTCCAATGTGTTCATATATATGAACAATTTTAAAGACACATAAAGATAGAATTTTTAAAAATCTTTGGATGCCATAACTGAACCATAAACCAATTAAAGTAGACTATCAAGGGTGGACCCAAAGCATCAGTGTTTTTTAAAAGTTCTAAGGTGATTTCATTTGTATAGCTAAGTTTATTAGCGGGACAAATACATTAGAAATCTCAAGCAAGTCAACATAATAAAACTTTTATGAAAAAGTAATAGCCCAGAACAGCATCGTGAGGCACGAGGAACTGTGCGGATCTTCTCCCTTACAATACTATTGTAACTGGCAAAGTTTTATAAAAATTAATGATTTAAAATCTCAAAAAAAAGGCATACAGCAAATGGAGAAATAATTATCCCAGAAATTCCACTGACTCCTGGTAATAACAAAAAAGGTCTTGAGCTTTTGAACCATCATCCTTCCCTCTGCATCCACGGTGTAGTGTGATAAGAGTTCACTCTACCTGGTGGTATCAACAACAGAAAGTGCCCTCTTCCAGATCCAAGCCTAGGGCTCCAGTCTATCATAAGGAGAAGCATGCTGCTAGTGGACTTAGCACTTGTAACTTGGCATTTCTGTTACTTTCACTTCCAGAAGCTCTATTTCAGGCAAGGGCACATGAGAAATCTAGAGCTTTCTTGAAGTTTCCAAACTCTCATCTGTAGGGTGGAAGCTCTATTCCAGGCACAGCACTGAACTCTGTGCTGCTTGCTTCTACCATAGAGAAGAGGTGTATTCTAAGAAAAGTGAAGCAGGATGACCAGAGGCTGTCAATATAATACATCCTTCTTCTTACAAAGCAAAGTTGTCACTCTGAAAGAAGTGAGCCACTGTCCCCACTACCAGCCTGAAAAAGTGATACAAAGTTTCTGCTCAAGGGAAGGGGAAGGCCCTACGAACAGGAGGCTCTGCAGCGCTGCTAAAGGGATTTGATGAATTTGCTCCCCCAAAACGCTGACATTAAGTACAAAGCTAATGCGACTCTGATGGCACCATTGAAAAACACGGATTTTGGTGGCAATTAAGAAGAATCAAATCACTCCATGTTAGCAACAAGCAAACCAGCAGTTAAATCAAGAAAATTAGGGAAAAAAAGACTGCCAAAAAGAATCATACTTGGGTCACACAAAAAGGAGAGCGGGAAAGTCCTTGTCACCTAGACGGGATACATATGTGCACAAATGTTCAACTCCGTTGTAAACCTTAAATTTTGAACTTATACATATCAATAAAATGGAAAAAAAAACTTAACAACTGCCCCTCCTGACCACATTTGCAAAGAGACTTGAACTTGATTGGCTCAGCCCCAAGAACAATTTATGCTGCAGGGTGTTGTCAAAAAGAATAGAACAATCAACTAGCAATTAGTGGAGGCTAAAAGCTGGACGTGATGCCAGTGGAAGTAGAACATCTAGAAACCTTACACAGAAAGATCAAGAAAAGAAAAATAAAAGACAGCCTCGTCAATAAATAACAGGCATGTCCAATCTGTGACCCAGAGTTCTGAGGTTTTTTGCCTTTGATGTTTTAAATGTTGTAATATAAAATTTAAAAGGAAGTCTTAGTACTCACATGTGTACATTAACTATATTATATACTTTGTATGTGGCCCAAAAAGCTTCTCTTCACATACACAAGAAAGCAAAAACCTGATAGGTGAAAAGTTGGACACACTTGAGTGTTCATGTGCACAATATGCTCATGACTGGTCTCTGACCAGCTGTCTCAGGGGCTGCACATTATTATGGAAATAGACTACACAGAAATAGCCCACCTCAGCCACCACACAAATAAATAAGTGAAAAACAAGATCCAGGAAGCATAAGGGTCACCTAAATCAGGATCACAGTTGCTACAATACTTACCTAAAAAGTGTACTTTGTAATAAAAAATTATGAAACATACAGAAACAGCAGAGTGTGATTCATACATAGGAAAAAAAGTAGCTGAGAGGGTTGCCTTTGAGACAAACTAGATGTTAAATTTATGAAGCAAATACTTAGAAGTAGCTATCATAAATATTTTAAAGAACTAAAGGAAACCCATCTCAACAGGCAGAGGCAGGACGATCCCACATGTGAGCCAGCTCATGCAACTTAGCAGTTTATTGAGACCCTTTGTCAAACTACAAATAAAAAAAATGGGGGTGGGAATGTAGCTCAATGTGGAAGCCCTGCATTCAATTCATAGTAGTGAAGAAAAAAAAGAAGAAAGGAAAAATCTTCTAAAAGCATGCTGCTATGGTAAAAATGTCTCAGTATACAAGGTAATACAGATGTAGAAATTATTTTTAAAATGAAATCCTGTAGTAGAAAAATGTAGTAAGTAAAATGAGAAACTCACTGGAAAATCTGGGCAGTTGATTATTGCTGCCAGAAAAACTTATCAGTGTACTTGAAATAAGAGTGATGAAGATTATACAATCTGAAGAACAGAAAGAAATAAGATGAAGAAACTTGAGCAAGACCTTGGAGAAATGTGGGACATCATTAGAGAAACCCGAGGGCGTGCAATGAGAGTCACAGAGGGAGAGGGAAAGGGACAGAAACACATTCACAAAATGGCTAACGTAGTCCCCAACCGGATAGAAAGAAACCAATGCCAGGTTCAAGGGCCTTCATAAACTGCACACAGGAAAAATACAAAGAAACCCGTGCCCATACACGTCATAGACAAAACGCTGAAAGACATAGACAAAATCCCGGAAGCAGCAAGAGAAAAACGTCCATGCACTGTGGAACTCCAATGCAGCTAACAGCTGAGTGCGCATTAGAAACAACAGATTTCAGAGACTCTGGGTGACGTATTTAATGTGCTGAAAAAAACTGTAAAGTATGATTGTAATATTGTGATCGGTAATCATGCTTTGTCGGGGCTGGAGGAATGGCTCAGCAGTTAAAGCACTTGCCTAGAAAGTACTACGTCAAGTGCTAAATACTGGAGTTCGATTCCCCAGCACGACATGATCCGGGACCTGTAATCCCAGCACTCTGGAGGCTGAGGCAGGAGGATTGCTGTGAATCCAAGGCCAGTCTGGGCTCCATGATGAGTTCAGGACCAGCCTGGGCTGCAGAGTGAGACCCTGTCTAAAAAAAGAAAGATCATGCCAAAGCATGATTGACAAGCCAACTTCAGTGAGTTAGGGAGTACCTAGTAGACGGGAAAACACAATTCTGGGCTTGTCTGTGGGTGACTGACATGTAGGCCAACAACTGTGGGAAAGAAATCACACAATGACCGTGGGAAGAAATCCACCCCAGTGGACTTGTAGCCTGGACAAAACAAAAAGGCAAAGAAGAAAATAAGGAAATATTCCATTCTGGGTAAGCTCAACTCCCTCATCCCCTTTAGACATGTACTCTTCAGTACAGACTCGCACCAATCAGTGAGCTCCCCTGCTTCTGACCTGGAACTGACCTTGCAGCCTGATTATTTCTTCCCAGCTTCCATCTGAGCAGCTACTGGATCCTCCAACTCTCCCAACTAGCAGACAAATGGCCAGTTTGGACTTTCCTGGCCCTGATCGTACAGAGCCTACCAATCTCTGTGTGTAATTTTTTGATATAGGTATATATCCTCTTCTATTCTTCTAGAGAACCCTAATGAATACAAATATTAAATGCACCTGTCTTTCAAAAATAAAGATAAACTAGAGATATACCCAGATTTAAAAAAAATAAACTGAGACATTGGCTGCTAGCCAACTCTAATTAGAAGAAATTTTGAAGACAGTTTTCCAGGCAGAATTACGTTACTCCTTAGTTTCAACCCACATGAAAGAGTATGCTGATATAGGTATTATGTAGAAAATTATGAGAGCACAGGTGCATATTTCTGTTTTCCTTCTGATTTAAAATGACTCTTAATAAAACAGTATATATATATATATATATATATATATATATATATATATATTCAAACTGTTGTGACTATAATATAGAGAAGATGTACTTGATAATAGAAGCATAAAGATGGTTAAAAGCAAAGCTGTATTAGAACAAGGCAATGACTTCAGACAGAAACACGAATTCACAGCACCAATTAAAGAGACCCAGGAGTAGAAAATAGTATTATTTGTATTATTCTAGACTATCATAACAAATTTTAGGGATGAGGTGCAACTCAGTGGTAGAGCCTAGCACGAGTGAGATCTTAGGTTCCAGCACTGAAACACACACACAGGTAACATATATAATATATAATTATTTATGAATGCGTATTTGTACTCCTTCGTTCTCTATGCCTTTTAAAAGGCATAAGATATTTTAAAGTAATAACTGTAATAATGTGGCATTAGAGTTTTAGCATGAAAATATAATTAGTTAAATTAATAGCACTAATTGTAGTCAAAGATTCATGTGAATTTTTGATTAGTATATAATTTTTAACTCACATGCTTCTCAGGCATTGCGGCCTTCTCCATGTTTAACATTGTTCAAATTACAACATGTAAATAATAATGCAGAATTTCAATAAAAAATTAGCAGCACTAAAAGAGGAAAGGAATAGAGTTGCATAACAGTGACAATTGTATATGTAATTGGAATTAAGTTAGTATAAATTCCAAGAATATTCTGTATAGTTAAGATATACACTATCAACTTAGAAGATAGCAAGAAAAATGCAAGAATAAATACATAAAATACAATCTAATTATGAGCCTTACACTCAACATTTTTACTTAATGGAAAAAAATCTACAAAACACCATTAAGGATCTAAAGAATGCAAAGCACACAGAAACTAAGTAGTAAAGTGGCGGTTATAAATACAACCCTGCCATATCAACGTCAAATGTAAGTGAGCCAAAAGGCAGAGCGTCCTCCTCCAGGTCTGGTCTTTCAGGGTCTGCCTTCTGTATGTAACTTGGGGCCCAATTTCCTCTTTTTATAAGGCATCGGGCATACTGAAATAGAACCCACCCTAATGATTTAATTTTAACTTGTTTACTTCTGTAAAGACCTTGCCTACAAATAATGATACCATATTCTGAGGTATTGGGGCTTAAGAATATCCCATATGGATTTGGGGGTGAGAGGACATGATTCAACCCTTAACAAGTACTTTTCAGTATTCAATTTGACAACATATAAGCTGTCTAAACATTGCCCCCCAAAATGGAGTAAGTCATTGTGTTAAGTCAGACCAAAACAGGTAAATGTTTTATGAGGAAAAGAATATAAGATCTCAGACTTTTGCATACAGAATAGCAATTTCCACGCCTAAGTCTTCCATTTCCCTCCATTCCACAAAATGCTATGTTCACGATACCACAAAACCAAGTCCACAGCAGATGAGAGTGTTTGCCCAGGGCAAAACTCAGGGCACTTCTCTTGAGTCATCTTGGTAAAGGCTGGCCCTGATTCTATTTGTATATGGCTCAACCTCAAACACCAGCTATAGATGAGGACTTTAATTTAGGGCAGTGAGTGGCCTTTGTGGTCTTCCTCCTCTGGATAAACCTGAAACTGCAGTTTCTGGCAAACAGACAGCTCTGAGTGTGTCTTTACTTACAGGTTTTCCTTAGGAAGAGTGAATGAGTCCTTTCACCAGAGAAAGTACATTTAAAAGTATTAGGCAAACCTAACGTATGAAGAAAACAAAAAATACATGCCACAGCACTGGCTTATGACTGTATTTCTATTATAGCAATCTTTTGGCCAGGAAATCATAAAGAATTAAAATATTCTTTCTTGGATGTTTTTTATTTACCATGAAAAGAAAATGGCAAAAATCCTTGAGCTATTGGTAATAAACTCTCTCCTTTATAAATGAGCTGAGAAATCCCGCTGCAAATTCATGCAATGAATTCAGAGAGATTTCTATTTCAGATCTGCCCTGGTGGCCAACATACGAGCTGCCTATATTCAGAGTAAAGCCTTTTTCCCCCTTTTTTTGGCAAGGATACTGACTGTTGGATTATTTGTCTTGCATATTTTAATGCTTGAAACAGCATACATAGGATATCTTTAAACAGATATGCATTTATCTTCAAAGAATGAAGTACTCACTTGACCGGATAAAAGAGTAGGTGATAGCTTAGATGTTGGCCCTACCTGGTTGTTAGTAGAGATTACGAACATTTTCTTTATTCTGTTTTCATTTCACTGATAAAATAAGAAAATGTGTATGGGCCTCTCCTAAAAGGGAACCTCTCAATGCAAACTTTCCTGGAATCTGCTTTGCTGCACAGATTCCAAACTACAAAAATCTATTTCCCAGAAGGTGTACTTCCTGTAGTTATATAGATACAGGGTGGGCATAGTTGGAAAGAACACAAATATTGGATTCACTGAGGTTTGGATTTAAACCCCAAAGCCATAACTCATTAGTTGCATCCCTGGACAAATTATTTCACCTGTCTGATCCATTTCGAAAATGAGGTGACCACCATAGGTGCTTGGAGGAATAATGAATGCAAAAAGTTCAAGAACAACGTTTGCAATGAGGGAGGAGAAAATGCTATTCCTAAAAAGTGAGAGCTCAGAAGAGTAGATGAAATGGATATTCTGTTGTTCTAGTCTATCCAGAGTACTAATGGTCATCCCTGGAAGCAAGACAGAAGAAAGCACCATGGACTGATCTTTACTATGTACTGAACAGCATGGGACACTCATGTGATGGGTTCATTGAATTCTTGCATGAACCCTGAGGTGGGACTATGATCATCTTCATCACGTGAAGGCCAAGGAAAGTAAGTTATCCAAAGCCACAAGCTCAAAAGATGTGGACCCAGCAATTAATATCATGTCTCTCTGACTCCAAAACTTGTGATTTTCTGAGGCAATATGTTAATTAAATAATACCAATGATAATGGAAATAAAATCTTGGCCCTACAGAGTCCAAAGGGAGGCTTGATGGGCATTCTCCAAACCTCCTTCAGCAGGTCAGACTCCTCTGCTCAGGTCCTGTGCCTCCCCCAGATCTCCCCTATTGCTCCTCTGACTGCTGCTTGCCGTCAGAAGAATCCAACATTAGGTCCACCATCATGTCAACCCCTATCTCCTGCCTGAGGTTTGGAGTTTCTTTTTTTCCTTCACAATCTCATTTGCCCCTTTGAACCCATGCACTTCCAAGTCCTGATTTGGTCATATTACCCCCACATAAGACAACAAGGAAAAGCCTTCGAGACAGAGGAAAGGTTTTTGATACTGCTCTCCTGCTTTACCTGGGACCTCAGCACCTTTGGAAGATCTCACAGGAGAATCCAGGATGTTTTCAGAGCTTTCTTTCTAGGTAACTAACTCTAGGCTTGCCCACATCATAGCTTTTATCAAACTCTATTAAATATACTCACTCACTTGACAGCCTCCTCCACAGTATAAGGTAGTGAGGGAAAGTATATACCAAAACCTCCTGGCCCCCTAGCATCTCATACTGGACTTGTTCTCTTTGTGTACTTATTGTTTGCACTACTACAATAATCACTTGTTGAATGAGCAGATTATTTTTGCCCAGTATTAAAAGAACAAGTGGACATTTATACAATTCAGTTCAAGAAACAATATAATTATACCCTTAACTACTCATCTCACTGTTCCCTGACCTGGTAACAAGTAAATTTAAAATGGCTTTTGGTGATTTCTAGTAAAGACAATAGTCTAAATGTGAACAGTATTTTGTAAATAACAATGCTTAAAAAGTTAAAAGCCAAGTTCAAGGTTTTCATTCAAAGGTTATCATAGCCTAAGTTTCTTTGCCATGAAGCAATTACTGGTTTGATTATGATAATGTCCTTAGTTTAATTTGAAGTCGTGCCCAAATTGTTGTCATCTTATTCCCTTGCTTCTGTCATCGTAAAGCTTTTCAGCACGGTCTGCCTTAGATATTCTTCAAGTAAAGATGCAACATTATCCAAAGTTTATTCAAACTTATCTGAACCTTTGGGGCTAGAAACTAGGTGGAAACTGTTTCCTTCAGAGAGATCTCTAGTCCTTTCTGGCTTTGAAAGTCTGGAAATGTAACAAGAATAGCTTTTCTTGCGGTATTTTGGTTTCTACTCCCAACCCAAACCAGGAAGTACAGAGATGCACAAAACCTAAAAAAAAGGGGGCGGGGAGGGTAACTCAACTTTTTGAACTTTAAACATGACTTAGGTTCAACTTCAGTTTAAGGCAAGGGTTCAACTAAGATATTGTGTTATCCAAACCACTTGGCCCTCCCATTGAAATGACTGCTAGGCTCACATATGGAATTCTTCTCTAATGTAAGGAAGAAGGGAATTGCTGGTAGGTAGAGCAATCATGTTAACAGGACATGATTTTCGCTGCTGTGGTAGAACTCACAGCATAGAGACTAAAGAAAGCAGAGAGTTATACAACTGGAATTTTCATGTCTCATAAACACATCTACCTATTACGTGTGCCAGTACATCATATATACTGTATTAACAGAATGTGACTCTAGTAAGATCAACTCATACAGCCTGAACTTGCCACTTCTGTCTTTGGAAACATTAAGATAGAGAAATGGTTACTCTATTTACAACTACCTTCTAGAACGGAAAGTTGGCTGCTGCATTGTTCTAACTGGTAAGTGAGTCAATTAAGAATACTAGGATATTTCTTGCCTGGATAGTGAAAAGAGTGGATAAGATCATAAAAGTACATGATCAAACCAATAGAATGGCACGTTAGTCAGGTTCTGTGACTGTGATGAAATACCTGACATGAGAAACCTAAAGAAGGAAAGGTTTATTTTCGCTTGTGATTTCAGAGGTTTTGTTCTATGACTAACTGGCTCCAATTCTGTGGACATGAGATGAGACAGAACATCATGGTAGAAGGTGTGAGGCAGAAGAAACCTGCTTACTTTGAGGCAGCCACAAAGCAGGGAGAGTGGGAGAGCCAGAGAGAAAGGGGCTGGGACAAGATATAATTCCCCATGACACACTCCCTTCACCTCCTCAGTTTTCATCGCCTTCTGACAGTGCCATCAACCTAGCATCAGTGGATTTGTCCTCCCACGAAGTTCGCATGCTCGTGACCTAATTATCTCCCAACAGCCCAACCTTGAACACATAAAACCTTAGGGGAACATTTTATATCTAAACCATAACACATACTGAAGGTTCAAATCCTTGTGTCTTAGTTACTTTTTCATTGCTGTGACTCAATACCCCACACCCACAAACTTAGGAAAGGAAAGGTTTATTTTAGCTCACAGTCTCGAAGGTCACAGTCCATTTAGGGGTGACCGGCAACAATCAAAGTACATGGCAGAGAGAGAGGTGGAAGAAGCTTCCCCGACAAACAGGAAGACCAGCTGAGGCTGGTTGAGACTAGTCCCAGTCCTCCAGGAAGGCAGGTGCAGCTTATGTATCCTTTCAGGTAACTGCCCAGTAATTAGTCCCTCCTGCATCCAGGTGTGGCCACTACACACTGTTAATCCTAACTTAACTGAAATCCGCCCCTCCAGACAAGACCCCAATCCACCAACATCACATGGTTCCATTAAAATATATGATACTTTTGGGGGAAACTCCAGATCCTACCCACAACACCTTGAAATTATATTCTATACCTTGAGACCAAAGTTTCGAGGAGTATCAAAATCTATATAAATGTTGCCAAAATCAGAAAGAGAGCAGCAATTTATGAATGACTGACAAGTCAATTTTTCTATAAACTATAAGTAGATGCAAACGAGACTCAAACACTCAGGCACACTTGGTAGCCTGAGGAGAGTCTTCAGGTTAGATTTCTTAGCTGTTCTATTACTGGAGAACACGTTGAGCACAGGAACCTATTTGTCTATGAAGAAGAAACTACCGAACAGTGAACCACGTCAGTCAGTTCACCCAGAGAATGGCCATGGAAGCAGTTGCTCAGCAGTGGCCGCTCGTGTTTCGCCAGTTGCATGAGCTTCACTTAGATGCCACCACAATGAAATGTCTACACGTAATAAAGTGTTAATACAAAACAAACTGTCTAAAATTTGCATCTTACTTGAGTTGCAATGCTCTTGAAAAAGGATGTCGGTGAAAATTGTTACCCCAGTTAGACAACAAATAAATGTTTGCTTCTCTATATAAAAGTGCATCAAACTTCCTGTTTTTTTTTTAACTTATTGATATTTTGACCCTGGTTACAGTTCACAAATACTGAAGAAAGGGATGCTGAAAGAGTGCCTTGGTAATGATATCATTTAGGTCTTCTAAAAGGGTCATCCCTGTGTACATTAATTGTAAAATATTCTAATAAATTATTTAAGATACTTTTTTGAGAACAAAACAGAAAGACGTTTGACTAGATTGATAAAGAGTTTTTTTAACAACTATTACGAGCATTTTCAGAATAGCTGCTGACAAAATTTTATTCATATTCTGAGATACTTTTTATGATTTACTATGTGAAGATATTTCAACAATATTTGAAGTGTTATAAAAATGTAAGTTAACACATTATTACCTACAATCTCCTCTTTAAATATACTATAATAAACCAAATTAAATTTGTTTCCCTAGCAATATCAGGCTAAAGAATAAGAAGGGGAGTAATGTAGGACAGAAAATGTTGGTAAGGTAGACAGCATTATCAGCCAAACGTCTCTTCTCATCACACCGTGATACAGGTCCCTAAATATGTGTGGCGTTGTCTTAGTATTTCTAAAGTGTATAAGGTGAAATGAAGAGGTGGGTACTTGGTAACTCTCTCTCTCTCTCTCTCTCTCTCTCTCTCTCTCTCTCTCTCTCTCTCTTTCTCTCCATCTCTCATGTGGGGACTGGTTCCTGGGCCTTCGCACTGAGCCATACGTTCAACATTTTAAAAATTTTTAATTTTCATTTTGAGATAGGCTCTCACTACTTTGTCACCCTCCTTCCTCAGCTCAGCCTTCCAGAGTGCTGGAATTAGAGGAGTGTACCACCACATCGGGCTTCATTTCTTGAAAGCCTCAAGTCCATTTTGTGCCTTTGAATTAGCTTTATAGCTTCTCAGCCTCTGTGTAGGCATGGAAAGTAGACCTTTTGTAGAACGCCCTAAGTGCCAGGACAAGAAGATGCCAGACTTTTCAAGGAAAGTGGATTTCCCTTGTGTGTTCTGGCTTGCAAAATCTGTCTTCTCATTTTAGGAATAAAATTGTCGCACCTTCTAAATAGCAGAATAAGCCAAATTCAACAGTCAAAGCCTTGTTTTTGTATGCATAATTCTGACCAGCCCCTTGAGAAGGGGAGAGTTAAATGTATAAAGAACAAAAAGATTAGGTCATTTTATTGCCGTAAGCATTTCATCTCTCCACTGGTTGCCTCTATGGTGAAAAATATACATTGTTTTGATTTAGGATACAATGTGTTGGTGGGGTAACAGAATCTTAGATATATCTTATGCAGCATGGAAAATTGACAGCAAATAGCAAGGGAGGGAATGCCTCCTCCCGTATATTCTCAAAACTATAGAGATATGACCTCTTAGCGGGAAAAGACATCTGAGTCTGTTAAAATGATCAAGTTCTCCTGTAATTTTATGTAATTGTGTGGTCTGCGTTTGCGTGTGTATATAGGAAGAGTACCAGGATTAGTTCAGTAGTTTATATTTACCTGTCTTTGCCTGGAAGATAGAAAAACGCAAGAAAATAACAGACACAGTAGCTTGAGGATTATGTAAAACCAAGTAGATCACTACAATTTAAAGATTCTCTTGACATTTAGTGAGGTGAAATTAATATATTTTACAATTTTAAATAAAAAATTGGAATAAAATCAAACAACCATTTTGGTTACTGATATTCAGTCACTCTGCCACTGCCCCACAGCTAGTTAGTGTTGTCACAAAAGGTGTAGAGGAGGAAACATTTCCCAAGAGAAGTGTGTGGAAAGGAGGGAATGAAATTTCAAACAAGTTTTGGAAACTCAGCTTGCCTTATTTTCTTTGATGAATGTATACGCCTGAGGTCGGGTTATTGAGAAAGGAAGAAATGCAGTTATTTTCATGGCTGAGACAAAGAAGGAATTTCAGCAAAAACGTGGCATGGGGGCAGGGTGAGGGAAAGCAGTGGGGGTGGCGCAACCGGAGGAGCTGCAAGGGCAAGGGGTGGACGTGGAGAGGCAGCCCCCTCTCCTCTGGGGAGAACCACTGCAAAGACTTCGCTCTCTCCAGATCTCCCCGAGACTCCTCTTTTTAAAGATCTTTCACATGACATTACCTAGGAGGGCTGATCAAACATTGCAATGAATGTTTACATTTTTGAAAGTTTATTCCAGTAAAAACTGCAATGCCATGAGTCCCTTCTACCTCAGGTCTACCCTGTTTCTTTGAAAACTCTCATCCTGTCCTTCTTGCCGCCTTCTGAGGCAGTTCTGGAAGTCTTCCTTGACAAGTATCTTCAGTGGCGCTGTCTCTGCTACCTCAGCTTCCTGAATCCATTCAAAATGTCTGCTTTTCATGGTCATTTCGAATTTGGGAAAGAGTCAGAAATCTTTTGAGGCATGGTCTTGCTCTGTAGCCTAGGCTGATCCTGAACTCACTGTGGAGGCCCGGCTCGCCTTAGACTCACGGCAATCCTCCTGCTTCAGCCTCCTCCCGAGTGCTAGGATTACAGATGTGAGCAACCAAGCTGGGCTCATGTGGTGCTGGGGAATCAAAGTCTGGTACTCAGCGCTTGGTAGCACTTACTAAGCAAGCACTTTAACCGCTGAGCTATTCCTCCAGCCCCATAGAGTCAGAAATCTTATGATGCCAGATTTGGTGGATAAGGCTGGTCAGGGTACAGTGTAATGCTTTTACAAGACTGTTTTTCTATTGAATGGCACTTGGCAGCAGCATTTGATATATATATGTGTGTGTGTGTGTGTGTGTGTGTGTGTGTGTGTGTGTGTGTGTATTAAATTACACCTCAAAAGGAACATGCATGAAAGATTACTAGAATGGCTTTGCAAAGTTTCCCTTCCCCAACTTCATTATTATTTGTTATTTTTTAGTTCCTAATAGACATTCTCAATAGTGTAAAATGGAATGCTGTTTTCTTTCATATTTCTCTAATGGCCAAAGATGCTGAGGCTTTTCACACACTTTCTCTCTACTTGTCTATTCGTTTTAATTGCCTGATTTTTGACTTGGTCTTTTATTTCAGAGGTAGGCATCTAATTTTCTTGAGTGATCTTAGTTGCTTGTCCAAGGGATAGCTGGTGAAAATGCTTTTCCCATTCTTTATTCTGTCAGGTGTTTCCTGTGCTGTACAGAAGCTTCCTAATTTGATAATCTCATGTGTTGATTTTTGGTGTTATTTCTAGTACAATCAGCGTTCTGTTCGGAAACTCCTTGCTTATGCCGATATCTTCAAGGATTTTTGCCTCACTTTTCTTAAAGCACATTCAATGTTCCTTTTTTTAATAACTAGGTTCTTAATTCATTTTGATTTAGTTTTAGTATGCAGTGGATGATGTGGGTCCAGTTTCAGTCTTCTGCACTTGGCTAGCCAGTTTTCCCAGCTCCATTTGTTACAGAGGCTTTTTTTTGGCATGTTTTTGGACCCTTTGTTGAAGATCAGATGGCTGAAATGCATAGAGTTCTGCATCCTTGAGTCTCTTTCATTGACCCACATGTCTGTCTGTTTTAGTAACAGTGATTCTTATCACTTTTGCTTTGTGATAGAACTTAAAATTCAACATTGTAATGCTTTTTGCATTTGATCTTGTTGCTCAGATTTGCTTTGGCTATTCTGTGTCTCTTCTGGTTCCATATAAATTTTAGAGTATTTTTCTAGTTGTGGCAAGTATGTTCATATTTTGATTAAAATTACATTGAATCTATATATTAGCTTTTGTAGTAAGGCCATTTTAACAATACTGGTCCTGCGTATCTAAGAGCAAGAGACGTTTTTCCATCTGCTAATGTACTTTTTCAACCTCCTTTTTGAGAGTACTATAGGGTTTTTTAAAATACACACACACGCACACACACACACACACACACACACACACACACACACACACACATATATATATATATATATATATATATATATATATATATATATATATATTTACTTCCTTGGCTAGGCTAATTTCTTCTCTCTCTTTCCCTCAGAAGTCATTAATTATGAATGGGATTGTTTTCTGATTTCATTCTCAGTGGGTTCATTGTTGGTAAGCAGGATTTAATTTTTTGGGCATCAGTTTTGTACCTTCAACTTTGCTAAATTTGTTTATCACTTTGAGTTTTCTGGTGTTTTTGATCTTCCATATACAGGATCATGTTGTTTCAAATAAGAATAAATTGACTTTTTCCTTTCCTACTCATAGCCTTTTAATTTTATTCTCTTGCTTGATTTCTGTAGCTAAGGTTTGGAGCACTACATGGGAACCAGAGTGGTAAGAGTGGGTGCTCTTGTCTTGGTCCTGATTTGGCAGGAAATGCATTTAGTTTTGCCCTATTCAGTATGATTAGGTTCATTGTAAATGGCTTTTATCAGATTGAGATCAGGTCTATATTTGGTCAGTTTTTTTTTTTAAATCATGAATGGACTTTGTATTTTGTCAAAGGCTTTTTCTGTATCTATTGAGATGGTCATGTGACTTTTGTCATCACAGTGGCACGAATAATGGGATAAGTCTGTTCAAAGGGAGGGAGAGTATTTTTAGAGGCATTGGTGACAATGTGTCTTCTACTGTGATTTTTTTTTCTTTAAGCCACGCTGCAGTTTTTGATCAACCTTGGATGTTGGAGCTGTCATGCTATCTCAACTGTAAGCATCTCAAGAAACACACAAACTAAGCCGAAGGCATAGGTCAGGGTTAAAGTGCTTATTGAGCAAGTATACGGCACTGGGTTCACTTCTCAGCACAGCATCACCTGGGTGCAGTGGCACACACCTGTAATTCCAGCCCTTGGAAGGTTAAAGCAAGAGGATTGCTGTGTGTTCAAGGCCAGGCTGGGCTACAGTGAATTCTAGATTAGAGAGTGAAACCACAGCTCAAGAAAAAAAGAAGAAAAAGAAAATCTTGCAAAGTAAATACATGTGTTTACCTCATTGCTTTTCATTGTGTGTAAACTATTAAATCAAGAAATATTGTTTAAGACAGTTACAGTGCTTTTAAGGATGTGTTTTAATGTAATTTGACTTTAAATTAATGCATAGCTCAAGAGAACTACCTTTTTTGTGTATGAGTGTGCTGGGACTAAAACCAGGGCTTCACACTTTCACAATCGCCATGCAAGTACTTTATCCCTGAGTTACACCTTCAGCCCTTTCCTTCAGTTTCATACATTTCTCAAGTTCCATATATTTCTCATTGATAGACTACTGTCTCTACAGATCATATACTTGGCAAAGAAAATTTCCTCTCATTTTAATATTTAATCCTTGAAGAATGTTTGTTCTCAAAGGACAATGGAGGTCCCCTCAGACTCCCAGGATCCTTCCAGGGACATGTGAGGTACTATTTGCCTTTTCAGTGAGTGGTTATTTGCACTACTGTTGCAAAGGCAATAATGATGTCTTGCGTAAGCTAAGCCAGTGGAAGCAAAGTGCAATAAGTTATGTGCTTTTCTTTCACACCTTTGCCACAAAAAGTAACCAGCTTTCCTTTAAGAATATCATTGATAATACAGTAAACTTTTCCAGTTTTACTGAATCTTAAACCTCAACTCCTCAGATATTGTGATATTTGATGAAATAGGCACAGAGGCTGCATCCTAAAGTAAAGTCATATCAGAGTATTGATTTTTTTGTTTTGTGAACTAAACTTGCAGCTATAATTTTTCACAAAGTTTCATTTTACTTGAAAAAATTAATATTTAGACAAACAATAATTATTCAGACTTGAGCACTTGGCAGACAATCTCTCAGAAACAAACAAAAAAATCTGAATGAAACTTGTCGCTACAACAACAAAACAAAGTGAAAGAGGGGGGTCGGGTAAGGGAGGAGGGAGGGAGGGGAGGGGAGGGGGAGGGACGAAAGGAGAGTGGGAAAGCCCTTGTCACCTCAACAAGATACATATGTGCATAAAAGGCTCAACTCCATTGTAAACCTTAAATTTTGCATGTATACATATCAATGAAGTGGGAAAAAATTCTAGGAAATTTTAGGAACTTCAAATAAAAATGGCCTGGCCACTAAAAAAAACAAAAAACAAACAAAAACAAAAACAAAAACAAAAATAAAACAATAACCAGGTCATTTTAAATCCATGAACTTATTCTATTATTTCAAGTTAATACTGTCCCCATTCTTGACTCTTTTTCTGCTAAAAAGAAAATTATTTTAAAATGTGATTCTTTTACATTATGTAATACATTATATTAATATTTTAAAGAACCATATATCAATAAACCAATGTTTTCCAAAAGACTAGTAATGATAGTACAAATAATGAATGCAAAATGTATAAGATGACCAACTGATATTAGTATAATAATACAGGGAATTTTATTGATACGGTTCCAGATTTCACATGGTAGGAAACCATCGTGAATTAAGTTTTGGGTATCAAATGATACCTATAATTGAAACAAACTAAAATTTTGTCAAATTTTCACTTCTCAAATTTCATGTAATTTAACCAAAGCAGTATATTATAATAGATTAAAGGCAGAAGCAAATATGAGTGTGGCCACTGGAAGGATTATGTCAACTTGTTGAGATTAGGAAACTCTAGGGTACAGTTTTCAAGTGTGTGTGATTGACTTGTGCGTTAGCATGAGAGAAAAGCAGCCCTCCTTGGTGTGGGCAGTCCATCTGAAAACTTGAAACCCTGTTTTAGCTTTTCCTGGAAGGACTCTGGCCTTCTCCTGAGTCCGGCTTCTGTGTTCACACCACCAATCACCATTGCAGATTTGCTCCAGCCTTTGTTTTGCTTTCGGACAACAGGCTGCAGCCGGCTTGCACGGGCTGTCCTCCAGTCTCAGCCTAGAGTCCTTCTGGCACAAGTCTGAGCACCCAATGAAATTTCCAGATCTTGCACATGCATACGTGCCTATTTTGGACTATCTCTCAACTCAGCCCTCAAAATAACACTCCTTTATATATATGTAATTTCTATTAATCTGTCTTTCAAGGAACTCTAACCAATACAATGAGAATGTAGCACTCTTCTGTAAATCCGGAATTTCAAAAGGTTTGCCACGCTATAAAACAATGCCAAATATCTCGCTACTGTTTTTGTTTAGAAAAAAAGTTGTTTTTCATTCTATAATATGGTGACATATAATGAGTTTTTCTTTTAATTTTAAATGAATTAATAATGGAACATATTGATTTTTCAGTTTTAGTTTCCAATATGTTAAATATTGAAAGATATAAAATCTCTTTGGATTTCTCAAAAACTGTAAAAGTATAAGTGGGTCCTGAGACCAAAAAGCTTAAGAATGCTTGTTAGAGAGAAATAAAACAGTTCTGACTTTTCTGGAACCAGCAAATTGAGAATCATTAGCTATAGCATATTGGTCAAAAATAATAAACATCATGGGACGTTGTAAGGTTATAATAAGAATGTAATTGCAATGGATCAAATGCTATTTACTATAAATTTTGAACTAGAGGTCTCAAAACAAATGTTTCAACACACCCAACATACATAATGTAAAAACTTACCTTGAATTAAAAGTAAGAAGGCATTGAAGAAGAATCCAAGAATTCTTCTTTAACTCTCTATTCTTACAAAGGAATTGGAGAATACATCCCTTCTTCTTTTTGTCATTTCTCAAAGTTTGCAGACAAACTTTTGGTTATAACTTTTATTGATAAATACTTAAGCTACCGACTTTCAGAATATGTCTCCTCACTATAAATACTACTGTTTCTTTGGACTTTTTAAATTTCTTCCCTTCCTTAATTCATTGCAAAACAATTTGTTGAGTAACTGGTGTCAACTGAGCAATATAAAAAAAGGTTAGTCAAGGCCGAACCCATAGGATTGCAAGAACGTATCATGGACATCAGAGAGCACACACAGAGAGATGACCTTCACAATTGGCATTTCTCCTAAGAAAGGGAGGATTTGAGAATAAATTCATTTTACCCTAAGAGTCAAGTTTTTCAAGAGCCTAGCTGGAGAAAGCTGGTCATAGCATGGCAGATGAGAAGCCAAGTGAGAGAATCAGGGCAGAGCTAGCGTAAACCCTTGCAGGCCCCTTCTAGGTCAAGCCCCAGTGACCCACCCCTTCCAGGTCACGTACTCAGCAGTGTGCCACACCACTGCAGCCTACAACATGCCCCTAATGCCCCCTCATGACCAGGCCCCACTTCTTAATAGCAGTTTCAATAGGTATCCCACAGTGTCCCACTACATGATGCACTGGAGGACACTCCTGATCCAAACTATAAGAAGTTCATAAAAGAATACAAAACCTTATGTCGTTGACAAGCTGGTTGATACTGTCTCCTCCAGCTACATATGGTCATCTCTGCTGCTCCTCACCTGTGTGGGAGGTAGTGAGAGATCTATGTTGGTTATGAAGAGGAAACAGATGGATCTTGTTTATATATCACAAATTTGTACTTATTTTAAGCCAATCTATAGTAACTTTCGCTAAAACAACATACAAACATAATTGGGTGGCAAATAATTGCATTTGGGAAATGCTTCTGGAAACCCAAAACATAGCAAAAATCATAGTGCATTTCTGGGACTCTCTGTGCCATAAGGCATCTATAGCAAACACTACTGAGGCATTTTCAAAGATTTCATATTCTCTTAAGAGCGTCATACCTAATTTCCAAGACGGTTGTAAAGTCTAGAGGTGTTTATGGATATTCTCTTATGACACAGTAATTACCAGCTATCTCCGTTACTTTTTCATTGCTGTGACTCAATACACAACATCCATAAATTTAGGGGAGGAAAGGTTTATTTTAGCTCTCAGTTTCAGAAGGTCACAGTCCATTCAGGGGCGGCCTGCAACAATGGAAGTACACAGCAGAGGCAGAGGTGGAGACAGCTTCTCACGACATCAGAAACAGGAAGCCAAGTCAAGGCAAGTTGAGACTAGTCCCCCAAGGAAGGCAGGAAGCAGCTTATATATCCTTCCAGGTCTCATCCCAGTCATCAGCCCCTCCTGGCTCCAGGTGTGGAAGGTGTGGTAAGCCCCCACTACATTATAATCCTCCCCTCCAGACGAGGCACTCCCAACTGTACACGGTTCCATAGACAATCTATAACATTCAAACATGAGACTTTTGGGGGACATTCCAGATCCAAACCACAGTACCAGCTAATTATGAAATAACTACAAAAGGAAAAACATGCTAACTACTGCCCATATCGGTGAGTGGTAGGCTGTGTGGGGGACGGTGCTCCTTTTGCATTTCTCCTTCTTCCTCTCTCTCTTTCTTCTACTGCTGCTTCTCCTCCTCTTTCTCCTCCTTCCTTCCTTCTTCCCTCAAAGACAGTATGGTCAAAGAGAGTCATGTTTTTCTATGACAACAAGATTGTGTATATAATCTTTTTTCTTTCTTTCTTTCCTTCTCTTTCTTTCTTTCCTTCTTTTTCCTTCCTTCCTTCCTTCCTTCCTTCCTTCCTTCCCTTTTCTGCTATGTTTTATTTGGTGGTACTAGGGGTGAAGGTCAGGGCCTTCACTCTGACATAAACCCCTAGCCCATTTTTATTTTTTTGAGGCAGGGTCTTATTAAATTATCCAAGCTGACTTTTATCTCTGGATCATCCTGCCTCAACCTCCCCCTGAGCTAGGAATACAAGTCTATACCACTGGGCCCACCTCCGTACATAATCTTCTTGATGCTCTTTTCCGTCTTTAATAGCCCTGCCTCTTTTGTCTCATCAAAACCACTGGGAAGCTATCACTCTCTGGGGAAGGCCAGCCTTGCCTCCACTGCCACCCTAGGGAAATCTAGCATTTACCATGACCCAGAAACAGCACTTTAATTCCGCGGCACAGACCACAATGGGCAACTGTCAAGGGGTGTAAACTACATGAAATTCTGACTTTTAGGAATCACTTACCACCATATGAGTTAGTCATGTATAACTGATAAATAGAATTCAATAGAATTTTTCTTGAATTCTTAGGAGAAATATCATTAATTCTGCATTCTTTAGTTCTTTCTGAAAGACTATGGTTAATGGCATTTGGGGAAAAGTAAGTGGAAGCAGCTGCTTAGTCCTGACACAAACAAAATAACCCCCTTCCCCAATACATGGGGTTGAGCTTGGGGATTTCCTGCTAAATCAGCTCTCCAGGCCCTTTGCATCCTTTTTATTTTGAAATAGATTCTCACAAAATCACGAGGTTGCCCTGGCAATACTCAAACTTGCATCCTCTTGATCAGCCTTTCAGAGTGCTGAGATTATAGGAGCGTGCCACCAGGCTCAAGTAGATGTCCCTTGTCTTCAAGAACATGGTGCACAGACTTGAAAAAGCTCAAGATTGGGACTCGGGTTTAGGGTCAAATTCTAGCTTCAGGTATTTAGGAAACACATGCATGACAGCACATGGTTCCATAGACAATCAGTAAATTGAAAGTATTAAATTAGTAAGTGGGTAATAATCCTTCCTACTGACATCAGTTTTCTTCTCTTTTCAGGTGAGTTCTCTGGGAACTCTGTGATCTCCCCTTTCTGCCATACCTGATAGGTTACTCTGCCATTGAGAGACTGGAACAAGGTATTGTTAAAGACTTTAATGTTATTCAGGCCATGGATGTTTCTGTATTTTAAATACAAAAACCCCCACCCTATTTAGTTTAATCTTATTCTATGGTTATTAACAATCTCCTGGGGACAAGATATGGAGCTTGAGTAAAATGAAGAAAACAGTGCTCTCTCTCTCTTTAGAAATGTTTACCACCGTGCAAAGATGTGATGGGACATGGATGTGCCTGAAGAGCCCTATACTCCGTGTCAGAGGAGTCCTGCAAGACAGGTATCCTAAAGAGGATCTGGATGCACTTCAACTAAGAGTGCCTTGGAAGAGTCTTCATCTGCCATATATGTACCTGTAGAACTAAGGCCCTCGGTCGCCCCCTAAACTACTTCCTTAGACATTGGGCTCTGTAGCTTGGGACATACAGCAGAATCTCCCTCTATCATCCACTCCCCGTCAGCATTCAGGAAATGCATAGCAAGCTTGAGTTCAACTGTAATATATGTTAATACAATGTTATAGAACTTTATCCATTCCTGGATTCACAACAGTTTGTTTTCCATTGAATTTAGAGGAAAAAAATGGTAAATCTACATTACTCCATAAACAGTGACTGTGGCACAGAGCCTATTGCAATCCTGTGTAATTTCCTGTAATCATGTGCACTTAAGTGAAATTTATGTTGTCATTATGAGCCACACTATGGAAAGACTCCTTTGGCCTACAGATGTCAGAGCCACCAAGCTCCAGGACTAGGTTGTCATCACGAGGGTGGCATCTTCACCGGTTCTCCTCTTACATGGATATGCTGCTTCTGTTAATGCTGTGACTCCTATTTCATTTTATTTTGTTCCCCAACTCCTGCAGTCTGCTTCTTTGGGTGGAAATGAAAACAATTTCGAGAATGAAAAGTGGTTTGCTGCTAAAAATATCCCCAGTCACCAGCAGGGGAAGCAGTTCCTCAGCTACCTGCAACAAAGATGACCACTTCGCTAGGCTTGGTCTATAGCAAGAGGTATCTGCTAAGGAGCTCCTCTTATGTGGCCTCAAAAATAAACATCCAGTTCCTCTGGCTGGCCTCCCTCCGTGAATGGAGGCAAGGGCATTTTGTGGAAGGAAACATTTTCCCATTAGGCTGGAGCCAGGCCTACCCTAGTCAATAGAAGCCTATTATGTATTCAAAACAGAAAGAATTCTTAATTACAGGTGCCCAAGTGGCCCAATTTTGGTGTCTTTCAACCCTGAGGACTCACTACATCAAAGTTACTCGTGTCACTAAAGTGAAACAGTCATTACACTATTCTTAAAAAAATAAAGACTTCTTTCACATAAGCAGTTACCTTGAGAATATACCAAGGTCACAGGAATATTATTCCATATTAGAAGTCACCAAGGAAGAAAACACTTGTAACGTGAATGCCAAGTCCAGGAAAGGTCATACATAAAATTCCCTCCTACCATTAAAGCTGATGGTGAAATTTGCACTGCCTAATCTGCATTCTGAAAAATTGAAACCACCTGGTGTTCCTAACCAGATGCCATCAGTGTATGAGAAGGAGGCACACAAGGAGGGAAATTGAGGCACAGCACCATAAGGAGCTGATATGAAAGTGGAAATTTGACTTAGTATCTGTCATCTTAATCTGCTCAAGCTGATAGCTAAATTGACTTTGAAGAAAGAAGTACAAAATCTGCAGCCTGATCTTAGGAGACCTGATATCTCAGAGTTTCCTCGAACTCACTTTAAAACATTTCTAGACCTTAGCATATCAGATCCCAGTCCACAATCAGATCCTGCTTTTTATACCAGGTATCGAGTCCATGGGCACCAGGGTAGGAGGGTACAGGTTTGGATCCAACAAGCCTGGAGAGAAAAGTGAGGCAGTGCAGGAAGCCCAGTCATAACTTAGTTGCAGTGAAGAGCACGGCAGGAAAGTGAAGTCCTTCTGCCTCCCTGTCCCCCCTGCATAGCCACTCTGTCAGTGACATTATAGAAAATTTCACTCAATAGTGGCCTACTGCCGTATTAACTGTGATATCATACATTACATCAGTACAGTAGGTAACTAGGAAGAGTCACACAAGGCAGCCAGGAAGTGCTAAGTCAGTGGGCTGGAACTGCCCTGGCAAACGGCAGAGGCAGGCTTTGAGCCTAGGATGTCCACAAGAAGCAATCAGGAAGGCAGTGCAGATAAGGCAGCTACAGAGTAAACATCACGGTTGGCAAGGTTACGGGCTATTTAGTGGCTTCTTTTGTTCTCCCCAGAGTACTGAGTTCCTTACTTCTCACACAGCAAACTCACCCAGAAGTTCTGATCTAGTCAGACTCCCACACCCCACGAAAACTATGTCGTCCTCTATGAAGCACCTTCCAATTATTCTGGTCTATTACTCACATCTCTACTTTATGATCTCTCAAAAGGCACCCCAAAATCTTATGTATCATTCCATTGGTTGAGGTTTGGATCTGGAACATCCCTCAAAATCCTTATGTTTTGAAGGTGATTCAATCATGGGGTTAATCCACTGATTTCCTGTGCTATTGGAAAGTAAGGCCCTGTTGGGAGGGGCAGATCACTGGGGCTTGAGCTGAATGGTCATGGGGGCATGACCTGGACGGATATCTGGTAGCTCCACCCTTCCTTGTTCTCTTTACTTTCTGGCCTGGCATGCTGTGATCAATCTCTCTCTGGCTAGGCCGCTACCGAGCCCTTCCACTATTGCTGGCTGCCCATGAATAGACTGACGGTTGCTGAAACACAGCCAAAATACCCTTTCCGCCCTTAAACTATGTTCCAGCAATAAGGAGGTGACTAAGGCACCATCTGTTCCAAGTACTGCATATTATCATGTTCTTTAAATCATTTTTATGATACTTAAGGATAAAATTTTGTTTTCTAGATCTAAAAAACTTTTCTAGATTACTTGAATTCAAAGCTGAATATATTGTAATTACTCAAAAATTATGAAGAAAAAAATAACTTGTGAAGGAAAGAACATGGCAAAGTCATGTATGCAAGACTTCTGGCCCCTTCACCATACCTTATTAACTGGATAAGTTTTTGAAAGTGAAATTGTAGATGTTGTAAACATTTTAAGATTATAGTATAAAGGTCCTGAGTAAGTCTTCAAAGCTCTGAACTGAATGAAATAATTAATTAATTAAAATATTTTCACTATAAAATACAGCAGATGACAGATGGGCTACCAGATGAGAGAGGAAGAAGCAATAGGAAAGTGGCGAAATAGCGACAACCTGCCGAGGCCAGCGGCGGGTGAGAAATGGCAGGTGTTTCAGTATCACTCAGTTTTACAGTAAAACAGCATGGATTTCTATTTCTGGCCAGAATGGATTAGCAGAGATAAGATTCACACTCCTACATGAAAATTTGGATAAATATGTGAGACAAGATTTTCAAAATATTGGAGAATGAGGGACATTGACTCCTAAGAAATGGAAAAAATGGCGTGAGCATTGTTTGGTCCTGGCTCAATTCTGTCAGCAAGTTCATCCATAACGGAGCAGAAAAACAGAGAGTTCAGAAAGCTCACCGACTCTAAACACACAGCTGATGGCCTGAGGAAACCACAACCACTGCAGTCAGCAGGACAGAAGGACAGGATGCTGCAGAGTGAGGCACTGAGTGAGAACTCCGAGTTTTTGAGAGGATCCTGCTTAAGTACACACCAGAGTATAATAGGCACTACACTCATAATAACTTGAAGCTACAGAAATGTAGGAGAAACAGGTTGGCCTATGGCATATTTGGCTCATGGTTGGGACATTCAGATCTAACACACTAGGTCGTGCTCTGTACGCATGAGGCATATCTCACATCTCCCTGCCCCACGGTGCCAAGAAATTTGCTTGGCACCCGTATGCTTCCTATTTATTTCCGTTTCTATAATGTAGTGTGTATATGGTAAAAGGCTCCTACAAGCGGGCTGACTGGGCGTTCCTATCTGTTCCCCATTGGCCCTCTTTTTAAGCGAAAGGACTTCCTGAATAAAGTGGACTGCATTCTCCGAAACGGATCTCCAGAGTGATCTCTGTCGTTGGACCCTCCTCAGCTGTTCAGTGGTCTTTGCAGAACAAAGACCACACGGAAAGAATCACATCAAATCACATCTGCCAGAGACAAAGCCTGTTCTCACACACCAGAGCAGGAATATCAGGAACTCACAGGTCATTTGTTAGAACACTCCAAAAAGTTTTCTGTGGAGTGGAGAATAATTTGTGGGCTCTGCAGCACTCCAGCCCTATCAAATAAACATTAAAAGCAAACACAAATGAATCAGTTTGCATAACATCTAATAAAATGCATGACATCCCAAGATATCTGATAACCATTAAAATATTATCTCCATGCAGAATTGTAAGCTATATCCTACTTGTAGGGAGAAGAGTACAACTTATACATGGACTGTGCATGGTGACTTCCCTGGAACAAGTATAGCATGGGAAGGAGAAGAATAAACTTAGTGGTGAAATCTGGCAAGTGTGACCTCAACCAGTGATCAAAATTAACATTAAAAGTTATGCATCATGTTAATAATACATTCCCTTGATATAATGCCATAAAAATGACAGTTTTACTCTCCAAGACACATTAGCCCAACTAAGCATAAATAAAATATCAGACAAATCTCACTTGAGGGACATTCTATACAGTTTTTGACCAGTATTTCTCAAAAACAACAAGGTCCTCAAAAGTAGGAAGAGTGTGAGAACTCTTACTGCCAAGATTAGTCTAAGAACATCTGACTACTAAATATAATGTGGTCTCCTAAAAGGCATCCTGGCACAGAAAAAGACATCGGGTATGGTAGCTGGCCTGTAATTCCTGCTATGCAGGAGACGGAGGCAGGAAGATCATGAGTTCAAGGTCAGCCTGGTAAACTTAGTGAAACTATGTATTAAATAAAATTTTAAAATAAGTAAATATAAAACAAACATTGAAGAAAAACAGAAAATCTGAATACATTGTAAAATTTGATTAGTAATGAAGTATCAATGCTAGTTTATTATTAATCACAAACATTATGAGTGTCAGCTATTAACAGGCAAAATTGATGTCAGGTACGTGACAACTGTCTGTACTATATTCACAAATTTTTCCATAAATCTAAAAATATCTTAAAATGGAAAGTTTATATATAACAATTAAAAATGTAAAGAAAATTACCAGACATCTGAAGAAGTGGGAGAAATATAACCTCTAAAACAACAGCAAAAATGTCAGTTAAAATGAGGCCAGAGCTAATGCATATATTATAAACTAAAAATTAAGATGAAAATGGATATAACTCAATTCCACATGTTCGTAAAACTAGGTAAAGACATGGCAGATAAAAAGAACCTCAGATTTCTACAACAGTGTCAGAGACAAAAAAAAAAAAAAAAAAAAAAGAATCAATAGAAGTTTAAGCATTGCCAAAGAAATAAAAACATTATTTAACTTGAAGACATAGCAACAGAAACTATTCTTGAACATACAGAGAAAAATAATTTAAAACAAATAAACAAACATAAGTGAGCTGTAAGATAGCTTCACATAAACCTGTGCATATGTAATATGCTTTTCTTTTTTCTTTTTTTTTCTTTTTTTTTTTTTTGGAGACAGGGTCTCACTCTGTAGTCCAGGCTTGTTCTGAACTCATTATGTAGCCCAGGCTGGCCTTGGACTCAAAGCAATCCTCCTGATTCAGTCTCCCGTATGCTGGGATTACATGCTTGGGCCACCATGCCTGGTTTATGCAGTGCTGGGGAATAGAACTTAGTTCTTTAGCATTTGATTTAGTGCTTGCTGGGCAAGCACTTTAACTGCTGAGCCATTCCTCCAGCCCCGCCCCTCCTCGAGCACATATGTAATGTGTAAACAAAATATAAATAAGCGAGCTGTGAGATTGTGTCACATAAACCTGTGCATATATAATAACAGCCCCGAGGAAAGGGGAACAGAAAATATCTTAGGAAAAGTGATAGCTGAAAATCTTCCAAATGTGATGAAAAAATAACACCATGGCTTCTGAAGAACCCCAATAAATGCCAGGTACAAAACAGTAAAATGAAAAGTAAAACAACATCCAGGCACAGTATGATCAAATCGCTGAAAACTCACGAAAAAAGAAAAGATGTCGAAAACAGCCAGAGTGGAAAGATACAGTATGCACCAAGATTCAAAGATAATGATGGCTAAAGGTGTCTGATCAGACACAATGTAAGCAATGAAACAGTGCAAAAGTTAAAATGTCCGTAAAGTAGAATTCTATATCTAGTGAATAGTAGTCATAAATTAAAGTCACTATTTTCTTATATTACAAAACGCAAGGAATTTCATCATGAGGAGTCTTGTACTATAAGAGATATATAGGGGAATTCTTTGGGCAGAAGTATATCGGACACACAAATAAACAGAAACTCTAAATATACTTAAGGAATGTCAATAATTAAAGCGTACATTTTCCTAATTTTAGTTATAATATAAAATTTAATTAAGTTAAATAAAATTAACTAAGTGATATTAGATAAAATGTAGAATATATAGATCAATAAGACAGAGTCAAGTAATAGATCTAGATATTTACAACAAATTCTTTTGTACTGAAATGTAAATTCAATTAAATGGTGAAATTAGTTTTTTCAACAAGTAAAGTCTGAACCTAACCGTGAATCACAATCCGTGAAGAACCAGCGTCAAGTGGTTTATAATCTTACATGTAAGACTGTAGTGTTTTTAGAAAAAAACATAGACAAATATCTTAGCCTCACGGTTATGTAAAGAATTCTTAGATCTAACACACACACACAAAGCACAATCATGAGAAGAAAAGGAAAAGAAATTTTGCTCTTTGAAAGACACAGCCAAAAGCTTGAAAGATGAACTAGAGGCTGTAAGAAAATGTGCGCCAAATACAATAAATAAATTATATCCAGGACACATAAAGACTTTAAAGGAAAATTATGAAAGTGGATAACTTGGGGCAAACAAATTTGAAAAGCAAAGAAAATAGTGCACCACAGCAGGGCTACCAAAGGATGAGCAACACGCTGAAGAAGACATCGGCACCATTCATCACTAAGAAAATGGAAGTTAAAAACCACAATGACATATCACTACTCACTCATGATAATGCTACAAGAGAAACACCTGATCAACCAAGTGCTGAAAAGAGAGCAAAATGACTAAAATCCTTAGCCACTGTCAGTGAGAATGTGAAATGGCACAGCTGTCACCGATGACTTGAGGCAGAAATCTGACCTAGCAAACTACAGCTCTCTTGGCAGCCCTGGTGCCAGCGGTCAACATCAGCTAATGCCAGATGTCACTGGTTGACACTATCAGTTACTGGTTTCCGCCACCACCGGCCGTTGCCATTTGGGGCTGGCTTGTGCCAGACAGTCAGCCAGCTCTGGTTGCTGGTTCCACTGCCACTGCTGGCCACCACAGATGTTCAGTGCCAGCTTGCACCGGATGCCATCAGCCAGTTCTGCCAGTTGCTGGGCTCCAGAGCAGACTTGCAGGACGTTCCAAATCTACCTACCTGAGAAAGAAATCACAGGCAGACTTACAGGAGCAAATAGCAAAGCTTTATTTATTTAAAGGACCTGAGCTGCTGCAGAAGGGAGTCCGTACCCCAGCAAAGGCTTTCCTTGGCCCACCTGCGTGTGGCGGGGTGGTGATTACATAGCGACAGCGGCCTATGACTGACCCAATTTTGAGCTTGCTGATTGGTTCGAACTTAAGCCTCCAACTCTAGACTACTGATTGGTCTAAGTTAAATTCTATTCTATACCATAGTTCAAATTCAAAAGGGCAGCCACCTCCCAGCAGGATATGAGGCCCCTAGGATAGTGACAGCTGTTACAATGTTTTGCAGGCCACTTGACTGAGCATTCACATCTAACTATCACATCTAGTCAGAAAATGGCCAAAACCAGGGAATCTCCAGGAGATCTAAATATTTCCATCACAGCTTACAGGGTTCTATGGAGACTAAGGATGTCATAAATGGACCCAGAACACTTTCATCCTGGTCTTGGCTAACATACGTTAGCGTAGTTTCTCCTACCTTCTTCAAAGAAGCAGGCGGCAGCAGCAGCTGAAATGGTGGGAGTCAGGGGAGTGGGGCCATGGCCACCCATGCCGCCCCTCCAGTTGGGACAGCCTGGAAAGTTGCCAGAAGGTAGCTGGTGGGGCAGACTGCCTCAGGCCTTTCCTGGAAGGGCATGAGTGAGGCTGAAGGAACAAAGGGGAAGGGCATTTGTCTTCGTTGCTTTTCATCACTGTGACTCAATCCCTGACATCCACAACTTCAGAGAGGAAAGATTCATTTCAGCTTGCAATTGAGAAGGTTATAGTCTTTTCACAGGTGGGCGGCTGGAAAGGAGTAGAGCCTAACAATGGGACTGAAGGTGGAGCCAGAACTTAAGCTGGAGCCCGAGTTCTGGAGTCAGAGGTCTTTACAGCTTGGTGGGAAAAGGCCAAGTCTGGGAGGAAGGGCGGAACCAACACAAGCCCACTCAGGTCAAGCCCTAAGCGTCAGCCCCTTCCAGCCAGGTCCCGCATCCCAACGGTACACAGTATCGTAGGTACATGAGGCTTTTGGGGGACACTCCAGACCCAAACTGAAACAGCATTACAGGTCGAGAAAGGGGAGGGAGGGCCAGGGGCTTCTTGTCTGTCTCACAGCTGCTTTGAAAAGCTGACGGGGAGTTTCCTATAAAATACGCAAACACTTGCCATGCGACGCAGTCGTCTCGCTCCTAAACATCCCCCCTCAAATAAAACCTAATTCTGTAAAAGTACCTGGACCCGAATGTTTGTAATAGCCTTAGTCATCATTATCCAAGCCAGGAAACAACCCTATTATTTCTTGTTCCTAATGTATATAAACTACGGAACGGTCATACCATAGAACTCCTTTCAGCAACAAGAAAGAATGGACTACTGATATGCATAAAAGCACGGCTGGATCTCAAGTACAGGAAGCTTTGTGAAAGAAACAAGATACGGAAAGATACAGCATCTATAGTTTCACTTATAAGTCAGGCTGGAAAAGGTAAAACCTAAAAAGCAGAAATAGATAGGTGTTGCCAAGGATCGTGGGTATAGGCAGAGACTGCCACAAAGACACCAAGACGGGCGCGGAGAGCTGCTCTGTATCTTCAGCGCTGTGTTTACACGACTCCGTTTGTCAAAACTTACATAATTGTACACTAAAATATTGAGCCTGTTTTTTATAGCAAAGCAGCAGCAATATATTTTGGGGTTTGTAGTAAATCCGAAAGCAAAACCCATAGCACAAAAGATGGGAAAGAGGAATTGGAAACTTGGATACAAAGTTCTTATGCGGCACCTGAATTACTATATCGCATTTGCATGTGTTGTGATACAACACACACTACAAGATTCTCTATTAATCGCCAAAATACAAAAGATCAATAACTAAGACTATTATGAAGATAAGATGAAATAATATGCAAGAATCAACTCATAAGAGCAAACAGAAAAAATTACGCAAAGAACACTGAAACAGGCAGAAACAAGCAAGATGATAGATTGAAACCCCACTGCATCCATCAAGGCATTGGCCTTAGCTTCCTCTTCTTCGCTGGGACACAATTCATGGGCAGCTGGCAATGGCTGGTGTGCCCAAACTGGGGGCTGGGGTCCCATTGCAAATTGAAAGAAAGCAAACCCATGCTTTCTTCTTTCTCCGCTCCTGTTCCTGCCCAGTAAGGTTCCATGGTGCAATTTTAGTGGAAAGTAGCACACACACGTGGCTCAGTGCCACTCAGTCAAGGAAAACAAGCATCATGGCTTACACCTATGCCTTTAAGGAAACAGGAAGACCCTTACAAGGTTGTCATGAAGTGCTGGCTTAGAACGAGACCAGAATGTCATGGCACACAGCACAGAAAGGTCATTCACAGGAACCACTGGAAACGGTTCACACAAGGCGGCTGATAACACGTGCAGACTCATGCTCACCCCGTTTCAGACTGTTCACACATTGTTTCACTTTAGACTGTATGTTCTTTCTGTCCTAACGACACAAGGGTCTGGCAGAGAACAGATGCTCACAACATCCTAAAAGGAAAGAGTCAGAGCTTGGGGGAGGCTGGAACAGCAGCGCATCCTTCCAGGCTTCACGCTCAGTGACCCACCTCACCCTCAATAATGTGACATGACCTCATTGTTCTGCCCCTCCAGACCAGGTTCTGTCTCCTCACAGAAACTGACATCTACAGATAAGCTACAATATCCAAATACTTGAGGCTTTTGGGGGATATTTCAGAACCAGACCATAAGAGCATTGAACATAGAACGTTTGAATGTATCAATAAAAATCTATTATCTCTAGGCATAGTCTCTTAGAAGACTTGTAGAGAGATTAATTTTGGGAAGTAGCAAGAATTTTTTTATAAACCAAATCTATGTCAGGAGAAAATGAAATAGAAAAGGGGATATTGAAATAAGCCTTTATCGAGATTCTGCCCTTAATAAGTCAAACGAGCAGCAACCCTTGCAAAGGCAGAGCAGCTACTTGCCCACCAATACTTCACTCTTCCACATGTGTCCTGTAATGTCCCCCAGATGCGGTGAAAGGAAACAGAGGATCTGGTCTCGGCCCAGAGAAGCCCCTGCTCCCTTCCAGCCCAACCACTCATCCCCGTGTAACTGGGTAAACTGCACAGCTTTACTAACATGTATGAAATATGTAAATGTGCAGAAGTATTTAATCCTTATCTTGCTGGGGAAGGGGAAGGAAAAAGAAACAGTTACCAAAAGCTACAAATGCCACAGTTCAAGAACGCTAAACTAAAGTTACTTTCCAAAACCAATGAGTTTTCCCTTGATTCTCTTAAGCGCTTTAGGTAGAAAACCAGTGTTAAATTACGTCTATTATCACCAAATTTCTTTTTCCATACTAATTTGTCAGAAAATTATGAGGCTGAAAACTATGATGTTAAGTTTGACCTTGGCAAATTCTGGATCGAAGAGGAGGCCAAATGTCACGTATCACTATGTTTTGTGAAGAAATTAATCTTTTGAGAAATGAATTGGCTTTAAAAGGATTTTTTTAAGTGTGTGTAACCCAATGTTTCTTGAGTGAAAAAAACATTGATAATTTATTTCTATTTATTTGAAGCATACAACCCAAGAGATCACCCTTTTTCATCTAGGGGCAAGGCAGCTGCACAGCAGGGCTGATGCATGGCAACACTGCTGATTTCTATTCAACAGCCATTTCTTTCTTTCTTGTAATTGGGACCTTTGGTTTTGTTTGGGTGCGCCATTTCTTAGAGGGAAGGCTGCTGTCAGTAAAAAGTTGAAAGACAATTCTCGGTTGCACAGGATTATACTGTCATGGCAAGGAGTTTCTGCATCACTGCAAGCCAGTACCATTCCTTAGTCACTGCGACAATTGAAAATAAATAAATAAATAAACCTGCCTTTCCACATGTACTTGCTTGCCTATGGAATACTGCTCTCTGCTTGAGCTTTGGCCAAGATGCATGCCTCTGCTTGTTCTATTCTAACAAAATACCACAGACTGGCTGACCTAAACAGAAAAATGCTTCTTACAGTTCTGGAAGCTACAAGTCCAAGACCAAGATCCTGGTAAGCCTGGCTTCTTCTGTGCGCTTTCTCTTTGACTTCTGCTGACCCTCACATGGGTGTATGCATCTCTAGATTTACACATCTCTGGTGTCTCTGTGGCCAAATTCCTCTTCTCAGAAACCAGGTTTGATTAAGCCCCACCTTAATGTAATTTATTTAATCATTTTAATTATTTACATCTTTAAGGATCCAACCTCTAAACAAGTCACTTTCTGAGGTAATGGGGAGAGAGGGACTTAGCCTTCAAATTTTGAAGGAACAAAATTCACTTGATAACACATAGCAAACATTCTATCTTGAAAGATACATTGACCGGTTAAAAAATTGTAAAGAATTTCTTTGAAGAAATAGTGGCTCATGAATCAAAAGCCACCAAAAGAAAAGAAGTCCTGAGATCCATTTGAAAAGCACAAGGACAGACTTATAGTGTGAGTGTGGAAGTGGAGCAAAGCTGGCCTCTGACTTGTGTCAGTTTTACATTTGTGTTATGGTTCAGGCTTAAAATGTCCCCCAAAAATCTCAAGTTCGAATGTGAATGGTATGTGTGGAAGGTGGCTACACCACGAGGGAGGGGCTATGCTTACCCGTGGATGAGTTCATAGTGGACTGGCCTATTAGGAGGTGGAGTCTGGGTCTGGCCAGGAAAGCGAGTCACAGGGGACACAACCTGAAAAGGTATTGTCCCGTCCCCAGCTCTTCCCTTTTCTCTCTGCGTCCTCATTCCCATGGCATGAGTTCCTTTCCCTCCTAGGCCCTTACACCATGCTTTTTGTGCCTTGGAGCCACTTGACTTTAAACTGAACTCACTATAATCCAGGGGCCAAATAAACCACTCTTCCTTTAAGTTGCAGGTGTAGATATTTTGTCACAGTGACAGGAAAGTGGCTAAGACAATTTGCCTTATTTCGTTTCTCCTTGTGAAAAGCCTCTAGTTACATAATTTAATTGGCAGTTTTCGATAGATTGAGCTTAAATTTTGCTTTTCTCCAATGCTTCGGGTTTTATTTAAGTTTGCAACTCAAGGATGGTTGGGTTTACTTTAAAGGATTAGTTAGTTATGTCCATGCAGGAATTTTCCAGACCTGGTCTCTATTTCAAATCACTTCTCTAGATTTTCCAATGTCCTGAGCCTAAATTGGTTCTGGCTATTGAGGTATCAGGAAATCTGCCTGGTGTTGAGGCCATGGAGGAAAAGCTTTCCCAGTCCTTAATGAAAGCGACAGATGTGGCTAATCTTGCTCCTGGCACCGTCTTACAGCTTGGTGCCTATGACAAGGAGAAAGAGGCTCAAGGTTGGCAGACACGGCATCTTATAGCCCTGTAACTGTTACCATGGAAACAACCTACCTCTGAGTGTCTTGTCGTAGGAGGAAAATAAACTATTTAAGCATCTGTCAGACAGTTTTCTATCGCGTGTGACTTGCCCTAAAGTGTGAAATCTTTAGGTATAGAGTTGTTTATTCCTATTTCCCCCTTAAGGGGTCTTCATTGTAGATATTTGTAATTTGTATTTTTTTATTTTTTAAAATTAGCCTGGCTAAAAAGCTCTCTCCATCGTCGCCCACCCCACCACCGAATGTGGGTCTATTTGAAGATAACGCCCAGGAAATCTGGGATTTCTATCTATAAAGCAGAATAGCTATGATCCCATTGCTTCCCACAAGAGCTTGTTGAGAAGATGGGTACCGTGGTTATGAAAGAGTTCTAGGGATACTAGATGGCCCCACTAGGTCACAGTTCTTCAAACTCCAACTGCCCTGCACTTACTGATTCCTTTAACAGATATGTAGAGGTGAGGCAAGGTTTTATAGGCTAGGAGGCTTTTCTGAGCCCAACTGCAAGATTGCAGACAGCCTTTGTAGCGGAGGGGCAGCCCTACCAGGAGGTCTGGTTGCTGCTGCTCTCATTTCTCAGATAACTGTCCCCTGGGCTTATTGCTAGTACTGACTCTCCTTGTGTTCACAGAATACTTTCGCAGATTAAACCATATCCAGCTTCAAATATTGACACTCAAAAAATACTGAAGGGCAGTCAACTTCCAAAGCAGGGCTTCCTCTGACTTTGGTGAGGGCAAAACATTTACTTTTTTTGTATAGACATGAGAGGAAATAGCATCGTTTTAGTACAGTGAAGTGCTAGGTAAAGTCAGCCATCCAAGCAATTTTGTAACAACTCTTACAACTCTGAAGACATTGAAGATTACAGAATACTCACGCCTTCGAGAATAATTCCTCTCAGCAGATCATCCCAATCTGAAGTAACTGCCTCATATACTTAGAATGACCCCATCTCTGCTGATGGCGACCTACAACCCCTGGCTTCCCCAAGAGCCAAGTCATAGTCACAGAACCAAGCAGGGTGTAGGATATTGTAACGGAGGTTGTGGATGCAATAGAGCTTCGTCAGTTGCCGGTAACTTGACAATGTCATCCTTAATTGAGGCTTTTCTGGTTGGCACTTTCCAAAACTGACATCCACATTAGCTTGAGAGAATTTGACTCACGGATTAGAGTGACCATCACTATTTTTCTGGAACTGGGAGTTTTCCAGGATGCAGATTCTGTAGCACTACAGCTGTTCCAGGCAAGGGGGATGGCTAATCACTCCATTTTGCTGGGGTGGGGCATGTCGGAAACATATTTGGGTATCTATGGAAGTCAAGGGAGAAAACACAGGCTGGCTTCTTAAAGGAAAAAAAAAAAAAAACCCTGAAAATCCTCCAGACACAAGCAGCTATTTTTTTCTACCTTTCTGGAATATTTTAGTTCTCTCTGAATGTGTGGCTTATCTCTGCTCCTCTTTGCTCATTCTTCTTTCTTTCTTGCTCCCCACACCTCTCCCACATCTGCACATCAACTATTTTTGCTTTAATAAAAGGCACGTGGATGCAACAGAGGGGCTGTGGCACTGACGCTGACAAGTACAGGCAGCAGGGATCATTGGTCAATCAATACTGCTAGTGTTTACATACAATCTTCAAGTTACCAAGCAAAAACTCAACTTGTTAATGTGTACAAATAAGTTCTAGACTCTGTAAAAATATTTTAAAATTCTGAGATTGAGTCAAAGTTCCTAAATTTCTGCTTAGTGAATTAAAGGTCTTTAAGTAGAGGTATTCTCATCTTCCTGGAGCACATTCTAATCCTATATCTCTTCTTGTGAATATTCAAATATTAGACTCAACTTATCCTAGAACAATTGTTTGATCAGTTAATATGACCTATTCTGAAAAAAATTGGCTTCAAATCTCGTTGCCACTTGAAATCTGTTGTACTTTAAAGACAGATTTCTGTTACAAAGAAGAGAGCTGAAATTCTTTATAGCTTCAGGATAGCTGAAATTCTTGCTATGAGAAAGATTCTCAACTAGAGTATAATTACAGCATTCTGTTTAGTTAACAAATCACTCTCAAAATTACAACTAGAAAAAATCCCAATGTGTTAGCTGATTGCATGTCACCTACAGATCTAAAGCAATTGATAATTCAAGGTCTAATTTTTTGCTATGAGCTATTAGTGGAACCACGAAAATCCACTTAAAGGTTAATTTACAGTTGTGCACGGTACTTTACTATTGTCTCATAAAGTGAATAAACTCTAAGGAGCAAGTGATAAATGAATTTTCCTGTTAGTTAAATGAAATTGAGTCTCCCTAAAATGTTACTATCATTCATTTATAGTGTCATTTCCCTAAGGAACTAGACGTGTTTTATTATCTACATTTTCATCAGGCCCCCTTTTTTCCCTCGTATTTTCTTCATTAATTGGGATACAAACTCATTTCTCACTGATTATATCTCAAAATTTTGTTGAAATGTCTTTTAGCTTTAACTCTGCTCATATATATACATCAGGACATTATCTTTCTAATGTTGTGCTAATTTTTATAAAATGTTCCATTTTTGTTGCACTGTTACCTTTATATAGTTTTAAAAGTTAAATGATACTCTAAGCTTTATGAAAACAAAAAGTCATCTCTCAATTCCTCCAAAAACAAACTTCAATTTTTTTAGCTTTTTCTTCAAAATGTTTAGCTTTTTCTTGCATGTCCATGCTTAAATGTAAACAATGTGGTTATCATTTTTGAGCTACTTTTAGTTATTTTACTTAGATTTCAAGCATGAGCTGTAAGGACTTAGATGCTTTAGTTTCACCTTCTATCTCACTCCCCACACCACTGTCCTCGGCCATGCCCTCCTGCTGCCTGACACATCAAGGAGTCTGGTGGTTTTATGACAAGTATACAAACATTATCTACCGATAAGTTAGGTAAAATGCCATGATTCCATTTGGTTCTCATATAAAAATTTTCTCCTCTAGAGTAGTTAACAGTATTTAAGACTTTTTTCTTATTTTTTTAAACCTGTCCTATGTTAGATTGCTCTGCTATTAACTTTGTTATCTGAAGTATTTCCAAGACTTAATTTTCCTCTATATCTCCTGGCTAGAACTTGCCAAAAAGAGAAATGTATATAAGACTTTGGAGGAGGAGATGGAGTGTTGAATATGAGCTCTCAGATACCTTTTTGCAGACAGACACACACCCAGGTGCCTGCCAGGTGGAAGCTGGGCTCCTCAGCTCCTGCCCACCTTTCCTGGAACACTGGCTCTGCTGAGCAGCAATGACCCCAGGCCACCCTCAGATGTGGTACCTACCCGAGGTAAGAGCTTCTCATAGCCCTCCCTGAGAATCCATCTAGGGGACCTACATCAGTGCCTGGGCACATTTGGCTTCCCACATTTTTCCATGACTCCACCTTGCCCACATGTGCCAGGGAGTCAGAAGGACTGGCTATTAAAATAATTCTTCAATTCTCCTGTTTGCCCTTATAGACTTCACAATGCATTTCTCCACCATTGTGTATGGGATAATATTTTAATTACCCCTACACACTCAGAGACGGCAGTTTTATTTTCCTAACTGGATCCCAACACGCTCCAAATTCCTGAAAGAATTATAAACACCATCTCTCAAAATACACAGAGGCATGAGACAATTCATTATCTTAGCTTAGCCAGGACCAGTAGCACAGGCCTATCCATAGTCAAGGAAAAGTAAGAGGCTGAGCAGGGGGATCGCAAACTCAAACCTAGCCCCAGCACACGAGTGACCTAGCGAAACTCTGTCTCAAATCAAAAAAAGCAAAAAGTGGGCTGGAATGGTGCTCAGTGTAAAGACCTTGGGCTCAGTTCCCACTCCCAAGTGATTAATTTCTTAAGTAATCCAGTTTGGGCTTCCCCCTAAGCCTTGTGGATTCTCTATCCTGCTTCTACGAAGACTGGTTGGCCTGGTTGAAAGTGTGATGCCCTGGTGGTACATGGAGTCCCCTTCATCTTTATGTTGGAGCACCATTCCTGGCCCCCCACAAGACTCCATGGTGTCCTCCCTCTTGACTTGGCCTTGTTTTAGTGAATGACACCTAACCCTTGAGAATGCTGTTGGGAATAAAGGTGTTCTACATCTCCATCAATTCTCCATTTAAAAAATCAAACTTTATATTTTTCATCTAATTACCATTTTTCTTCTGCTTTCTCTGAAATATCTTCAAACGCATCTTACAAATTTTTATTTTCTATTTTGCTTTCATGCATTTAATTTTCACTGCTTCTTGCTTTTTACATGATTTGCTGTTATGGTATCCTGCTCTTATATTTTAGATGTAGTTGTTACTCTTCCTTGTATAAGAAAAAATAAATTTTAAAAGCGCTTTGCTTCATGAAGTGAACCCTTTTTTCATTCTTTTTCTTTCTTTCCTTCTTTCTTCTTTCTCTTTCTTCCTCATATGCTTGAGTAGGGTTCCAGATGTGTGTAGACTCTGGATACTATTACAGGTACATATACAGGGAGATGTTCCTTTACAATAAATAGCATTTTGTGGTGTAATTTTAGTATGGTTTGTATTCAGGGACTCAAACCTAGGTTCTCACACTGAGTGATCTCATTCATTTAAGAATACATTTATTTATTGGGTATAAATTTGAAAGTATTCTTGGGAAGTAATGTGGAACATATCTTTTTAAGCAGTCTTCAAGCAATATTCATGTCTGCCATGTAATACTCAGTAAAAAAGCCCTATTTCATTTATATCTTCTACTCAACATAAAAGAGTTAACTAGACATGTTGGAGAGAAAATAATTTCCATATAAACAACAAAGGAAGCAAAATTGCTGAAAAGAATAAAGGAGAATGAAAGTGCTGAAACTTGATTTATGATGTAGATAACATAGTAGTGCTTCAAGGGCAGGGGGATGTCTCTCCATTCATCCCCAAAACACATTATAAAATATAATGTTGGAAAAAGTCAAATTTCTGGAAAAAAAAACTAAGCTAATTTACAAACAAAATTTGTGTCATCTTGCCTAGGAGTTATGATAGAATTTCTTTGCATATTTAATTCTTTGAATCTCCTTCTAACTCTTTCATGTTTGGTTAGAATTCAAGTCTTACATATTTCTTTTAAGGAAAAGCTTATGAAATGAAGTATTTGTAGAATATTCCAAAATAACACTTCCTTTCCCAATTTTACTTTAAACTCAGACAGGTGTGACAATATGTAATAAACAGTAGCTTCATTTCTTTTTAAAAAGTATTCCTTATTATCATTACCTGAAATAATTATTTACAATACTTTGCATTTTTCCAAAGCAGAGTTTTCTGACAATAGGTGCCAGGTAAAGTTCTACATTAAGGAGACGAAATGACTTTAAAAAGTCCTCTCCTCATCTCAGGACCCTACAGTTTGATAAGAGACAAACGAGGTTGCAGCTCATGTCAGGCAGCTTTCCCTCACTGTAATGAGTAACGGAGGTAAATAGCTTATAAATGGAAAAAGGTTATTTTGAATTACAGTTTGGGAGGTTCCAGTCCACAAATGTGTGTCTGGGTTGCTTTTGGGCCTTTGGAAGCATGTGTTGAACCAAAACCACCCATCCAATGACTGGCAAGTGCCAGACAGTAGCATTACTTACAAAGAGATTCAAAAAAATTCTTCAACTCCATAGGATCATTTGTGCATCAAGTGCCAAGTGTCCAGAGGTAGGTTTTACACTAGGAACTGCAGGCTTCACATGAAGAAGAGAAGAGCTCACTTGAGTGGCTCTGGCTGGCAGGTATGTGGGCAACCTTTATACACAATATCTCATCAGTATTCACACTTTCACACCTGAGCACCCAAGGCTCAGTATGTTGAAGTTTTCTATCAGAAGAGTGACTGTGTTGGGCCTCCTCTGGGATCGTGACAAAACAACAAATGCTGCGCAAGTGAAAACCGCCCCCGATTACCTCACGTGCCCCAAGGAGAAAGGACTTTCAAATAAGCTCCATTCAATCCCATTTAGTTTGTCTAATTCTGATCTTTATGCTCATACTGCATCACAAATACAGGGAAGAGCAAGTGCATTTTGCAAGCTGCCACTGTAATAGGGAAGTGCCAAACATCCCCAGGCAAAATAAAATGTCTAAGTACATTGAGAGTCATTATGATGTATATGCTTTTGGAACACAAAGAGAAGCAGGCCATCTGGCTGGAAGAGGAGGGAAGAGGGCAAAGGTAATGGCTTCATCAAAGGTAAATATTTAGGCCTAAGCTCCAAAGACAGATCAGGGTTACTTTGAAAAGTTCCCCTCAACTTCCAAGCCTAGTTTAGGAGCTCATTTAACATCCCAGTGGCTATACAGGACTACCCTCTACTGTATGCACATTTTCATTGTTCACTTCTGCAAATAGTCTCTGCCAATAGAGTTCTCAGTTGTTTCCTAAGGATCTAATAGAAGCAAAAGCGCATGACATGAGGAATTTATTAATAAATATTGGCTAAATTGAACTCAGCTTATGAAATCAAATTTACCAAGTGGGCAAGACAGGGAGAGACACTTTGGGCAGAAGGAAGACTCAGAGCATAAGAGCATTGCAAACACTAAAGTCCCACACAGTGGTCTGTACTTGAATTTTTACAATTGGAAAATTTTAAACACAAGTGAAATGGCTTTCAATGGTAATATTATTCAGCAATAAAAAGAAATGCATCACAAAGTGATGATAAGACATGGAGGAATGTTAAATATTTGCTAAGTAAAAGAAGCCAGTCAGAAAAGACTGCAAACCATGTAATTCCAGTTACTCAGCTCTGCAGAAAAGACAAACCTATTGAGAAAGTAAAAGGGCCAGTGACCGGAAGAGATAAGGAACAAGACAGTAAGTGGGGCAGAAGAGATTTCAGAGTGATGAGACAACTATTATGATGGCGGCTGCTCATCTATACATTTGTCAAAACCTATATAGAAAGAACTAATGTGAACAACTTAACAATGTATCGATATTGTCTCATCAACTGTAACTAACACATTAATGCATGATAGAATAAATATAATTCCCCACATAAACCAGGCATAACAGCACATACTAGTAATTCCAGCACTTTGAGGCCAAGTCAGGAAGACTGCTATGAGTTCAAGACCAGTCAGGGGTACACAGTGAATTCAGAACCAGTCTTGACTATAGAGAGAGATACTGCACTCGCAACCCCTCCCCCCCCAAAAAAGGCATAGCTCAGCACTTCCTGAATTCAATCCAGCAGAATTCTGGTCAAGATGGTGGCCGAGTGTATTAGTTTGGGTTCTTCAAAAGACAGAATTTACAGATTTTATCACAAAAGGATCTATTGCGAAGGCTTATCAATCCAAGGGTAGAGAGAGTCCAAGATGGCTGCACAGCTGTGAAGTAGATCTCCCGGCTGGAACTGCAGGACAGCGGGTGAGGGGAGAGTCTGCTGTGGATCTCAGGTGAAGCCTGAAGAGCAGCGTCAGGCAGACAGATGCAAGTTGAGACTGGAGCGAATCTATGCTGAAGATCTGCGGCATGTAGCAATTTGTTGTCCATTGACAATAACAAAGGTGAAAGCGTTCCCAGAGGAAGAAGCTGTAACAAGCTTCCCTCTTCCTTCCTTTTATACCCTTGGAGTTCCAGTTGGCCCTCCCACATCTAGGTGGGTACTCTTCTCTCATTGGCCAGCCCACAAGTCACTCACACTCTAATCCAGACCAGTTCTTGATCCCCAATCTAGGCATGGTTCACAAATCCTAATCCTAATGGAGGTGTGGTTCCTAATTCCCTCAAGTAGACATAATGTCTTCAACAGTCACACCAAGTAACAGAGATACACAATGTTTCCTCACTTAAAAAGTTGAGAATACGGTAAAAAAACTGCCTGCTCAATGTAGCTAGGAGATGGAGGAACATCCCTACAATTGAAAGGAAGCACAGGAAGGCCAGAAACCCTGAAAACACATTGGAAGCAGAAATAAAGCGCAGCCCAGGAAGCAGACCTAGACTGACTGCAAGCAGTTGGGAGCCAACTGTATCCACAGACAGAGGAAAACCCACTCAGAACCTCAGACCAAGGTAAGAATGGACCCAGGAGAAGTTGGAATTGACAGAAGCTAGTAGCCCAGACTCAAAAAACAAAAAACAAACAAGCAAAAAAACCCAACCAACCAAACAAACAAAACACGAATGATTCTGTGGTAGTGCATTCTACAAAAGCAATGTGAGCTCCCCCTAGAAGAGGCCTCCCCAAGCCAAGATCAGAAGCAATGCTCAGCAGCCATAATTGGCAATGACATAAGCAGGAGTAATTTTTTAAAAAGAGAGAGCCCAAGGCTGAACTGATTAGAATAAAAGAAGGCTCAGAAGAGCATATCAGAGCTTTTGGGGTCACTCTTAAATAGTGCCTAGAAAGAAACTGGCACAAGAGACAGTTGTGGACAGGAGAGAAAGGTGGCCAACCTCCTGAAAGGCTCCTGAAAGGGAGCACCTGTGAGGGCGGAGAGCCCCTCCCTTAGGGGAGAGGAGCCAGGACAAGTGGGAAAGCTTTGAATGAGACACCTCAGAGGCCATCAGACTGTCAGTTCCTCCCCAATTGCTCACTCCCAGCATGGAACTAAGAGCGATTTTAGCTTTTCCCCACAAATACTCATAGTTGTTCAAAGAAACCTCTCTGCTAGATCATTAAAGTCCCTCAACAGCAGAAACACGGGAAGAAGACCAGGCAAGAGGACACCCACAGAGACGCCTGAGGCCCCAGAAACTAATGTCATGGCCCTGAAATAATGGAACTCACAGGGAAGGAAGTTAAAAAGCAAATAAAGGAGTCAAACAGCCAGTTCAAACAAGATATTCTCAAAGAAATGCAAGCAATGATCAGTGGGCTTAAAGAGGAACTTACTAAGCAAATAGTGGTCCTCATGAATACAAACCTCAGTGAGCATATAGAATCCATAAATAAAAAGTTGGCTGAGGTAAATAAGGAAATGTAAGATATAAGGGAACGTTTTGATAGAGGAGTAGAAAATCTGAAAAGAAATCTAGCTGAAATTTAAGATATGAAAAACATATGTGAATGCAAGGGAAGATGACTTGAATATTGTTGAACACAGAATTTCAGACCTTGAAGACAAGGCTGAGGAAACAAATGCCATAATTAGGCACAACTCCAAACTTAGAAATGAGCAAAGTAGCTGGATACAACAGATGATGGATGATTCAAAGAAGACCAATCTCAGAATTACAGGAGGGGGAGAAAGAGCAGAATATATCACTGAAAGTATAAAGAATTCATTCTCTGAAATAATGCAAGAAAATTTCCCTAATAGAGAAAAAGAAATTAATTTGCAGATACAAGAAGCTTATTGAGCAGCATTTATAACCTTAACCAGCAATGAGACTCACCACAACACACCATAATCAAAACCTCAGAAATCCAACATAAAGAGGCACTATTAATAGCAGCAAGAGAAAAACAGACATTATTCTACCTAGGGAAACCCATTCAAATTATCACAGTTTTCTCAATGCAAACATTAAAGGCCAGGAAAGCCCAGAGCAAAATCTTTCAAACTTTAAAAGACAGCAAGTATCAACCCAGGTTGTTGTATCCAGCAAAATGATTCCTGAAAATTGAAGAAGTAACAATTTTTCATGAACAAGAATCCCTAAAGAAATTTGTGACCACTAGACTATTATTGCAGAAAATACTTGATGGGATCGCTAAGAGACAGAAAGACAAGAGCAGCATGAAAGAAATATGGAAGAAAGAAGTCATCTAAAGAGAAAATGTAACAAAAACAATATATTGGTATTTGAATCATTTGATTGGCATCCTACTAAATCAGTACCAGCTTTCTCATAAACTCTGTGAAACTTCCTCCAATAATTGTTATTTTTAATAGTATATTAGTTTGCAAAATGTAATTATATTCATCATGGGGAATTGGCATAAAATCTTCAAAAATAGGTATGCATGAATTTATGGATGTATAGGTAGAAAAAATGATAAACTAAATCTGGCAAAATGTTACTAATTAGTGAAATGTGCGTAAATAATTTATGAAAGTTAAAAAATTCTCAAATAGCTAAATATGCCATTATATCTGTTGCTTATGTGTGATTTAATCTTGTGATATAGATTTAAGCTCATTTAACATAGCAATGCACTTATTAGTTCTTTGATATAAGTTTATCCTAAGAAAATTGATTGACATAATGATAACCTGAGTATCTTTTCAATGTACAAAAAACCTTTCAGTATTCAGCTAAGGAATTTGAAATTTACCTTCTATCTTTTTCATTCTCAAATTTTTTAGTTTGATGAATTTTACTGTTATACTTATTTTCTTATGTGGGTTGGTGGGTGAGATAATGTTAAAGAATCTAAACAAAAATATACTAAGATTAAAAAAAACCTTTCTGCAAATCGTCCCAGTAAAGGACTCTGCTGGTCCCAGAGAAGAGGCATGAATATATGGCCACTGCAGCCCACTCGAGGTGTGGGAAGCTGAGCTAAGGAGTGGTGAGGTGAGTCAGATGCAGAAAATCAAATATATTAAATAATGCATGGTTGCTTTCATTTGGGAAACCAAAATTTAGGCATGCTATAGAACAAAATGGGTGTGATGGTGGGAGTTAGGGCAGAGGCGGATGTGGGAGGGCCAAAAATGGGGAGGGATTGTAAAGTTGATGTGATATATATGTGCACAAAATATTCAAGTTCGTTGTAAACATTATGTATTGCATATATATATGTTAATAAGAATGGGGGAAATATAATATGGAGAATGTGTGAGAGGTAAGTAAAGGTACAGATGGAACCTAAGTTGATCAAATAATAAAGTTTGTTAATTTTTCAAAATGCAATTGAATATAGAAGTATGGAGTTAGTGGATAGAAGTGGCAAAAAACAGTCTTGGAACCCTTTGGGAAGAGGTTTTACATGCCAAAGAGAGGAAAGTAGGAGGCCCTGGTGTAGTACCAGCCATACACTGGTGATCACTATTGTTGGGTAAACATATGATTTGAATATGTAAAGGGTTGTGACCAATAGAGGGGTTTTATTAGGAGCCTTAATTAGTTCTATAAGTTTATTAAAACCACTTGGCAACACTAGCAGAATTAAAGGTAAATGTGAGAGGTAATGTAGAGAAGCCAGTTAAAAATCTAAAAGGTGAGAAGACTTCTTTTTACCTGCTGGCTGTTGGGCTGGACTAGACCATCAGACTAGATATTCTGCTAAACTAGGATGAAGAATTAGAAGTGGAAGAGCTGGAGAAACCAGGCCATGGGGAACTGCAAGTTCTCTCTCTCTCTCTCTCTCTCTCTCTCTCTCTCTCTCTCTCTCTCTTTCTCTCTCTGCCTCTCTCTCTCTCTCTCTCTCTCTCTCTCTCTCTCTCTGTCTCTCTGTTTGTTGTTGTTGTTGTTGCTTTTTGGGGTGGGCGTGTTGGGCAACAGGGTCTTGCTTTGTACTCCAAGCTGGTCCTGAATTATTATATATATATAGCCCCAGTTGGCATTAAACTCATGGCAATCCTGCCTCAGCCTATTAAGTATGTGATAGGTAAACACTCTAGATACTGAGCACACCCCCAGGCCCACGTTTTCTCTCTTGAATAGTTGAAAAAACGATAATGTTAAAAACACAGCGAGCAGGGATCTAATTAGAGGGAAAAGACAATGTATGATACTTTTGAAAAATGTATTTAAAGTATTTGTCCTTCATTCAAATAGTGACTGAAGCAGCGCTTAGAAATCAGATCTGAATCTCTGTGGAGAGGTTGGTGCTGGAGGCATAGTTTGGGAAATCATCAGTATGAAGAGTGGTAGAAAAAAAAAACTTTGGAAAAAATGACAAAAGGCATTGTCTCCAGTCTATACCCATCAGTTAGAAAGATGTTTTTAAGTTCTTTTAAAAATCAAGTTGAGGCAGGAAAAGGTAAGCAGAGTAAAAGAGTAAATAGTAAAAGAAGAGCTTGAGCCTTAAGTTCCTGCCTGCGGTTTTTACTGTTTCCACCAACAATACTGAGAAATGCCACTAACAGCTCTACAACAGGGTCTGCCAGCAGTGAAGCGATGTGAGCAACTAAAACACAGAAACGGTTCTGGCGAAAATAATAAGTGCAGCGACCCAATAGTTTACTATCATGAAAACTTTCATTCAAGTGCTACTTTTTAAAGCCATGTCACAAACAGAAAATTTCTAGAAAAGTTTAAGTATAAACATAAACATTCATTGAATTCACTTCAACAATAATAAAATTGTTCCTTTGGAAAGAGAAAGCGCAGAGCCACACAAGTAGAGCCTCATTATCAAAAGAATTATCTCAAAATCATGCCTTTCATTATAAAGGGAGGCATTCCATCAAGACAAGTATTTTGGAAATCCATCCCTTGGCATTCCAGGATGTTTTCTCTTTACCTGTTGCAATTTCATTGTAACAAACAAAAGAATGAGTCCCATTCAACTCAGTCGTAAAACGTTTTAGTATTTAAATTTAAAGTAGAAAATTAAAATAGGTTTTAAAAGTAGGAAGGATGAGCTAAATTTTTCATTATTTGGAGACGACATAAATAAAGCAAGAAAAGAATTCTCTGTCATGTTATCTGTGATGTTTTCTCATTGGTCACTAATCATATATACGAAGGATTTTTTTTGAAAGCTAATCTTGATTCTAATTACCTTACCAAACTCTCCCTAGTTTTAATAGTGCTTCAATTGATTCTCTTGGATTTTTTAAGTAGGTAGGGAAGATTTTATTTGCCTCCTGGACTCATAAGAAGACTACTTTCTTTTCAGCAATGTGAAACAGGTAACCAGGCCACCCAGGCTATTTGGAGCTCACACTTCACCACAGTTTACACCAAATGCTAAACACAAGGCTACAATATTCAATGGAGCAAGGGGTTTTAACTCTTCCCTACTGGTTTTAAAATTATTTTGGTCCGATTGCTTTCTATGCTCCTATTCCTTTCTTTTAGATTTGGAATGTTTTACCTTGTGCCACTGTATATTGGAAGTGTTTAACTTCTCTTTGATTTTTACAGAGGTTCAAGGCTAAGAGTTTGCCAGGCATTTCAGAGGAGAATTTGGACTTGAACATTTTAGTAGTGTTGGAACCGTTAAAACTGTGGCAACTCTTAGAAAAGGACGAAATGCATTTTGTATGAGGAAGTGAACATGAGTCTTTAGGGGTCAAAGACATTGTAGATGGTTTGGATCCACAATGTCTCCAGAAACCTCATGTTTTTGAAGGTAATGGAACATCTACGGCACCATGGGCTGTTAAAAGGTGGGGCCTGGTTGGAAGAGTGGAACGATGGGGCTTGACCCAGAAGGGGCTGGCACTGGTTAGGGCCTGGAAACACAGCTCTGCCCTTTCTCACTACTTGGCTTTTTGTCTGCCATGCTGTGAAGAGCTTTTTTTCCAATAACTCCCTCTATGTGCTTCTAACATTGCCAGCAGCCCATGAATCTGTGCGACCTTCTGAAACTGTGAGCTAAAATAAATCTTTCCCTTTGTAAGTTGTGAATGTTGGGTGTTGTGTCCCAGCAATAAGTAACTAAGGCATGACTACAATATACCCTGCATGATATTAAACTATTTTACAGTTATCTAAATTAATAAAGGCATGAGATTTTTCCAGGATTACTCCATGAAATAAAGCAGACATCAAAAAGAAGAGTCGTGTATATAAAAATTAATTTATGACAAAAGTAGAATTTGAAGTCAAAATGAAGTGCTTGATAAATGGAATTGATGCAAAAGTCTATTTTAAATAAACAGATGAAGCTAGATAACTGCACACCATTGTTCACTATTACTCAACATTATACATTAAAAAATTGCATTAAACCAAAACCTAAATCCAAAACTATAAAAGTAGTGTAAGGAAATACAGAAGAGTTAGTTTATGACCTGAGAGTCAACAGGTTTGCTTAAGCAAGCCACAAAAATTTAAAGACACAAATCATTGGCATCCACATTGTTTGATGGGAAAGAAACACCTAAGTAATAAATAAGAACCAAATGATATAAATTGAGAAATTCATAGATGAAACAAAGATGTGGAATAAGCACAAGGGCATTACTAACCATATAGACCCACATTTAAAACTTACGACAGAACCTTCTATCCCAAATCAACAAATTAAAAATATGTGAAATATATCAAATATTTGTAGGGACTTGCAAAAATAGATATTGTTAAACATAATGGATGGAAGAAATCTTACCATGAGCTCAAGGCCAGCCTGGGCTACATAGTGAGTTCATAGCCTGAACTACAGAGCAAGACCCTATCTCAAAAAAAAAAAATATATATATATATATATATATATATATCAAGATGAGCAGCCCTTCTGACTTACAATTCTACTCTTTCTCTTCTGTGCTGGCTGAAATCTCTCAGTGTATGCCTAAAAAGACCTGCACACAAGGGGCTCAGTTCAGCATTGTTATGTCAATGAGAAACATGATCAAAGTGTCTATCTTAGTGAGCATGTTCAAATGAACTTTGTTTATTGCTCTGCATTGGCTGCAAAATTGAACAAATGGAGGCCTAAGTATACTAACAAAGATTAAAAACTTCAAATACATTATGGGAAATTAGAAGCTGGAAGTGAAGCACAGGGCGCTCCTCTGTCCCTGTTCACAAGCAAAGTTTTGGAGGTGTTTATTCTTTCTGCCCAGTGCCAGCTGCTGTCTTCCTGCAGGTTAAGAAGTAAGCCCTAGGGCATGGAGGCAGTGGCTGGGTTCTGGGTTGCACCACTAAGGTCCTGAGGCCGTAACAGCAGGTTCCTGATATCCCAGCTCTTACTAAGAGTAGTGGAACTGTCAGTACCCTTGGCAAGCCCCATTGCTGAAGTATTCTTTATGGGATCCTACCCCAGAAGTCCACTCCACAGCTTACTTATTCAGCTCATCCACTTATCATTAAAGCATCGAACTCTCTGTTCTATTTTTTCTTAAATTAGCAATGAGTTTCTGGCATCTGCAACTGAACTTTGACAAAATGTAGTGTTTGATATCAGATATGGATATGGCCAATAGACTTTCAAGGTTGGAAGTCTGAGATCATTAATGTCTGACATAGCTGGTTTTGAGCATTGACAATCTTGGTGCATTAAAGGATGTAACAGTGACAATTTAAGAAAATTTGAATTGTTACTGGTGTTCACCTGCAATATAATTGTCAATTGAAAGTATGTTCTTGGCAGATGAAGTGGCTACTGCCTTTAGAAATATGTATGACATGAAAAATACAGAGGCAATGGGATGGTGAAGGTCATTTCCCAGCACCCCATTGAACATTACAATGGAAATTAGAGCATCATGGTTTTAACTCCAAAACCCCAAAATGTGATTTAGATCTGGAATGTCTCCCAAAAGTCTCATGTATTTGGATGTTAAGAATTTTCTATGGAATCACGTACCATTGTAAAATTGGGCCTTGGTCTGACGGGGTAAATTACATTATAGGCCTGTGGTAGATGATTGTAGACTTCAGGCATGTGGATTGAATTACAGGTGTGTGGTGAGGGCTTAAACCTGGAAGGGCAAAAACACAGAGGCTGGACCTACAAGGGGTAGACCATTGAGTTGGGATACGGAAGGATGGATGCTACTTTCTTTTTTCCTTCTGGACTTGACTGGACTGGACTTGGCTTGTCTTCCTCTTTGAAATGTCGTGAGGAGCTGCCTCCAATTCTGCCTCTGCCATATACTACTATTGTTGCTGGCTTCCCTGAGTGAACTGTGACCTTCTGAAACTGTGAACTAAAATATACTTTTCCTCCCGTCATTTGTACATGTTGGGCACTGAGTCAAAGCAACAAAAAAGTAACCTAGACATATGTGGAAGGTCACTTTCCAGCACCTCACTGAACATAGAAATAGAAATTAGAGAATCACAGTTTTAATTTCAAAGCCCTCAAAGTGATCAGAAAACAGAAAGTTTACATGACTGTCCTCAAAAAGTCTTTCTTTATGGCCAGCGGAGATACAGTCAAGAAGAAGAGGCAAAGAAAATTTCACATATTTTTGTTACAATGAAGTTTTGATTCATGATCTCAATAGATAAGTTATTTGAAGGTTTTGAAAGTTACAATGCTAAATGGGAAAAATTAGATGACTGAGAACCTGCAGACTGAATGCATAAGACAGATGTTTAGATGAGAGATCTGTGGTTCAACTGCAAACATGATATATGGCTCTGTATGTACAGACATTGAAAACTTAGGCTCAACACAAATATTTGCTTTATATGTGCTAACTTATTTGTTCATTCCAAAAACCCTGTGAGGCAACTATTAATATTATGCCAGTGACTATAGTGGTTAAATAATTTCACTTATATCTTGCAGTCAGCAAACAGCAGAAATAAAACTGAACCAAGAAAGGAAACATTTGACTGAGTTGTTTTTCCATTTTTATTCACAGTATATTATTTCTTAGAAATTGCCTAGGAAGACACACCTTATAATCACCAGTAAAAACAAATATTACATTTTTAGTTACTTGCTATGGAAAGTCACCCAATTCGAAGTCTGAAAAAATAACGAAAAGGAGAATAATTATGAGAAAAATATTAAAACGGGAGCAAAAATAATAAAAGGAAGAATAAATATGAGAAAGAAGAAAATCAATAGTAAGCTATATATTTGCTAATAATGGTAAAGCAGATGAATGAAAAAATCGTAAGTCCACTTATCTTTAATAATGTGTCCATACAAACAAAGCTCTGCCGTTGAGTAGCGAGACGATGTTAAGACAGAATTAGCTAACATTCCATCACGGCATCAAAATACCTAAAATAAAGAACTTAAAAAGGACAAGAGGTTTACTTGGATCCAAGCTTGGGAAGTTTTAGTTCAAGTTGCTTGGGCTGTTCCTTTTGGGCCTATGGTGAGCCAATGCATCTCGGTGAGAGCACGTGACAGAGAATGTTGTTTACTTCATGGTGGTCAAGAAACAAAGAGTCAGAAGTGCCTGGGCTCCTACTATCCTTTTAAGGGTTCCCACCTCCTCCAGCAGCCTAACATCTTTTTCAGTAGGCCCCGCCTCCTGAAGTTCTCAACCTCCAGCAGTGGCAAAGGCTATGCGCCAAACCTTTAATTCATGGGCCTTTGGAGAAAACTGACCTAGCTGTAACAGATGTTTTACGTTCCTTCCCTTTGAAAGTAAATTAAGGCTAACCCTAATCTGTCACAATCATAAAACCACATAAATTGTTAGAGCTGGAAAGGACCGCAGAGTTCATCTAATCCAAACCCTGCCTTTGCCTTCAAGGTTTATATCCCAAAATGTCACATAAGTAGTTGTCTAACTCATTTTCGCTAGCCTTCTTTCATGTAATATCAAATAATATGTGGGTGGTTCTTGAGGAAATCCGTGTTATAATTTTAAGGTGAAGAGATGTTCGAGTAAAATATTCTTCCAAGATAATATGGATAATGGTACGAAACAGCTAAGAACAAACAGGCAGCTCATTGTTATGAAGACATTTTGAACTGCTGATATTAGGGAATCCAAGGAAGGAAGCAACATCCCTTTTGGCCAAGAGCAAATTGTTTGAATGTCTGCTAAATCAACCATATTCATTTCTAGTGGTTTTTCATCAAAACAGAGTCCAGAGTCAATTTTGACATGTTTATGTTGAGCAATGGAAGAGTAACCAAGAAGATGTCACATCTTTCTTGAGACTTCTTGATGCGTCCATGCCTGCTGGCACTGAGCAGGCTCCACCAGGCTTGTCTTTCATTTCCCAGATCTTGTCTCATTCCATGTCATTCAGAGTCCCATTAACAGTAACAAACAGACTTCCTGGAATCTGTTTCATGAAAATGTGGTTACAGGGTGTGATAGTAATAGTCCGCAAACTTGATAAGACTGTACTATCAGATGAAGGAGTTATACGTTTGTGTAAGATATGTGATTACTGCAAATGTTGGTAAATACGAAATTTTTAAAGCTCAAATGAGATTCAGTGCTTCTTGTAATGGTACCAACCAGAAGAAAACCCAACTCAAGGGTGTGGCTTAAAGATAACTTGAGCAAAACTATCAAAAATGGTATTCTCTGTTTCATAAATTGGTTTCATGGCACAAAAACTGGAAAAGTCATTTAATTCTTTTTATGAATTTATAGCAAATACAGTCCAAAAATACAGGAGTCTAAGAAAAGGGACAAGTTTAGTTTTGTATTTAGATAGAATGATACCAAATTAACTACTAAGAAACAAAATTCAATGGTGTATAAAAATGTTTGACTAATTTGTGTTTATTTCAGGAATTCTTAGATAACATCAGAATTCTAATTAGCAAAATGAAAGAAATAAGATACATGATCTCTCATCTTTTGGCAATAGATGTAGGAAAATATTTAAGCCACCATTAATAAAAAAGCATCTTTTTCATAGTAATAAGTACATAATAAAGCAATAAATCTTTTATTCATAATAAATGCAATTTGCATAATAATAACACAAATGACATAAAGTGGAATTTTCTCTAACTTCTCTCTCCCTTTATTTAAAATTATGGAACATTAGAATGATTTGCACTAAGTCAGGAAATATGTAAGAAGCCTCTTCTCAAGGCTTCTCTTCAACTTTATGCCTTTTAAAGAAAAATTTAAATTAATAAAAGACAGAATTATTATTTTTGCTATGTTTCCATAGAAAATGGACAAACTTATTTGTGAACAAAGAAAATCCAATGAAAATGTTCAAAAACTTAATAAGTTTGTTTATATAGCAAAATACTACATATGAGTAATTCTAACAAAGTATGCAAAACTTTTTAAATACAAATCAAAATAAAATTATTGATTAATATTATCCACCTGAATAAGAAGACATATGTATGTTAATGGTCTCACAAAAAATTTTAAAGATATCAATTTTCTTTCAAACTGACAAAAAATGTAATTTCACTAAACTCTTGTTGCTTTGTGTTAAACCTGACAAGATAACACTAATATTCCTGTCTCATGCCATTGAATCAAGATTATCTAGCAATCAAAATTTAAAGAACAAAGATAAGAATTGGCCCACCAGTTATCACAAATTATCCTAAATAATTTTATTAAGACAGAGTTCAAGGGCAGAAAGATAAGACACACAGGCCACTACAGCAGAAATATGGAAGCCACATACAGACCCATGTGGGGGTAAAAACACAACATTGGGGGAGGTACAGCTGTTACAAATCAAGGAGAAAGCATACTCAAAAATAGAAAATATTTTACCAATTTAGAATCATAGTTACTTTATCCTATGTGTTAATCACCGTCACATTCTTTTACAGAAATTCCTAGGTTAACTAACTTAGAAGGGGAAAGGTTTGCTTAGCTCATGTTTCTGAAGATCCCAGTCCAAAGTCCAACATACCCCTTCCCTGGGCCTCAGGCCTGTGGAAGGGTGGCTATGGCAAGGGTGGTGAGTGTGTAGCAGTCTATTGCTCAAATGAGGAACCAGGAAGAAAAAATAACAAACAGCAACAACAAAACCAGGAAGAGACCAGAGCCCACAGTGCCTTTCCTGAGGGCCTCCCTCAAAGGCTTTGCTTCCAACAGGTGCCACTTTGAAGACTGAACCCTTGGGGAATGCTCTTCCAAACTACAGCACAAAACATACAGAATACAAAGTAGTGTAATTCTAGATAACCTTAACAGTAAAACTTTAGAAAAATATACCAATATCTTTATGTTTTAGAATTAAGAGACAACTTTCTAAATAAGAATTATAAAACACAAAAATGAAAGAAAATCTAAATAAATAACTTTAGTATAAAATAAGTTTCCAATAAAAGACATCTTGACCCACCAGTCCACATAAGAACTGTTACAATGAAATTTCTAAGGCTAAAAAATGTAAGAAAGAAAAAGAAGTTAAATTTCATATTTCTTAGCTGAGTACTGAAAGGTCAATGTTTGTACGTTCAAAAGACATGCTAATGAAATGACCTAAAGTCTATGTGTAATTGCTACATTAAATTAACTTAAATCTATATCACATAAGTATACTACACTTACAATAGATAAAGTGGCATGCTTAGGTATTTCAGATTTTTTTAACTTTCATAGGTTATTTATTCACATTTCACTACTTACTAACGTTTTGCCAGATTTGGTTTATCATTTTATCTACCTATTCATTCCTAACTTCATGCATACATATTTTTGAAGATTTTATACTAATTCCATATGTTGGATACAATGATTATGTTTTGCAAACTTATATACTATTAAAAACAAGAATTACCAGGGAAAATTCACACATTTTATGAGACAGTTGGTGCTGTTTTAGTGTGAATCCATATTAAAGATTTTTAGCAAAGATATATAGTAAGATACAGAAAAACAGAACATTTGGCAAATCACCCCAATAAAGGGCTCCGCTGGACCCAGAGAAGAGGCATCAGGATATGGCCACTGCAGCCCATTCTAGGGGTGGATAGCTGAGCTAAAGAGTGATGATTTGAGCTGTGAAGTGAGTCAGACACAGAAGATTAAATATGTTAAGTAACACATGGTTTCACTGATTTGGGAAACCCAGAACATAGGCATTCTATAGAACTGAATGAGTGTGATAGTGGGAGTTATGGGGGGATGTGGAGGGTGTGGGATGGCCAAAATGGGGAACGGAAGGGTTCATAATTTTGATGTGATATATATGTGCACAAAATACTTAAGTATTAATATATATATATTAATAAAAATAGTTAAGAAAAGAAGGGACTGAGGATATATAACTCAGTGGTAGAGTAAGTGCTTTGCATGGATGAAGCACTGCAAAACAAACAAAAGACAAAAAATTAAAATAAGAGATTAAAACCCACCCCCCAAAAAAGACATCTTGGGAAACACTAAAATACACCACAGGTTAGAAATAGCCATTTTATAGCAAACACACATGTTGAAGTAAAACTATTCAATATACAACAAAGGTATCCTTTTATGATGCTCGTTTACTAAATAAATGTAAATTACTCAGTAGAGAGGGGACAAAGGATATACAAAGCGTTATAGAGAAGGAGTCTAAACCACCATCTAATCTAACCAAGGATCTCCCTCTGGCTAATAATTTAAAGGGTGCAAATCAAAACAACGAGTGAGAATCTCTTAACCATGAGATAAACGGAAATTAAAGCTATGGCTATAATTTGGGTCTTGAATTCCCTCCAAATGCCCGTGTTTTAAAGGCTTGGTCTCTGATCTGTGGTGCTGTTTGGATTTGCTGGCAGATTTAGAAGATGGGGCCAGTGGAAGGAAGTCAGGTCAATGTGGGCGTGCCCTTGCAGGGTACAGGGATGCCAGCCCCTCACAGGCTTTCATTTGCTTCTCAGCCACCGCGTGGGGGAGCATTGCCCCTTCACCTGGCGGCGCCACCATAACGTAATGCGCTGTCACAGGCTGAAAGCTGCAAGACAAGCGGCAGTGGAACTGACCGAAAGCTGTGAAACTGTGGGCCAAAAGAGCTTTTCCTTCCCTTCTGTCTTTTCGACTGTCCCTCCCTGCAACTACCCCTCCAGTTTCCATTATTCCCCACATTAAGTTCTATGAAATAATTGTGATCTAGATTTCTCATATCAAAGAAGCCATTCAATATTTCATCTTATGCTTCTGACTCGCTTCACTAAGCATGATGGTCTCAAGTTGCTTCCATTTACCTACAAAATCCTCCAACCTACCTGTCTTTATAGCTGAGTACTGTTCCATTGTGTATAATACCACAAGTTGTGTATCCATAGGTCTGCTGATGAGTAGTTTGGCATCTTGCACATTTTAGCTATTGTTAGTTGTGCTCCTGTGAACATGGGTGTACATGTATCTCTGTTATGTGTTGCTTTTAACTCTTTTGGAAATATTCCCGGAAGAGCTATTGCTGGATCGAAAGGGATATTTTTTTCAAGTCTTTTGAGAGAGTTGCAGAAGGCTTTCCATAGTGGTTGTACCAGTTTACATTCCCACCAGCAGCGTGGGAGGGTTCCTTTTTCCCTACAGCCTCGTCAGCACTGATTTGCTCTCTGTGTTCTTGACATACGACAATAACTCTGGAGTCAGATGATAACTTAGTGATGTTTTGACTTGCATTTCTCTTATAGCTAAGGATGTTGAAAATCCTTTCATGCATTTATTGACCATTTGAACATCTTCATCAGAAAGCTGCCTATTCATTTCTTTGGTCCAATTTTCAATGGGGTCTTTGATTTTGATGGGCATCCTTTTCTTCCCTTTCCTGTATATTCTGGTTGTGAGCCCCCTATCTGAGGTATTGCTGGTGAATATTTTTTCCATTCTGTTGGTTCTTTTTTTAAAACTATTGATAATTTACTTAGCCAGGCATAAACTTTTTAATTAGACATAATCCCATTTGTTAATAATGGGGGCTATTTCTTTTGCTGTTGGTGTCTTATTAAGAAAGTTGTTGCCTACACCTATGACTTTTAGATTCTTGTCTAATGTGTCTTTCAGAAGTTTCAGTGTTTCAGATTTAATATCTAGGTCCTCGATCCACTTTGATTTGATTTTGATGCATGGTGACAGGTGTGTGTCTATATTCGTGCTTGTGGATTTTCTGTCTGGTTGATCTATCTGTGATAGTGAAGTATTAAAATCCCTAGTATATTTGTATTGCAACCTATACGCACTTTCAGATCTAATAATTTTTGGTTTACATAATTGGGTGCTCCAGAATTGGGAGCCCATTTACGGATATTTGTGAAATTTTCATGTTCTATTGTTCCCTGAACCAGTATATAGTGAGCATCTTTCTCTCTCCTAACCTGTTTTGTTTAGAAATCTGATGAGTTTGCGACTAATATAGCTACCACTGTTTCTTTCCTGGGTCCTGTTGCACGAGATATTGAATTCCATCCTTTTATTTTCAGTCTACCAATTTCCTTGTGTTGAAGTGTGTCTCGTATAAGCAGCAAATTGTGGATTTCTATTTTTATCCAGTCAACCAGTCTATGTCTTTTAGTAGGTGAATTGAGGCTATTCATGTTCAGAGTAATTATCGAGGTATGTTTGGTATGTCCTGCCATCGTCATAGTTTTTCATCATTATTGACTAGACTTACTTTCTTCTCAGGTCATTCTCCTATATCTGTTGTCTTTTTTTCCCCACTATTTTTATTTTTATTAATATACATATGTAATACATAGTGTTTACAATGAGTTTGGGTATTCTGTGCACATATGTATCATACCAACTTTACAATCGCTTCCCATTTTCTATCCTCCCACCCCCTCCCTATTCTTTCCCCGAACTCTGGCTATGACTTCGTGTGGTTCTGTAGAATGTCTGTGTTCTGGGTTTTCCAAGTCAGAGAGACTATACAGTACTCAACATATTAATCTTCTACACCTAAATCATTTCACTTAAGTCACCACTCTACCTCAGCTTCCTATTCCTCAAATGTGTCGCAGTAGTCAAATCTTGATGCCTCTTCTCTGAATCCAACCAATCCTTTTAATGGGATATTTACCAAAAATTTTTTTCTATATTTTGCTATATCTTTGTTGCTATTCTTAAACCCGGCCTTATCCACCAGTTCTCATTAAAAGATAACTACAAGCATGTAGTCTAAAAGACTAGTAAATCTGGGAAAGAATTTTTAAAAAAGTTAAATTTCAAATGCCTTAGCTGAATACTGAAAGGTACATATTTGTACATTCACAGGGTTATCTTTACATCAATCAGTTTTCTTAGGATAAATTTTCATCAGTGACGTAATAAGTGAATTACTACAATGAAACAAAGTTAAAACTATATCACATTGTACATTAAATGAACTTAAATCTACACCACATAAATATACTTAAAGTAACAGATATGAAGGCAATTTTAGTTATTTCAGAATTTTTCAACTTTCATAACTTATTTACTCATATTTCACTGATCACTAACATTCTGCTAGGTTTGGATTAAAATTTTATCTGTCTATCCATCCATATATTCGTGCATTTGTATTCTTAAGAGATTTTATGTCAATTCCTCATGTTGCATTATTAATTAGAAATTATTGTATTTTGCACACTACTGTACTATTACTAATAATAATGTTGTGGGGAGATTTCACAGATTTTATAGAAGAGCTGGTACTGTTTTAAAAGTATATCAATCAGATGATTTAATAACCGATCTAATTTTTTAAATTACATTATCACTTTAGATGTTATCTTCCCTCCGAGATGTTTTGGTGCTGCTTATGTTTCTGCCTCTCAAAGAGGATAAACTCACATTTAACATCAAAAAAGTGAATTGCTTCATTCAACAAGCTTAAGACTTTATCAATTTGCTACATTAAATGGACTTAAATCTGTGTGTATCACATAAGTATGCTACAGTTAAAGCAATAGATAAGTATCTATGCTCAGTTATTTCAGATTTTTTGACTTTCATACATTGATTATACATATTTCCCTAATAATTAACATTTTGCCCTTTTTGGTTTTTCCTTTTACCTATCAGTTCATCCCTAATTTCATGCATAACCTTACTTTTTTCTCAGCTCATTCTCCTCTAGCTGTTGTCGCTTTTCCCCTGGGGTCATTGGTGTCCCTGGCCTCCCTTTCACTTTCTAAGTTTCCTCTAAATATTCTCTGCAATACTGGCTTAGTGGCTGCAAATTCCTTTAAGCTTTCTATATCATGGAAAGTTTTAAGTTCTCCCTCTAAATTAAAGGATAATTTTGCTGGATATAACAGTCTTGGTTGGGATTTATGGTTTTTTAGTGCTTGGATAACATTGCTCCGTGATCTCCTGGCTTTTACAGTCTGGATTGAGAAGTCTGCAGTTATCCTGATGGGCTTATCTTTGTAGGTCACCTTCTGTTTTTCTCTTAATGCTTTTAGTATTTTCTCTTTGTGTTAGGTTTCTACCTTTTTAATTATGGTGTGTCGTGAGGAGGATCTCTTCTGATCAAAGTTGTTTGATGTTCTGTATGCCTGCAATAGTTCTATGTCCATTTCTTTTCTGAGATTTGGGAAATTTTCTTCCATAATTTCATTGAATATGGCCTGTAAGCTCTTTTATTTTGTCCTAAGTCTTCTCCTGGACTCCCATAATTCTGAGGTTGTTTCTCCTTGAATCATCTATCAGCCATTGTAATGATTCACTTTCTTTATTTACTTTGTGTTCTTCATGGCCTGTATGTTGCAGCTCAGTCACTTCATTTTCTAGGTATGACATTCTGTTCTGAAGTTGTTTAATGTGGTTGCTTATTACATCCTGTGTGTTTTTCACTTCCTGAATATCTGCATTCAATTTTTTTTTATATCTCTGGTGTGTTCTTCTCTAATTTCTTGTATCGCCTTCATTATCTTCTGGTATATTTCTTCTTTGATCTCCTCTTTTTGTGTTTCAAGGCTTGCTTTTTGCTTAGCCATGTGTTTGTGCAGCTCTTGAACTGTTTATTTTATTTCCTGCTCTAATTCCTGCTTTAATTAGATGAATATCTGGGCCTGGAAGTTACCATCATTTTTACCATGTTCATCTTTGGATTCTACGATTTCAGTATCCCAGGTATCATCTTCTGGGGTGTCAGATCTTTATGTAGGAGATTTGTTACCACATTTCCCCATGATTCTGTTATCTCTGGCTGTCTCTGGTACACAGGAAGGAAGGTTTTGGCAACGGCCCAGTCCTAGATGCCTCTGGAATCCTCTGGCTCAAGGGATACATAACGTGATGGAATTCCCAGTCCTAAATGCCTCTGGAAGCCTCTGGGCCTCAGGATTGACAAGGTGATGTAATTCCCTGGACGCCTCTGGAAGCTCCTGGCTCATGAGATGGACGGGCAATGGACTTCCTGGTTTTAGGTGCCTCTGGCGTGCAGGGCAGTGGTAAACTGGAAGCCTCTGGCATGTGCCAGGAGAACAGGGCAATGGTCCCCCTTTTGAGGTGTCTTGTTCCCCCTGTCCACTCAGCAAAGCTCTCCATCTGTCCTGGCTTCCCTCCCCCAGAGTGGGGCACCCTTGGAGCAGAGATGCCCCTGAGCCGTTCCGGGGATCAGCAGTTTTTCCCCCTCTTTTTTCCTCTCTGCCACTTGCGCCAGTTTCTTCCTGGGCACGGTTTAAGGGTGACCCCAAAGCCCTGATGTGCTCTTCTGAGCTTTTCTTTACCCTAAAGCATTCATTCTTGGGCATTTTCCCCCCTTCTTTCTAAAATGGCTTCTGCTGATGTCACTGTCTGTGTAGGCCTCTGAGCCCTGTTTTGGATTTGGGATCCCAGGGCTTTTTCTATGGGTAGCGCATGCTGTGTGTGTAGTATACACTACCCACAGGTTGGTGCTTCAGAGGCCGGGGCCGCCTGCTGCCGACAAATCCCACTTCTCCAGATGTGTGCTGACCTCAGGCTGAGGTTCTGGCTCTGGACTTTCCTCCGTCTGTGGTCTGTGGATGCCGGCAGCTTGGGGCCGTACTGAGTCGACTGCTCTTTTCCTCCTCTTCCAATGTGACTTCAGGAGTTCTGACCTTTCCGCAGCCTCCTGTCTCTTGTTGGGGTGCTCCGTCTTCTCCCAGCTCTGTCAGATGTCCCAGTCCCAGGCGATCTTTCCTCCATCTACAGCTGCCTGTGGCTCCAGCTGTTTGCAGCTGGCTGCGTCGGCTTCCTGGGCTGGTGGGATGTTTTTTTCTCTGCTTTTGCTGATCCTTCAGAATTTCTGACCTTCCCCTGGCCTCCTTTCAGTTGTTGGGGTTGCTCCTTTCTTTCGTAGCTACAATGAACACACTTTTTCTAACTAAATTCTCGTCTTTTTAAGTGGGTCGATGAGGAGACCTTGTGCAGTGCTGTTACTCAGCCGCCACCTTAACCAGAACTGTTGTGCTTTTTTTCTCTGTGGTTTTTGGTGTCATTTGCCTCTCTTGTTCTTTCTAAGTTTTCTTTATGTGTTCTCTGCAGAGCTGGCTCCAGGGGTTGCAAATTTCTTTAAGCTTTCCATATCGTGGAAAGTTTTAATGTCTCCCTCTAATATAAAGATAATTTCACTAGATATAGCTGTCTGGGTTGGCATATATGTTCTCTTAGTGCTTGGATAATATTGATCCATGATCTCCTAGCTTTTAGGATCTGGGTTCAGAAATCTGCAGTTATCCTGATGGGCTTATGTCTGAGAGTCACCCTCTGTTTTTCTCATACACCAGTTAATATTCTTTCTTTGTGTTGGACCTCCAGTACATTAAATATGATGTGTCATGTTGAGGTTCTGTTCTGATCAAAGATGTTAGGTGTTCTATATGACTGTAGTAGTTCAATGTTTATTTCTTTCCATGGATTTGAGAAATTTTCTTCCATGATTTCATTGAATTTTATTCCACAATTTCATGGTCTTTAAGCCTTTTGTTTTGTGCTGTTTTCTTCTGCACTTCCATAATTCTAAGGTTGTTTCTCTGAGTCATCCATCAGCTGTCACAACCATTCTCTCTCTTTCTTCTTTGTTTTCCATTCTTTACAGCCTGCAGGTTCCAACTCAGTCTTTTTATCTTCTAGGTTTGATATTCTCTTCTCAAAATGTTCAAAGTGGTTACTTATTTTTTTTTTCCTGTGTGTTTTTCACATCCTGGATGTCTCCTTTCAAAATTCTTGTATCTCTTCTGTACTCTTCTCTAATTTCTTGTATTGCCTTCATTATCTTCTGATGTATATCTTCTTTGTTTTCCTCAAATTTCTTGTCAGTGTTTGCTGATAGCATGGCTCTGTTTCCAGGGTAGCAGCTGCATGTCCTGCTTTATTTCCTGTTTTAATTCTAAGTATTTCTGGGCCCAGAAATTTTCGTGTTTTCTGCCTTTTTCATCTTTGGGTTCTGCTATTTCAAGATTCCTGGTATTGTTTTCTCAGGCATCAGGTCATTCTATAGGCTATTTATTACCATTTTTTTCTCATGGGTCTTTTATAGTGAGTTGATGCTTTGGTATTATTGATGGGCTCTTTCTTTTCCTGAGATTAAGTTAGACTCTTTCTGTTTTGAGTGTTACCTGGATGTCTCTGGGCACGGGAGGCACAGTGTGAGCAGAGGCCTAATCCCACAGAGCTCTCAGGTGCTGGTGGTTACATGGCTGTCAAGATGTGTGAAGGCTCTGTGCTGTGAGCTCCCAGGTGCAGGCATGCCTCTGGTTGTGCTACCTGGCTGTCTCTGATGGGCAGGAGAAACGGGACACTGAGAGGCCCAGTCCCGCCCAGCTCCCAGGTGCACGTGGGGCTCTGGTGGAAGTTACCTAGCTGTGTCTGGTGCGCAGCAGGGGTAGGGTATGTGGTGCTCAGCAGGGAAGGGGCACATGTAGGTCCAGTCCCAAAAGCTCCAGGTGTAGGAAGGGCTCTAGCATCAGCTACCTGGCTGTCTCTAGCATGTAGGAGAGACAGGTCACTCATAAAATAAAATCTTAATGACATAAATAACATGGTAAAATACTGACTCTTTTTTCCTGAGGATGACAAGTTGTCCACAAGCATCAATCATTCAAAATCAAGGGTCTTAACTAGTTCAGTTAAGCAACTAGGGAATATTGTGAGGTAAAAAGATTGAAAAATAAATACAACTGTTATTTGTAGATTGTCTAACTGTTTACATAGAAAGTACAAACTAATTTATAAACAGTTAGAGATAAGTGAAATTAGGGAAGCTGCTGGATACAAGGTCAATGCACACTGTTTTGCCTTTACCACCAAGAAGACAGAATGTAATACTGGACAATTAATAGGTAGGATAGTAAGGCTGTAGCCCTCCACCTAGTCAGATAATTTGAAAGAAAATGCACTAGTCACACAGGAGATACTGGGTGTCAGACAGCAACAGGCATGTCTGCACAGGTTTGGAAGGTGTAAAGAGTGGAAGTGGCCAGTATAAGAAATTGGGGACACACTTACACAAGGACCAGTATTGGCTAGGTTTGAATTCCTACCTCTTTCGAAAGAAGGCATTTATTTGGATTTTCATAACAGTTCTGTCCAGATTTGTATGGAGCAAAAGAGCAGTACGGAAAGGCTAATGTGTCAGTTATCGTTTTGTTTCTGAGACAGAATATCCAATATCCACAATTTAAAAGACAAATGGTTTATTTTAGCTCACAGTTTTAGAAGGTCATAGTCTGTTGACAGGTGGTCAGTTAGACATGGTGGAATCACATGGCAAGGGCTAGAGGAAGAGCTGGAGGCAGAGGCCCTCACAGCATGCAGAACAGAGCCAAGTCAGGGAGGAAGAGCAGAACCAGCACCCATGCCTCCAGGTCAAGCCCAAGTACTCACGCCTTCCAACTCTCTACACAGAAGCCATGGGGAGATGGGGCTTTTGGGGGATACTGCAGATCCCAACCACCAAAAACAAGAAAGCAAAAGTCAGTATCAAAACATAGAGTCTGACTCTTTTTTGCATAATCCAAATAAATTGTATTTCTAAACACAAACATCAAAATGTATCAAACACTTAGGAGTAAGAGCTCTAAAGATCATTATATTATGAAAACTAATTGGCCTCAATTTTTAAAAAGTAAAGGAACAATAAATAGAAGAATATGCTGTTACTGCATCAAAAGTTTCATGTTTTAAGATATAGATTCTCTCCAAATTGATGCATATGTGTTATGCAATTCCAGCAAAAATCCCAGTAAGCCTATTGATAGGCTTGTGACGGACAAAGTCAGTGATGAATATGGATTCTGAGCCAGATAATTTGTGTAGGTAGGTGATCAAAATATAGGTGTCCTCACACTGAATTTGCCTGATTAATTTATCCCAAGACTGTTTCCAGAAGGAACAAATTCTCCAAGAACAAGACCAGCTTGTATAATTGGCAGGACTTCCTGCAAAATAAAAAATAGGTCTCCCTTCTTTATAAATTATGAAGGATTTAAAAGCACTGACAGAAGAACATTGAAGCAAGTGTAAGCCACCCTCTCAGCATGCACACCATGAAACTAGATCTGTGTCCATGGGTTGCCCATGCATCTGCCCTGCTGGTCATTTCTTTTGATGCTGCTAAAGGTGCTGAATCCACATTTGCCACCTACCTTCCTTTTCTCTCTCCTTCACAGGTGGCCAATCTCCCACCTGACAGCAATGCCTTTGTATGGTATTCTCGGCAAACTTAGGTTGCAAGTAAAATCAGAGTGAATATCAGCAACTAGCTGAAATTCTTTCCTCAATCTTAATCATTTTATCACGAAAAAAATATTTTTTTTTTTAGTGTTTACCTCTTCCCATGTAATCCTACATTAGCTAATGTCTTTCAGGCTCTCTATATATAATTTGTTCTCCTTTCAAAGGCACGTAAGACACAGAACAAACCAGTCTGTCTCTGTTGGATTTTTGGGATTTTTTTTTGGGGGGGGGGGGGGGGTTGCTTTGTTTTGTTTTGTTTTGGCTACACCGTGTGGTCCCTAAGAAATCCTGCGGTCCATGTGCCCAGTATGCTGAGGCCCAATGCAAGGTTCCAGCCAAGCTGAAGAACAGCCCGAAGAGCTGTCAACAGGTCCAATTCGTCAGCTGGGCTTAGCTCCTATTCCCCACACACCGTGTGCAGGACAATCGATGTAGAGAAGCTTCCGGCACCAGGCATAGGTTGTGCTCAACTCTGACTCTGTCGTGTTTTCACACCAGGACATGAGCTGTTACTCATCTCAGCACCTACTTCCTCGCGCCCCGTTGCTGACCCACCACCATACTACCTTACCATTCCTCCCACTTCCTTGAACAAAAGTGAAGTTTCAAAACTTGCTATCTAGAGTGTGATCCAAGAAATATAGCACTGGTTAACTTCACCTGGTAGCTTGCAGGAGCTGCAAATTCTCATGTCCAACTTCTAACCTTCTGAATAATAAAGTCAAGGGGTGGGAGCCAGCAATCTGTACTTAAGCTTTCCAGTGAGCTTGACCAGCACTCTTTTAGGACAATGTAGTTGCTTTATGAAGTATACAGTAGCAGGTTACAAATTCCCGGTCAAGGACTATTGTACTTCTGCAAGTACCCATTTCTACTTGTATATAACACATTTGTTATGCTCTTCATAGTACAAAGATATGAAAAGAGCAGCCAGTTTTTGAAAGAAAACCTTACCATTAGATAAACAAACACTTGAAAATCCATAGGCTTGCACGAAACAAAATTTCCCTTTCCCAACACTCAATATCATTCTAGACTGAGTGACTCTGGTATGGGTTGGAAGCCATTGCTCTTGATTGACCACCACCTCTGCTTTCTGCAGCTATCTTCAATCCTTTTTTTAAAAAAAATGCCCTCTCTGCTATTCCCTGCCTCCTCCTTGTGTCCTCGTGTTTATTCAAAACCATGAATATCACCCATAACCAAAGATGCCCACTTGGAACTCAGAAGCCTTGATAAATCATAAAATTGGCATTTCTAATTGTCTCCCTATCTGCTCTTTGGTTTAGAGTGCAGCATTTTTGGGCAGCTGTGTGCATTTAAAAAGAGAGAGGAAAGCCTGCATGCTAAGATACAAGGGTGCTCAGTGCTTGAAAATAAGATATAATGGCAATATAAAAACCTGCAGGCTGTGGGAGTAAGTATAAGAAGAAGGTTACCTGTAGGCAAGGTGATTTCCCAGGCCCCTTCACCTGAAGCATAAATCCAACAGAGAACGGTCTTGTGAACATCTTGGGAAATTCACCTTTCCTGTATCTGGCAAAGCTCCAGATTCCTGGAACAAAGTAGTCAGCTTCACTTTTATTTGATTTTATGTCTGATGCAATTTAGTGAAGGGAAGAGCTCCAAAATCCAGACACAAAAAAGTGTCCCTTACGCTTTCACATGAAGTTAAAAACAAATTATATGTTCCTGTGTAGGTTACACCAATTCTTTGGTTTAAAAGCTACAGGAAATTTTTCACAGAATTGTAGGAGGTTTGTAAAAATGTCCTCATTTGTCTCCTAATCACAGGTATAGCAGCCATCTAAGTAGGCTCTGCAGTCCTCCAGAGTGACACCGCCTCCTATGGAAAGCCCCACCTGCCCCCATCTTCCTCTGCTGTGCACCAGCAGGCTATTTGGCAAATTACAAAGAATAATGTGGTCTTTTCTGACAGTTTGGCTTGGGATCTCCAAATGTAAACTCACATCACTGCTACCAATGAATGATTTTATTCATTTTAAAGTGCTCATTTTCTTTTATTCAAATATACTTTTTAAGACGTGTAATAGACCAAGAGGAAATGGAGTACATTTATTTCAGAAGAGAGATTTACATAACTACATCTACATTACAAAATTTAAAAATTACTCTGTCTAAAATTCCCATTTAAAACTATATTTGTTGTTGTATCTTCAACCCCTGAAACTTCAAGGTGTATGTGGGTGTGTTGGTGATTGTGTAGGGTTGGTTTGTTTAGGGAGAGGTTCCACTTCACCACTGCCACCCACTCTGTCCCAAAACCAAAGCTGCTCTGAGGTGTCCTGGTTACCTGGAGGTGCATTCACCATACTGCAGTACCAGCACGTCTCTCTTCAGAATGTGGCTCGGGAGTCACTAAAGAAAACCCACACAGTGTTAAGACTAAACATTCTTGAGTAAGCCTCAGTTATGGCAAGACCAGCAGCCCTGTCGTTGAGAGAGCAGTTACCGAAATTTTCCAAATAAATAAAGCAAACAAGTTACTTCAGGAAGAGGTTCACATCTATATGATTTATAATGCTGGGAGTTGGGCCACTGAGGCAGAACGAACCCAATGAACCAGCAGTAAACCAGAGGCCACCCAGGCACTTGGCACTTCCGTCAAGGTTTTAGTTCCTATTCAGTCTTCTGAATCCTCCCTGAGAGCTGTTCTGTTTGGGAAGGTGATGGAGTCTTAAAACATCCTGCCAGATTTACTGGCTTGAACTTTATCGTTGAGCTTCTAAATGGGTTAATATTAACAGGAAAAAAAATAGGGATCCTATTTAGAAGCTTCTGGCAGCAAGCAAATAGAGAAAAAAATTACCTCTCCAAAATCAATGTTTGCTTTGCTGAGGGCCTCCTTAGGTGTACATTGGAAACAATTCTGTCTGTCTGCCACAGTTAAGTCACCCTGCATCCCTGTGTGCCAGCCATCAGTACGGAGCAGTCCAGAGTCAACAGGTTGCCGTTGTCGAGCAGTACCCGAGCATAGGGCTAAAGAGAATGGAAAAGATTACGGGTGACATGGCGCGATAGATGCTGTGACAAAAGATGGGAGGGAGCCTAGCGTCTTCTCTCTTCTGACTGCCACCCACTGACCTCAGACTGGACACCTCTCCAGAGGTCTTTCTAGCCACCAGAGCAAAACCTTCTCCTCTGTAGCTAGCTGATCTCCCTATGTCCTTCTCAGCTACTTTCAAATAAAAATACACATTTCTGCACATGTGCACACACCCCCCTCACACCCACACGTACCACATTCTATGCTGTTTATTGTACAGAGGATATTATGTCATGGTGGGCAAATAAAAACACAATTAGCATTCACTCATGTATCCTTTTGACTGGGAACATGCTATTCATATATAGATTTAGACAATAAAGCACATCAAGGGCACATAGTAACATAATATTATATATACATATTTAGGCATACAGCCTAAACTCCTAGAAATGGACCAGGAATAAATTAATACTATAGCCTCATCCCTTAACATTGGTATTTTATTCAATGACTACAAAAGAGTAAAATAAGTTACATAGGTACCTCAAGAAGCCAAGTTAACTGTATTAGTCTTAATACTATGATTTAAATTTTTAATCAGTAAACTTCATTAGCAGCTACTGTCCTGTTATTGACAAAATTTCCAAGATCCTAGGCGGAAAACTCTGTCTTAAGTTCACTGTTTTATTAATACAATTATGCAATTTTTATAAAAAATTATATGCATCCATATAGATCCTACTTTGCAGGTAATTAGAGGCATAAATACAAACAATGACTGAAAGAAAAATATTTATGAACATTTTAAAGAATATCTCAAATATTCCACTCAGTGACACATTCTCTGACATGCCAGCCATGTTTGCCATTTAGAAAGGAAACCTAGATTTCAGAAAGGTCTCAGAGAAGCTAAATACTCCTCAGTGGCACAAAGCCAAACTGAAATCTGGAAATCTCTCTCCTCACGAAGGCATAACTACTGTGAAATCATTTGCAGATAGGAAAGACTATTTGCCCTAAAGCTACATTTTATATTAAAAGAATTAATAGAGGGTTACTTTAGGTGACTAAACAAGGCTACTCCAAATGATAAAGGAATGTAAAACAACTTTGGGATAGGTGAGATTTTGTAAGCTAATTGTGAGGGTCAGATGCAAACAAGAATTCAACAAGAATCACCACAGCTGTGCAGGCCACACACATTTTAGATAAACTTACAACTTCAGTGTTGTGGTATCAGGAAGCTTGCCTTTGATATCACAGAGAGGGTCACTACGTGGTCCTTGAAAGATACATAGCGTGAATAAGAAACAAACCTTTCTTATGATAAGCTCTTGAGGCTTGGGGATCACTCAGAACCCAGGCAGGATCTGGTTTGTCTTCATGGGTACAGGAAGGGTGAAGAATAACTTTCCTTCCTGAGAAGATTCTCATTGCAACAAATACACAGCCAAGATCAGATTTAATTGTGCAAAGGACAAGAGACAGAGAACATAATCATAAATTCTTAATGCTGTTTGTAATGCAAAGTGAACATTAGGTTTCATTGTTGCAATTCGTTTACAGAATCTCACATGCTCCAAAGTGTTTTCCTATTCTTCTATCTTTTGGGACACCCTAGAGTCTAATTTCATTCTGTTTGAGACCTGGAGGACTCTGTCTTCCAGAGCTCCTTCTATTGTCCAGAAAACACAGGTCTTTGATTCAAGCATCTGCCCAAGGGACCTTGGCGATCTGCTTTCCAGGGACAAGTGGTACTCAAAACAGGATTAGGAAGCGAATGGAGCAGTTAGCCTGCAGAAGGGTGTGTCCAAGAATGGAGTTCCAAAAGAGAAAGCAGCAAGTGTAGATTTATTTTGTTAACCATAAGTAAAGACGATCAGATAGTAGTCAAAGAGGAAATGATTAGTTTCTTGCTTAATTGGTGAATTAAATAGCTCCGAGCCCTGTCAAATCTTTTGTGGTTAGTTTTAGTTGGAAAGTTGAGTATTTGTCATTTGTGTATTCCCCCAACTTGTTTCCACGAACAACTTAAGTGCCTAGGAAAATGATTCCTACCACACTACAGGAACCCATGTTGGTGCAGGGGCCTTTACACTTTCCTTCTTTGTCCCTCAGAATTATGTGAAGCTTGGATAAAGGCTCTACACGTCTCTATTTCTCTGGAATTTTAGTGTCTGGGGACTCCAGATGCTTGTGAGACAGACTGTACTCCTTGAATTTCTTTCTTTCTTTCTTTCTTTCTTTCTTTCTCTCTTTCTTTCTTCCTCTTATTTATTTATTTATTTTTACCACTGCTCACTTGAGAGAAAAGTAGGAAAGCAGAGACTGAAAGTCCACGGGTCTGTATGTGGATCCAACTTTGACATACACTAGCGTAAGTATTTTGGACAGTTGTAGACCTGTTCCCTCACCTACAAAATACAGATATTAATAAATATTTTGTGAGATTGTTGTCAGGTGTAATTGAGCAGGTAAATGTAATTGGCTATCCCTATCTAATGGATATTCACAGATTTAACCAGCCTCAGGAAAAAAAATAATGCATCTAAACTGAACACATAAAGATAACTTTCATGTCATTATTCCTTAAATAATACAGTATAACTAATGTTTATATAGCATTGACATTGTGTTCAGTGTCACAAGTCATCTAGTGATACTATGAGTGATGGCTGAGAGGATGTTGGTAGGTTGCAAGCAAATTCTAAGCTATTTTGTATAAGGAATTGGAGTGTCTGGAAACTTTGTACCTCTGGCGGTCTTGAGACTAATCCTCAGGGGCCATACCGGGACGAAGGTACACAAAAATAAGTCAGGACATTGCAGTCACTCCTATCAAGAGCCTCTTTGCTATGGGTAAGAAATAAGAAAGTCTATCAAAGAAAGGATATAATCTTAATATGAAATCCTACATTCCACATCTTCCTGGATTGTCTGTACCTGCAATTATAGTTTGGGGTAAGGAATAAATTATGCAGCTCACAAAAAAACAGAAATACTTAATGTGAGTGAAAGGTTAACGGAAAACTCTAATCACTTTCAAAATATACAAATAGGGTAGGGAAAAGGGTGAAAAACCTCTTACTTCGTCTGAACAGAGACTTAAGTGTAGGAGCACATTAGAAGTTCATTCCTGAGCAGGAGAAGCTCTGAGGAACACCAGTGAGTGACGCTGTGAAATGTTCCTTGCAGGAGTCCTTGAAATAGAGTGACAGCCCCAGCCTAGGTACTAGTATGCATGCTGCAGAGTTATGAACTTCAAAAGTATCAAATGTAAAGACACTATAGGGTGTCCTGGCATTTTGCTGACTTTTGGGATATCCTGTACATTGAATTTACCGTTTGCATGATTTTTCTCAGTTTTACTTCAAATATTAGGGCAAATTAGACTTTAGCAAACAAATTTTTGTATCACCTTTTATATTTTTAGATTGTATGGCAAACTTTAGAAACTGTATTGGTACTGTTGAATATGGGTAAGTTTGAAAAACTTTGAAAGGAAGCGGAAAGAGAAATTTAGATCAACTGACCACTCAAGGTATCTAGAGCGAAACAAAAGACAACAAAAAGAACAGAACAATGGAATGCTTCAAAGGCCTCTACACCAAGTTCACCTGGACTTCTCAGTGGCTGTAAAAGCACAATTGGTGGACAGGGATCCAGGTGAAAACAGCTCTGAAACTCAGATGTAAGTCACAAGCAAGGTGGTGAGGATATGACAACTACACATGAGATGATCCTAGCAAGGAGACAAGGGCCTGCAGGGCCTTTCAGACAACAACAGAAAAGGGCCGGAAGAAAGGAGTTGAAATTCCACAGGGAGGAGATCTAGGCCTCCCCTCCCCCGCCCAGTGAACTAGGAAATTGCCATTTTTCTCTTTAGCTATTTTCAGTTGGCCTCTATCAGTGCCCTCCAGAGAGCAGAGGGGTGTCAAGATCGTAATTCAACTTGAGAACTATGCGAAGCCAGGTGAAAGTTTCCTCAACACTGGAAAAATCTAAGAATTTGTCTCTAACACACAGTTCAGAGTGCCTGACTCTACGAAGAAACTGATGTTTTTACCTAAAATAACTGTTCAAACTGTACATTTGCTATGTTTTATAAACATCAGAAGGGCACCACTGACACCCAAGTGAAAAATCCCCACCTTGGCCAAAATGGTTTCACAGAAAAACAGCTCCCCTACCAAGGAAAACTTTGTGCACTCCCTGCGCCCCAGGGAGCTGGAGGAAGGAGAGACCTTGCCTACTGGGCAAAGAAGCAGAGGCCTCACCCCCCGCCGTCCCCCCCAGGGAAAAGTGTTTTGGGGCTGCAAGGCTGCTGGCTTGAGCATCTCTGGTTTTCTCTTGGGGGTTAGTAGGTGCCTCTCCAACTCACCCAGCCCCACTCCTTGTCTTCTCTCCCCTTCTAACTTGCTCTGGGTAAACATTTCGCCCTTTGCCCGCCTGCCCGCCCTCCGGCAGCCCACCTTGGCGCTGCCCTCCTCCCTGCCTGCTGGCCTCCCCTCTGCAGACTTCAGCTGGAGGATCGCCTCGCAAACAACATGCGCTTTGGGGCTCGATGTTCTCCAAGCCTGCCAGTTCTTTCAGGAGGTGGTTTACACGCTTGGCTCTTACTTCAATGAGCTACTCTGGAGCAGCCAGTGAAAAGTGCTTTTGCTCCTAAAAAATATTGGAGCGCTTCATTGCAAATGGTGAGTCCATGGCTCCCCACCGTTAGAGCGAGGAGTCACTGCAGTTGTACTGGTTCCCTCGTAAGGGGCTGATTGTGTTCCCCTACAGTGCAATACGGCCTTTTTAGCACCAGATTATGTTTTGTAAATAATTTGTAATTTTCCTGTGATTCATCAGACATCCTGGGCCTGCTCACTTGGTCACCCTCTTGTTTGTAGATTGCTGTGGTGCAGAACTCTTAATGGGCCAAAAAAGGGCACAAAGCTAACATTTACTCATTACATCCACATAGAATGCATGAAGAAAAACAGCCCCTTGCTCACACCCCTTAGCAAAGACATAAATTTTGACAGGAAAAATATTTCAAGGGGAGTTGCGTGTGTTTCTTTACTCAGTCGCAATGGCAATATTGTCAAATTAGTTTGTGTTACCTCCAACTTTAATATTTTCCTTTGGTTCTTTCGCCCTTAAGTGTACTATATAAAGACTATTAATCAAAAAGGAGGGTTACTTTTGATTAAGGAAGCTAATTATGAGTGGCTGACGATGTAGGTGGGAGGTTTCACTCAGCCATTTTATTTTCTTCTCTGTGGGAGAGCCAGAAAAATGGAACATAGGAAATATTACAAAGCAAGAATCACTGAACCACTAAAAAACTTTAAAGGAAACTCCACTTCCACTGCCATCATCAATAAGCAATGCTGAAAATGTTTCTTTGTCTACATTTTATTGCACATTTAATGGGCCTCCAAGTACTACACAAACATTAAACCTATTTCCAAAATCCCATGGCGGACTATATAATAATCACCATGATATTATACCCATTTTATGTAGAGAAAGCTGAGTCAAAGGCAAGTTACCCGTCAGGTAATTGTTTTCATTATTGCCAAGTTTACTTCTAGAATCTCACAAAAAAAAAGTGCTTAAAGAAAAGCTCTGTTGTAAGCAGGGACTCTGGCACCAGACTGCCCAGGTTAGTTTGCTGGTGGAAGGAGTGATCTTGGTACTGTATCTGGTTCCTGGCATGCTGCTTTCCTGCTCTGTTTCCCTGCCGTGTATGAACTGAGAAGTTTTTCCCCACCACACCCTTCCACCATGATGTGCCTCCCTTGGAGCAGTTGACCATGGACCAAATTCCCCTAACACTTGAACCTCCTTTAAGTTTGGGTGTTGTGTTTTCTGTGCAGCAATGGAAAAAGCTGATGAGTACACTATATGAACAACGGGTAAGCTTAAAATCTGCCTCACTTGTGTCTCAGTTGTATAATGAGGGTAATCATACTACCTTCCCTCAAAAGGAATGGGGTTCCCAAATCCTGGACTGCTGGCCAGTAGGGATTGTGGCCTTGGGAGGAACAAGCCACCGTACAGATGAGCGGTGCGGGAAGCCTCCTCCTCCTGTCAGTGGTTTCCTATGAGGTTCTAGTGCGGGGTGAAGCTGCTTCCCTCCAGCGGAATGTTAGCCATTTTGAAGCAATCCTCCATCTTCTGTAAACCCATAACTCCGCCCTGCCGCCTGCATTCATGGGAGAATGGTCTTTAACTAAACAGTCCCTGGTATCAAAAAGGTTGTGACAATTGGTTTAGAAGATCTGTTGAGTTATTGTGTGAAAATTACTCAGATCTTGCCTATGGAGTGTTAAGGGGCAGACATTTTTATTAGTGGTGTTATGACACATCATAATGTGTGACGTATACTTAAAATATATGGTGAATATTTTAAAAATTATTGTGACAGACACATTCCTATTAATTCCTATCAAATACTCCCTCTCACTTCGAACACCCTCATCCCACCATTCTTGGCACTATCTGAAGCAGTTCTGAAAGTCCCTGGTCATGCGTGCGATCAAAACACAGTGAATGCTGCTGCTGCGTGCCATCCAGAAGAAAAGCAGGTTCATGAAAACAATGTGGTGGGTCTTCAGTCACCTGATTCATCAGGTCTGGCAATTACTTTGGCTTCTGACTCTGCCCCAAAGTCAAAATGATCAGGAGTGGTGGTGGCCTCAGAGAAATTATGTCAGCTTGTTGCAGCTGGGGAAGGTCCAGCGTATAGTTTTCAGGTGTGTGTTGTTTACTTGAGGACCAGGAAGTCGGGGGGGGGGGGGGGGGGGGGGGGGGGGGGGGGGGGGGTGGCACTTTACTGGCAGCTTAAATTGAGAATAGGAGGGAGGAAGATGCATTGTTCCAGCATTTTCCTAAAAACCTCCGACCTGGTTAGAGGGTTGGACTTCCCTTTACTTTTGTCTCACTTGGCTTCTGTCTGCAATGGGGTAGCAGCTCTCCAGCCTCTCTCTCTGCCATGTTCCTTCACTGGTGCCGCTGCTCCATGAATGGACTGTGTGTGAGAGAGGCCTTCTGAAACTGTGAACTAAACAAATCTCCCCTCCCTTAAGTTGTGGGTTTCAGGTATCTCATCACAGCGATGAATAAGTGTTCAAAAAAGAGATGAACACTGTGAATTGATTCAGATCTTTGAGGCAGGCATAACAGCATATCTAAAGACATTCACAAAACAAGACTTTCAGAAACTGCTTCAGAAAGAGGCAAGAAAGATGGGATAATTATGTTCAAAGCCAGAGAGTTCTTTGAGGGAGATTAAAGGAAATGTATGTTTTTCTCTAACATTTGCAAAAAATTTAAATATACACTGTACTCTTTGATCACCCTTCATATACAGCCTAACTGGAAGAAGCAAGTTGGATGCAGAAACCAGGGAGAAAGTATTTTGCCTCCACGCATTTCTATGTATGACTGGACTGAAAGCCTTTGTAGGAGAATTCACTTGGGTTTTCTATGCCATCCAGTTTGTGGTGACTGATTGCTTCTGAGGGGAAAAACAGAGTGCACTCTAAGCAGAAGTCATTGTTGAGTTTTATCCTGAGACCTTTGTATTGAGACCCTCATGGCAAGCTGGAGGAGAGCTTTGGTAATAGCCAATCTCTGCTCCCTCTGAAGAGAAAGTCTGGCTGTCCTTTTATCAGGAGGTCGACCTGAAAAAAGTTTTTCAGTTAAACTGACTCTGTCTTTGCCACAAGTGCTCCACCTGTGCTGGATATGACTGAGGAGAAAACCTAAAATTATCATTTGTTCGTAGCATTGTGAACTGAACCTGAAAAACGAAACATGTTCCTCTTTAGAGGCTTGGTCTTTGTCCCCGTGAGGCCTGTGCCCATCACACTCAGTGGCTGTCTCCATGGTTTGCCCAGCCAGGGTGCAAAAGGACTTGGCACACCACAGGAGGACATATTTTCTCAGCAAGTCACCCCTAAGGATTCCATCAGCTCCCTGAGGGCCCCAGAAGTTCACCATCTGGCCCCATTTTTTGAAGCATGGTGGAAAAGTCAAATGGGGTAAAATGATCTCATAATGCTCCTTACTCACTGCACATGTAGACCTTTTGCTTTGAGAAAACATCAGCGACCCTACCTTGTGTTAATGAACAGTGATTTAGTATTTCTAATCTCAGCTTTTCCTTAAGGCAGCCACCTTTATTGTTGTAGGGATACATTGTGCTTTCTACATGGAAATATGAATAGTTCCCAAGCTCCACTTGGCTATGAGCACTTTGGAGCCCAACACTGTGTTTCCTTCTTTCATTTTAAAAACTTTATTATTTAATATTTTAATTCTCTAAATTTAAGGAGGAGTTCAATGTGGCAATTCAACACACATATCCAGTACGCAGTGACCAAATCAGGATAATTGACATTTCTATTTCCTTAAACTTTCTAAAAATTTTTGATGAATGTATAATGATTGTGCATATTTATGGGGATCAGCATGATATTTAATATATGTGCACAACATGAGTACTGGTCAAATTGGGGTAATTAACATTTTCATCTTACTGTGATAAGATGTGTTTGTTTGGGGATCTCAAGCTCCTCTTTTCAGCCATTACCCCATGGTGCCATAGAACACTAGACTGTGACCTTAAGGGTTTATGGCATCTGTGTTAAATGCTTACCTGTATTTTTTTCCTAGGGATGCAAGAACCAGTCACCACAAGCTGGATGGTATAAGAAACCCAAGTGAATCCTGAAAGCTGGATGTCTGAAAGGAAGATGTCTGCAGATCTAGGGAAGGGTCTATTCCAGGCCTTCTTAACCTCTGGTGTCACTGACAATCCTTAGCATTCCTTGACTGGCAAATGCAACACCCCAACCTCTCCGTTCATCATCACAGGATGTACTCCTTGTGTGTTTCTATGTTTCTCTTCTTCCTTCTACAAAAGCACTTGTCATATTGAAATAAGGTCTCTTCTTACCCCAGCATGACCTCAGTTTAAGTAATTATATCTGCAGTAATGTGATTTGTAAAGTCGATCATATTCTGAGGTTCTGGGAAAGACACGGATTCTTATTACTCACATGGAAACAAGCTGTTTCCAAAGCAATGTCATTAGAGTTTTAAAATAGCAAAGTGCCTTAAAACACAATAGCAATCCACAAAGGGATTATGTTCTATCTAGAGAAGAATGTCTCACTAATATAAATAACATTAAGGTGTTTTCTTTTTAAGCAGTTCATATTATTTTTGCTTTCTTTTTAAAAATAATTTTAATGGTACTCAAACACGCAGTCTTAAAAGTCTACTTAGTTAGAATCTTAGTTGACTAGGACCAATTTACGTTAGAGAAAAACATAATTCATAGAGTATTGAGTAGTTCATAAAATTACTTGGAGGTGCAAAAACATCTCTTCTCTCATTGTTCTCTTGTTTCTTATCAGCAAACTCTTAACTTTATCAGGAGCAGAAATGTACCAAGAGATGACACTTGCTATTGTATTTTGAAGCTGCTTGCAGGAGTGAGGATCTAATATGTGAGTGTAGACAGAATGTCAACCTTCCAACAGGGAGGAGAAAAGCCATAGGTTATACAGTCTGAGTAGGGGGCTACATCACTGAGGACTTCCTCAAGCAGTCATGCCAGCCATGGATTGCCAGTCTCCTTGTTACATAAGAAAAAGCAAAAACCTCTTCTAGTTGAATCACATGACTGTATCTTTGTTACAAGGAACCAAGTGCCATGTAAATATTATCTACATGTTCAGCACATTTTAAGAAAAAAAGTTTTGTTGAAATATGACTTTCATACTACAAAATCTGCCTACTTTAAGTACATAATTCAATGAAGTTTATTATACTTATCAAATCTGCAAATTTTTTGTTTTCTACTTCTCACTTACACATCACTTCATAAATAGTATGCATAAACACAATTTATCTTCTTAAACAAATGTATTTTTTAAGAGTCATCAGCATTATGAGCTATAGCAACCATTTTTAAATTTTTTACCATTTTAATAACGTGTATAAGTGCAAAACATATAGTTTACATTGATCTTGAGTATTTTGCGCACGTACATGTGGTGGCAAAGTTACAAATCCTTCCCTTCTCTTTTAGAGCCTCTCCCGCCGTCCCCTCCAGGTCCCATTGTTTCCCACATTAAGTTCTATGAAATAGTCGTGATCTGGGTTTCTCATATTAAAGAAACCATTTGATATTTCACTTTTTGCTTCTGATTCACTTCACTAAGCATGATGTTCTCAAGTTACTTCCATTTGCCTGTAAAAGCCTCCACGCTGTTGGACTTTATAGATGCATAGTATTCCATTGTGTATAAATACCACAATTTGTGTATCCATTGGTCTGTTGATGAGTAGTTTGATATCTTCCACATTTTAGCTGTTGTTAGTTCTGTTGCTTTGAACATGCATATACATGTATCTCTGTTATGTGTTGTTTTTAAGTCTTTTGGGTATCCCCGGATCAAAGGGAATATTTAGTTCCAGTATTTTTCAGACTTCTTTTCATAGTGGTTGTACCAAATACACTCCCACAGCCTTGCCAGCACAGATCGCTGTTTGTGTTCGAGATATACGCCAATTTCTCTGGAGTTAGATGGTATCTCAATGACATTTTGATTTATATCTCTCTTATGGCTAAGGACGTTGAACATCTTTTCATGTATCTATTGTCCTTTAGAACTTCTTCATCTTCAAACTGCTTACTGATTTCTTTTGCCCATATTTAATAGGGTCTTTGATTTTGAGGGGCTTTCTCTTCTTCCCTTCTTTGTATATTCTGGTTATGACCCTCAGGTCTGAGATGGTGAGTATTTTTTCCCAGTCGGTCAGTTCTCTTTTTACACTGAGGATAACTTCCTTTGCAGTGCGTAAACTTTTTAATTTGACATAATCCAATTTGTTAATAATGGGGGCTGTTTCTTTTGCTGTTAGTGTCTTATTAAGAAAGTTTTTGCCTACACCTGTGTCTTTTAGATATTTGCCTAATTTGTCTTCCAGAGGTTCAGTGTTTCAGTTTTAATATCTAGGTCTTTGATCCACTTTAATTTTATATGCATGGTAACAGATGTCTATATTCAATCTTCTGCATGTGGATGTCCAATTTTCCCAGCACGATTTGTTGAAGAGGCTATCCTTTTTCCACTGTATGCTTTTGGGTCTTCTATTGAAGATTAGGTAGCTGAGGGTATTTGAATTTGTCTCTGCATTCTCAATTCTGTTCCATTGGTCCACTTGTCTGTTTTTGTGCCAGTGCCATATTGATTTTACAACTATTGCTTTATATTTTAACTTGATATCTGGTATTTAGTGTGTCCTGCTTTAGTCTTGTTACTCAAGATTGCTTTGGCTATTCTACAGCTCCTTTGGTTCCATGTGAATTTAGGGATTATTTTTTCAAGTCTGAAAAAAAATTGTTGGTATTTAGAGAGGAATTGTGCTGAATCTGTGTATTAGTTTTGGCAGTATAGTCATTTTGACTACATTGATTCTGCCTATCCATGAACAAGTGATGTCTTTCCATTTTCTGATATTGCCTACAATTTTTTTCAGTGTAATGTAATTTTCTTTGTATAGGTCCTACGCTTCCTTGATAAGGTATATTCCTAAGCATTTAATTTTTTGCTGAGCTATTGAGACTGGGAATGTTCTTCTGAGCTATTTCTCAGTGAGTTCGTTGTTGGTGTAGAGAAAAGCTATTGATTTTTTAGTATTGATTGTGTAGCTTGTGATTTTTCTGAATTTGTTTATTATTTATAAGAGTTTCACAGTGGAATTTTTGGAGTCTTCTATGTGGATAATCATATCATCTGAAAATGAAGATAGTTTGACTTCCTTCTTTCTGATGCAAATTCTCTTTATTTCATTTTCTTGCCTGAATGCCATGGCAAATGTTTCAAGGACTGTGTTGAATAAGAGGGGTGAGAGTGAAGAGCCTTGTTGTGTTTCTGATTTGAGAGGAAACGTTTTCAGTTTTTCTCTGTTTACTATGATACTTGTGTTGGGTTTGGCATATATGCTTTCTATGAGTTTGAGATAAGGGCCTTATACAGCTATTTTTCTCGAAGTTTTTATCATGAAAGGGTGCTCAATTTTATCAAAGGCTTTCTCTGCATCAATTGAGATGCTCATGTGGGTTTTTTTTTTTTTGTTTTTTTTTTTGCTTTTGTTGATGTGGGGTATTACATTATTGGTCTGTGTATGTTGAACCAGCCTTGTATCCTAGGAATGAAGCCTACTTGATCATCTTGTATGGTCTTTCATATTACTTGTTAGATTCTATTTGCCAGAATATGGTGAAGAATTTTTGCGTCTATGTTCATTAAGGATAGTAGTTTATAATTTTTCTTCCTGGTTAAGTCTTTGGTTTTGGGACTAAAGTGATGTTAGCTAGCCTCAAGAAATGAGTTTGGTGGTATTCCTTCTCTTTCAACTTCATGGAACAGTTTAAGAAGAATTGTAGTTAGTTTTTCCCTGAAATACTGAAGAAAAAATCTTGCTGTGAATCCATCTGGTCCTGGGCTTTTATTTTTAGGTACAGATTTTACTATTGCTTCAATTGCTGTGTATGCAATGCGGTTGTTCAAGGTTTTTATGTCTTCATTCACTTTTAGTATGTTGTATGTGTCTAGGAAATTATCCATTTCTTCCCAATTCTCTACCTTGTTAGAAAATAGGTGTTTAAAATAATTTATCATAATATTCTGAATTTCTGCCAAGTCTGTTATAGTTTCACCCTTTTCATTTCTAACTGTGTTAATCTGTGGTTTCTCTTTCCTTTGTTTGGTGAGTTTAGCTAGAGTTTTGTCTATCTTGATTACTCTTTCAAAGAACCAGCTCTTTGACGCATCAATTTTTTATTGTCTTTTTAATTTCAATTTCAATAATTTCAGATCTGATCTTTATACTTTCTTCTCTTTTACTGCTTTGTCTTAGCTTGTTCTTGTTTCTCTAGGGCCTTAAAATGTATCATTAATGTCTTTATTTGTGACTCTTCTGTTCTTTGGATGTGTGCATTTATGGTTATGAATTTCCCTCTAAGTACTGCTTTCATTGTGTCCCACAGATTCTGATATGACATACTTCTGTCATCATTTAACTCTGTCAAGTTCCTGATTTCTTCTGCGATTTTTCTGTGATCCATTGTTTGTTCAGTAGTAAGTTATTAGTTCTCCATGTATTTGTATATTTTCTTCTGTTTCTTTTGCTGTTAAGTTCCAGTTTTATTCCACTATGATCAGAAAGTATACAAGGAATTATTTCTATTTCTTTACAGTTATTTAAGCATGACTCATGACCTAGAATGTGGTCTGTTTTAGAATATATTCCATGTGCTGCTGAGAGGAATGTGAATTCTGTTAGGTCCAGGATTTCTATGGTATTATGCAGCTGTTGTGTATCTTTGTGGATTTTCTGTCTGGTTGATCTATCTATCTGTGACAGTGAAGTATTAAAGTCCCTAGTATAATGGTATTGCAGCCTATATGTTCTCTCAGATCTAATAATTTTTGGCCTACATGATTGGGTGTTCCAGCGTTTGGAGCATATATTTTGATAATTATGCATTCTTCCTGGTCTATTGTTCCCTTAACGAGTATATAGTGAGCATCTTTGTCTCTCCTGATCTGTTTTGTTTAGAAACCTGATGAGTCTGAAACTAACATAGCTACTACTGCTTTTTCCCTACTTTCCTGGGACCTGTTGCATGAAATTTTGAATCGCATCCTTTTATTTTCAGTCTATGAATTTTCTTGTGGGTGAAGGGTGTCTCTTTTTAAAGCAGCAAATTTAGGGTTTGTGCTTTTTATCCAATCTACCAGTCTATGTTTCAGTTGTGAGTTGAGGCCATTCACCTTTAGAGTAATTATAGAGGTATGTTTGGTATGTCCTGCCATCGTTAATAGGTTTTCAGCATTATTTACTAGACTTACTTTCTTCTTAGCTCATTCGCCTGTATCTATTGTCTCTTTTGGTCTGTGGTCTTTGGTGGTGTTAGGCTCCACTGTGCTCTCTAATTTTTTTTAAAGTGTTCTCTGCACTGCTGGCATAGTGGCTGCAAATTTCTTTGAGCTTTCTAAATCATGGAAAGCTTTAATTTCTCCCTCTAATTTAAAGATAATTTTGCTGGATGTAGCTTTCTGGGTTGGCATTTTTGTTCTCTTAGTGCTTGAATGATACTGCTCCATGATCTCCTGGCTTTTAGGATCTGGGTTCAGAAATCTGCAGTTATCCTAATGGACTTATGTTTGTAAGTCACCCTCTGTTTTTCTCATGCAGCTTTTAATATTCTCTCTTTGTGTTTGGTCTCTAGTATTTTAAATATGATGTATCATGATGAGGTTCTGTTCTGATCAAAGTTGTTTGGTGTTCTATATGCCTGCAGTAGTTCCATGTTCATTTCTTTCCTTAGATTTGGGAAATTTTCTTCCATAATTTCATTGAACATGGCCTTTGAGCCTTTTGTTTTGTCCTCTGTTTTCTCTTGGACTCCCATAATTCTGAGGTTGTTTCTCTTTGAGTCATCCATCAGCTGTCATAATCATCCTCTTTCTTTCTTTTTTGTTTTTCATTCTTTACAGCCTGCATGTTCCAAATCAGCCGTTTTATCTTCTAGGTCTGATATTCTATTTTCAAAATGTTTGAAGTGGTTACTTATTTTCTCCTTTGTGTTCTTCACAACATGAATGTCTTCTTTCAATCATTTTCAACTCTGCTGTATTCTTCCCTATTTTCTTGAATTGTCTTCATTATCTTCTGGCTTTTGTCCTCTTTGCTTTCCTCTAATTTCTTGTTGATGTTTGCTGATAACATAGCTATGCCCTGGGGGAACTGTTGCATTTCCTATTCCATTTTCTGCTTCACTTCCTGTTTCAATTCTAAGGATTTCTAGGCCCCTAATTTACCATATTTTTGCCTTTTAATCTTTGGATTCTGCTTTTTCTGTGTCCCTGGTATTATTTTCTGGAGTGTCAGGAGATTACCACGTTTTCTCAAAGTTCTATTATAGTTAATTGAGGCTCCATCATTGTTGATGGTTTTTTTTTTCTGAGATTCTTAAGTAAGACTCTTTCTGGTTTAAGTGTTACCTGCTATCTCTGGGTACTGGAGAGATGGGGCCAGCGCAAGGCCCAGTTCTGCAAACTAGCAAGTTCAGGTGTCATTCTGGTGGCACCTACCTGGCTTTCTCTGGGGCACAGGAGTGATGCACACCGGAGGGCCCAGTCCTGTGAGCTCACAGGTGCAGGTGGGGATCCATCTGCCTATCTCTGTGCAGGAAGAACAGACCATCAACCATTTTAAAAAATGATTTGGTATTAGTGTTAAGAACTTTCACTAGCTTCAGTTCACATTGAATTTTTTTAGCAAAGTTTTATGTTTTAATTTTATTTTTTATCTTCATCTCTATGACCTATCAGCTCTACATTAAGACACACCCTCTCGGCCTCATTGAGTTATGGATGGCCACCTAATAAAATGATATGGCACCACAATGACATACGATTTTCTAAGTAGATGCGTTTAAGATTTGGTGTCTTTGGCTCAGCACTCTCTCTTACCCTCTGCCACAGGACTGGCCAGCTCACCAGTAGTGGTGGGAAGGTGAGAAGGAGCCTTGTTCCTCCCCGGGCTGGCCCAACTACACCGCAGACATGAAGTCCTTACACAGAGGCAATCGATCCAGTTCAATTGCTCTGGTTTCACTCTGGCCTTAATGTTCTGAATGTGCCGACTTACTTCCTTCTTCTCTACGCACTCAAGGCTTTATCTTTCAGTTTTGACAGTTTGGAACAATCCGCTGCATTTGCCCTGCACATTTTCCTTCATCTCAATTATATTTATATACTGTTGCACAAATGATGACAGGGTAGTTGATCCTATTTGGCTCAGCTGTCATCTGCCAAATGGCTTTGCATTCCTACACTGTTTTGCATAACAGCTCCCCCTACGCATGTTAACTATTAAATCAGAGTGAGGTCTTTCTTGTGCAGCATGAAGTTGCATTTCTATTAAACCCCCGAGAGCAACACTGTATTACATGCAGGAGACCTGGGCCTGCAAGCAAAATGAAGACCTGACACATGCAGCCTTCAGGAAAACAGAAGACGGGGCTCCTTTTGCAAGGGGAAGTAGAGGTGCCCTTTGTTGAGGACAGACATGTAGGCTAGGGTGGTGGATCAGCCATCACTGAAGCCTTTTCTCCTTTGCCATGGCCGTACTTTAACTGCTAAGTTTTCACAGAAAAGAAATTCTACACTTCAAACTTCCTATTATGGTTCAGTATGTTTTTGAGGAATTTATGGAGGATTTTATGGAGGATTTTTCTCTCTTACAAGTCCTAAGTAACTATCTCCATATTTTTAAAGTTGTATAAATCTAGCTGAATTTATAAATCTAAATTTCCATTAAATTGACACAATACCTGTGAAATCAAGCAAGTGTTTTGTAACGTCCTGTCTCTCTTTACTTCACACGCCTCCTCCTCCTTTCCTCTTTGGTTATTTTTTGGTTTTCTCCGGTGAAGCTCGTCTATGCGGCAGGGAGCGCCACAGTGTGCAGCCGTCAGGAGCAGGCAGCAAGGAGCTGCCCTCGGGAGTAATCACTGCCAGGCATACTGACCGGTAAGGTCATCAGCTCCCTGAGACAGGAGTATCTTCAGAAGCAAATTAGCTCAGGCTGAACTGAAGCTTTTCTCAACTGTCAGGTAGAACACAACTCCCCATACGTTGGTTGTCCCTAGAGAGCACAGGAACATCTGAGAAGTGCCAGCTGGAGACTGAATTTTATTCCCCAAAAGATGTTGAAGTTCCTAGTACCTCAGAATATGGCCCACCTTGCAAATGAGTTCTTACTTATTCATTGCTGGGTGCTGGGGCCCTCAGGGCCCGGGAGCCTCAGCTTTGCTGACCTCGGCCACGTCCCTTTACCGTTTGACCGTTTGGAATCCCAGCGGCTGCTTGTTTACTCAGTTTGAGTCACGTGTTGCTTTGACCGTTTGGAATTCCAGGTGTTGCTTGTTTAATCAATCTAAGTCACGTGTTGTTTTGACCATTTGCGGTTTGCGGTTCCTTGTTTTGACCGTTTGTGGTTTGGACCAGGTGCGGAAAAACGTGACTGTTAATTAGTGCGAAGACAAGGAGGGTATAAAAGGGAGCACGTAAACAATAAAGCGTCTTTTGCAGAGACCCTTGCAAGAGTCCAGTTTTCTTCAATCCGCACTCCCCCTCTCGAGTTCTCGTTGACTGACTGAGCGTCAGCTGGGACAAAATATCTGAAATCCACAACTTAAGGGAGAAAAGATTTATTTAACACACAGTTTCAGGAAGTCTCACATAGTCCAGTCTTTGGGCAGCCAGGGATGGTGGAAGCGCATGGCAGAGACTGAAGAGTTGCTCACTGCATTGCAGAAAGAAAGCCAAGTAAGGAGCCTCAATCTCTGGAGACTCAGACAAGGCTAATGCCTTTCCAGGAAGAAGCTGTAACAATGTTTCTTCTTCCTTCCTATATTTAATTCAAGCTGCCGGTTGGTCCCCATACCCAAAGTGGGTATCTCTCCCTCACTTTCTGGCCCAAAAGTCAACAGTACATACCTGAAAACTCTACTCCCAGCACCCCATCATCCCAACAAGTTGACACAATCTCTTCAGGTCAAACCCCAAACATCTGCTTCTTCCAGCCAGGCCCCACCTCCCACTATCACTCAGTTTCATAGGTGTCCCACTCAATACAAATATATGAGGCTTTTGCAGGACACTCCAGATACAGAGCAAGTTTATGACAAATGAAAGTGATCAATGTTACTCTGGAACAGGGCGGATCCAAATTCTATGGGACTGGGAGTCCACTTCGTGGATTAATAGACCTGGTGTATATGAAGGAGCATTATTTCACTCTCAGTGGGTGGTGGACTCCTGGGTTGACCTCCGCCAGCCCAAGTACAGCAGTGAGTACTGTGGCTTCTGCCCTGGGCTTCCTCCCACAAGGACGGAAAATGCAGAGCATGGACTGCACCAAGGCTGTGCTTCTGCTCTCACAGATCCAGAAAGAGGTTTGCAGCCCTGAGGAAAACGCTGATGGCCAAGTCCAGGACTCACACGTGAGGACAGCTTTCCTTCCTAGCTGCCTGCCTGCCTCGGCCTTCTCCTGAAGGTGAAGGGGCACCCTTTCTGCTTTCTCTGTGCCACTCAGCCTGTGGGGTAAAGCCTGGGGAGAGAACACAGCTTGACATCCCCATGGGCCCCAGGTCCTCACCCTAACCAAGCCAAGAGGAGAAAGACCTGGGTTCTCACTTTCTAGATACAATGAATCCAACTGAAAGTTAAGTCCAATATGAAGGGAATTAGTGTTGGGGATAGAGAAGTATCATACAATTTTTTGTAAATATAGAATACAGTTATTTTATAAATTTAAGTAAGCTCTTTCCTCAGGAAGTGATCCAAACTCAATAGCCAGGCCATGAAAGGTCCTCCCTGCTTTCCCAGCATAAACCTGGCCTCCCTGTCCACTCCCGTATGACCTCCAGCCAAACTAAACCACTGGCTATTGAGCAAGTCCCAGCATCAGCCCTTGAAAGCCACCTCCAGGAATACCCCAGCTTCCTCTTACCCTAGCAGTTTTCACACTCCTGCAATTCTAGAGGCCTTCTATCTAGAATGTCATCTCAGAGCCCCCAAACGACAAGGATGTACCCTATTTCACTCAGTTAACTCTTAAACAAAGACTTGGTACTCCACAATTTTCTGTTACTGTCCTGTTTGTCCCATTTACCTGAAGCCTCCCAAGCAGAGATGCTCTCTCTCCCATGGAGCTCCCAGCACCCTGGTGTAACTCACAGTCAGGATCAGCATATTGTTGATGAAGGACTCGCTCCTTGCATGCAAACCACATCATCAAGAAAGCTTTCCATCTAGATTGTGTCTGCCTACGTGAATGTCGCAACTGGCTGATGTTCTGAGTCACCATATTAAAGACCAAAAGACTTGCATTGGAAGCAACTGGGGTGAGGAGAAGGTCAGACTCGAAAACGAACCTAAATTAAACTCAGCTGGGATTTCATTGTCTGTGAAGTGGAAATACTGTATATGATAATATTTCTTTTCCTCACAAAGCCTACATGAAAGGACATGAGATAACCCACATTAAGCGCTCTAGTAGAACAGCCAACACAATGTAAACACTAAATGTTAGTTTAAGGAGTGATAGAACAATAGAATCTTAAAGGTCATTTGACAGTTTCCTCCGACCTCCTTCCCTGCCCTGGGCAGAGAGGGGGGAAACGTACTAGATCCTGCCTGGCCCTTCCCAGTGGGTGCAGTGGTCAGAAGAAGTTCTTCCTTGAGTGAGGTGAAATCTACCTCAGGCACACATCAAGCCTAAAGTTTTCTATCTGGGAAAACTGAACTCAGTTTTCTATTTGCTTAAGCGATATGATCTGCATAAGTAGCATAAAATGCATATCTTTTCTTTAAAAAAATTAAAACATTTCCATTAAATCCCATTTCCCTCTTGGTTTTTCTTTTCTCCCCAGAGCCCACTTCCTTTTCTTTTTTAACTTTCTAAAAGCAGAATCTGTCCTCTCTTCTCTCCTTGTCCTTACTGTTCATCTCTGCATTGTGCTTGCTTGTTGGTGCTTTTGTTCATGACAGTCTTGCTGTATGGGCCAGCCTGGTCTGAATTCACAGCAATCCTCCTGCCTTGGTCACCAGACAGGCGCACCACCACATCCAACTCTGTCTCTTGTCTTTCAGCTAAATCCCCACTGCCTGCTTCACATCTTTATGTTCCTGTTAGGACTCTAGTGGCATTTCTCTGACAGATTCTAAGCCCAAACCACCAGTGTTAGCGTTTGCAATGTGTTGTCTCTCCTGAGGGGTTTCCCTGAATACTCTTCAGCATCCTGAACTTGGATGGGGGAAGTAAAATGATCCTTTGATACAATGTGATACTATGAATTAAAATCTAAAATATGCAACTTCTTTAATTCAGTAAATTTAACTCATATAGGCACACTGAAATACATACACACCACCCACAGAGAAACATTTGTATTTTTATTTAAGTTACTTATTCTGGTGTATACTCAAGTGTGGGGTTGATACAGTGAAAGTGCTGAAGTTGATATAGTTAATTTGAAAGAATTACCAAGAAGTGCACTTAAATGGAGGAAAGCAATTTGCCGAAAAGTAGGCATAGACTGCTATTATTTATGTTAAAATTTTAAAGTAGGCAAAAAACCCCACATGTATTTGAATGACAGAAAAAACGGAAAACAGGTACTTGTTATATTTGGGAGGAGAAAACGAGGTGTAATGGTAAGTAGGAAGAGATGAACTTAGCTGAAAATGTTTCTCTCTTAGTGTTAAATTTTAAAACTCAACTTCTAAGAGAATTGAGAAAAAAAGTAGTGCCTTTTTTTTTCCTTTTTCTGGTGGCACTGGGAATTGGAGCAGTTTTTATTTTGAGGCAGGACCTCATTAATTTTCTAAGCTGATCAGGCTGACCTTGACCTTGTGATTGAACTGACATTCTAGAATGTCATCTCAGAGCCCCCAAACAATAGGAATGTGCCCTATCTCACTCTCTTAACTCTTAAACAAGTGCTTGCTACCCCGCAGATGCTTTTCTTCCCTCAGACTCCCAGAATTTTGGGATTATAGGCACATTCCACCACATCTGGTTAAAAGTACCTTTTTTTTTTTAAGGTGCGTATAACCCAATTAAGTGAGTAAACTTTTTTTTTTTTTTTTTTTTGGTAATGCTCTTGCACTGTATGGCCAGCGGTAGTCTCAATTCATAGGTGAACTGACACTCTTGCTTCCTCCTGTGCATCTGGGACTATCAGAACATGTCACCATGCCTGCCTGTAAGTTACTATTTTTGCATGAGAAAATTTAGAGAAAATTAACCTTAAAAATGAGAGAAAAATCAAACAAAGAGACTAGAGAAAAAAGAGTCACCAAAAAAGACAGATAATTACAGTTACTATCCAAACATAATCAAAAAGAAATAAAGGTTTGCTGGTGGACTTCAAATATTCCCACCACAGTGGAAAGACCACCCCACCGTGGTGATGCCCAGGGATTTATTGGGCCCCAAAGCAGGAACTTCTGAAGTGTGAGCCAATTGCACTAGACTATTTCTGGCAGATTCCAGAAGATTCAATGATGATAGAACTACAGAGTACCCAAGATTAGATGGCAAAAGTATTGGGCTTGGGTGTGTAGAGAATTGAAGCATGAAGAATTTCATGCTAAATGGCCTATGCCCCCTTGTCTTGAATTAGCATGACTTTCATCTCCCAGGCACAGTACATGCTTTTTAAAAGAGGAGATTGCAGCCATGAGCCTCTGTAGGTAATGTGTGCAAACATATAACTTTACATTGAAGACAGCCCAGTATCCCTGTGTCAAAGGGACTTTGTCGTGGTCTATGAAGGGTCTCACATTGTATCCTACTGACAAGCTAACAAATGAGTTTCTTCCTGTTTCCTGAGCACTGGCAGAAGTCAAGAAATCTGTGGCCCAGTGGCCAAGGACTTTGCTACTGCAAAATAAGTAGCGTAATCTTCCCGTTGATTGACATTGATTCTTTTGTCCCCAGACTTCCATGCGTGACACAGGTGGAGCATGTGTTTTATTGTATTACAGGAAAGAAAAAACAAGCATGGGGTGCTTACTGGCTACAGAAGGTCTCGTAAGTATGCTCTGTGTTTGAAGCATCTCTCAAGGCTCCTAAACAAAGAGTGCAATGATAGAGCATAAGATGCTGTCCTACCAGACTTACAATACCTTGAGATCAGAATATTTAAAGAAAAGTCAGAAATAACTGAATGCTAGAATATTATGCAGCAACACCAGAAAATGGACCCTTTCCTAGAGGTGCTTTATTCAATATTGCAAAATCTGATTATGCAAAATAGCAGATTAAATCCATCTTATCCTATATATCTTAAAAATTGAAGGAATTATTTATCTCTTAAACCAAACAAATTACAGTGCCAGCATCCCAGCTTTTAGGAAAAACACCAAGACAATAAACTAAAGAGTCAGATTATTTTTTGTAAGCATTTGCACGAAACTAATTCATTTCCTGAGATTACAAGGATTTAGTAAAATAATGACTACATGCTTGTTGAAACAAGAAAAAAACAGTCTTAGGACGTTTATAACTATTTTCAAAAGAAATTTTCATGGCCTAATGAATTGCAGCTTGGATTGGGAGTCAGGAAATTTGAAGTTTGCTCTTTCTCAAACACTGTCTCACTGTGTGGCCCCAGTTAAATTACTTACCCTCTCGGTGCTTCTTCATTTTCTTTAAAAAAATGAAGACTATATTAACTGCACAGAAGAAGTATTATGTTCCTCAATAGCTTAGTGACTATAAGGGATCATTGAGCTATGAACAAAGACATGCATATCTACCTTGAATCATGGACTTCAAAGTATATGGGAACCGCTCCCTTAATACATATAAGACGGTTCCAGTAGTCGAATTTTAAAATGACTCCAAATTACCAATTATTCTAAAAGTCATATTTTGAGAATATCTTCAGAATATTCATTGTTTGCTTTCAATATTGAAATTATCTATCTTTATGCAGAGTTTTTAAATGAGGATGACTTATTTTTTTAAAAAAATATGTCTCACCATGAGATGAAAAAGGGAAACACCACAGCAACATCTGTGTCCTTGTCTCCTCTGAGCACACCTCCTGCCCCTTCAGATTCCAGCTCTAGCCATGTGACTGCTTCCTGCACAGGGTCACACATAGCACGACCTGAGAACTCCTTCATAGCACCCAGGAAAGCTTAGGGCACACAGGCCCATGCATCCACCCATTCTGCCTGGTGTTACCTGCTTAGACATTGGCTGTTGGTTAGAGGACAACACCATCCAGGGTGGGTGCTTTGCCTTGTCTCTCTTTGCACACAGTGTACCTAAGATACCATAGAATACATGAAAAACCTTAAACACCTGTCACTCAAAACCCACACTGGAGCATTTGGCTTGGTTTCTCCATAATTGGTTGGTTTTTCACCCAGAATTAGATTAGAAATAAATGTCTTGAGTTGGTAATTTTCTAATGAGCCAAACCAAGAATCACAGATAACAGCTTCAGAAGTTTCTTTTCTCAAATTGCTTGAGTGAAACCAGGCACCACTAATTCAATCCTTCCAATAGCCTCCCGCAACCTTCCTCAGCTAGCAAGCAGACTGACTAAACCTAGCTTGGTGCACAGGGTCTCTGCAACTCCGCCCTCATCCTTGCCGCCTGAAGAACTCTCCAGCCTCATCTTCGCATCTCTCCTGGTATTCAGCACTCACGTTTCTTTCACCACAAGGAGCACTGGGCTCATTTACAAACATGCTAAATGCTCTTCTTAAACCTGAGAGATATTCTTTCCTTTCTTTCCACAGCAACTATCCCCATCTTTAATCCCATCCTTTGGGTGATTCTGCCACAATTCTCCCAAACCTTCCAAAACCACTACTTTTAGACCTACCTCTACAATAACATATTTTACCATTTGTTTGTGTAACTGATCAAAGTAAAGCACTAGCCCCTATTTTTTCTTACATTCTCAGCACCTACATGATATGTATGTTTTTTGGTTTTCATTTTTGTGTTGCTGATGACTGAATCCAGGGCCTTGCATGAACTGCATGCTCTACAAGACATAGCACCAGCCTCAACGTGCAATTTTTATTATATGGCCAATATACAGTTGTAGAATTTACATTTATCAGCCCGATTCTTCAAATTAATGTTCTCTTCCAACCACTATTTTCTGAAATCAGTGGGCTTTGAGGGTAATGAATGACTGTGTTGTAGTCGGAAAAAAAGACTATGCTAGCTTCCGCCGCTGGTAGGACTCCTACTTGAAAACCCCCCTCACCAGGCAAACTATGGTGCCTTAGGAAGCAGGTAATTCCTCACAGTAATCTGCCAGAACCCCAGAGACTACATTTTTAAAGAAAGGAAGTCTGTTACACAAGTTTGTGTGGCAACAAAAAAATGGACTTATGACAGAATTATTTTACAAAATAGATCCGTTTTTTTAAAGGTATACTACAAAATAGTGTATCTTCAGTTTTTTAAAACCAGTGCTTCTCTCCAGAATGATATCATAAATTCGAGCAATTAGTATTTCTAGACCATAGAAAATCCCTTCTGGCATTTCTTAAGAAATTCATGTTTTACCAAATTCTTATACTCAGGAAAATCGATTCAGAAAATAAAAAAATAGAAAAGTGTCATATTTCTACTGTATGAATTAATGTACCAACATTAGTTACTTGATTAAATTCACTGTCACATTAAGCCCAAAAGTGAATGAGAATGTAAGTTGTATTAAGGTCAAGTGGAACAGGGCTGTGACTTGAAGAGAGAGGCTGCGCTTGACAGGAATTATTCTGTAATTAAAAACTGTGTTGTCACTTACACCAGAAATGTTCCTCAGTGCCCTCATCACCGAGACATCTGAAGATTCCTGATAATGAAGCCATTTGACCATGAATAGGTCCCATACTGGTAGGTTTGGGGCCACCAAAAAGGAACAATTGGGAATGAGACACAAAGTTGCCAAAGAAAAAAGCTAAGAACTACACTCTGGGGGAGAGAGCTTCCTTCCTCTCCCTCAGTAGTTTCAGCAAAAAAGTGGTGTACACAGCAGCAATATATCCGTCCTCAAAAACAGCAATCTGCTTCACATCTAAATAACGAATTTTCTACGACTGCGGCTTTCCTCTGCTCCATCTATACATAACCTGTGTTTCTTTGCTTGTGATCATGTCAGTTCACACAGAAATGTTTTCTTCCATGTCTTAATATAACTTGAGCCACAGTATGCTTACAACGTATCATGTTATCATGTACTGCTCTTATGAAGATGAACTTCTGCATCCTTTCAATAGTCAGTGATAACTTACCTTCATTAAAGACTATATTCCAGTCACTGAGTTGGCTTACATATACTACCTTATTTCAACACCACAAATTCTAAATTCTCGAATGAACATCACTTTTCAGAAGAGGCTGCGGAGTCCCAGAGTAACACATCTGCTATCACAGACATGACTCAAACCTAAGGTCACCTGATTGTCTTAGTTACTTATTCATTGCTTGGACATATCCCCTGGCACAGCCTAGAGGAGAAAAGATTTATTTTAGCTCACACTTTCATGGGTCTCAGTCCATTCGTGGGTGGCTGGCAATGTTAGGAAAAGTCTGGAGGAAAGTAGCCACTTGGCATATCATGTGAGGAAGGACCTGCAGCCTCCAGAAGCTAGGGGAAGAGTCTGTGTCCTTCCAGACCGCGTGTCTACGGATCTACTACATGCTGATAATTGACCCCCTGACCAGGCCCGACCTCGTTTGCAAATGAAATGCAAAGATTATCCGCATCACCCATTGGATTTCTGGGGGGCATTCTACATGCAAACCACGGCAGTGATGTTCCCACAACCTCTAACTGAGCACATCGCTTTGCTTCTCATGGCCCCCACTCACTGTTGATGATCTTGTCTTTTTATAGTAAAATTGACATAAAATGCAACACTGCCAAAAATATTTGAGAAACTAGGTGCAACAATATCTATGTCAGATTCAGTTCTCATTTTGCCACGCAAAAGATCCCTTGGATTCTGCCTCACACGTGACAACGAATGACCAAAGCTATGGGAGCTGGAGCAGGGCCGAGAGATCATCTGGTGCAGTGCTTCTCAAGCTTCAGCTGTGTGCAATCTCCAGGAAAGCTTGTTCAAATGCAGGTGGGTGGGCACCTGCTCAGCCTGGGATCTTACCTTTTCCGTGTTTCGTTCAAAGAGGTATTGCTGATATGGAGACAATACTTGAGGACCAAAGATCTTGTCTCACTGACTTTGAAAGGAGGCACTGAGGCCTGGGAGATGAAGGGGCTCCTCCACAGACACTTGGTAACTGAGAAGGAGAGGTAGAATGAATCCAGTATCTTTTCTCCCTCTTTAGGTAGCCTCTGAAAATAACTGGCAATAAAAATAACATTATCCGGAGGAAGAAAGCTCATTAACACTCTGTAGAAGTGTAAGTGTGCATAGGTGGTTAGTGGGCAAGTGGTTAGGCCCCAGTACACAAAGAACTTTTAAATACTCATATACCTTTGACTTGATCATTCCAGCTTTAACCTACCAATTACAAAGAACGGGGAGATTTGGCACGAAGTCTTAGCATACTCTCCTATAGAGGCGGACAGTAATAATCTCACTGCTCATGGTTAGGGCAGATCTCACCATACTCTGTCTCCAGCCATAATCCTTTAATCGGGGGAGGGCTATCTACTGTCTTTGACTTCACTGACTTTGGTCAAAGACAAGGATACTCCCTCACCTACAACATCCTGCTGAGTTCTCAAAAGCCTCTTCTAGGGGCAGGAAAGTGTCTTCATCATTCCACAAGGATCTGATCAAGGATCATTCTCTGAATCCAGAGAATTAAAATTGACTGTTGGTGAGTTGCAAACTAGTGAGAGTCACCAAGAATAAATAGGCACAAGTAGTCCTGGTAAGGGAGTATGCATTCCAGGGTCTCATCTCCTGTCCCTTGGTAACATGGCCCTGCCCATTGTCTTATTTATCAATACCTGGATAGTTTAAAATCAGTTCTTCGCAGAGAAAGTGCCCAAAGATCCAACTTGGCAAATAACACCCTAACTATCTACACTTCAAATAGTGTCTGCTGAAACTAGGAGGAGGAGAAGGAGGGCGGAGAGGACACACACAAGAAGGAATCCTGCAGATAACAGAGGAGACTCAGAACGTGGAAGGAAAAACTTTAATAAATTGGAACAAGAAAGATTTGCCTCAAATTGAAAATTAGAATTGCCTGAATTTTCAATAAGAGGCTGAAATAAATCCCTCATGGACATTTTCTGAAAAGTAGAGCAAAAGGAAAATGAAAAGAAAATGATGCAAGCATTCAGGGTTGTGGAATATCAATTCAGGAAAGTAAACATCTAAGAGACATTCAGATTCAAGAACAGAGGAAAGAAAAGAAATGATAGAATTTTTTGAAAAAAAAATTATGTTTCTCTAGAGCTGGAGAAAGACATTAATCTTCTTATTGAACAGGCAGCACAAAATACCAAACAAAATATGAAAGAAAAATTCCTACAGATGTATACACAGAGTACTGAGGCTTTTATACACCAATGATAAAATCTTGAGAGAAGAAAATGCAAGCGGATAACATGACAAGGATTCCTCCCTCCCCCCCCCCACACACACACATACCACTTCCCTTCCACACCTTCACCCCTGAAACCTCCACCCATTACCCTAATCATCTATGTGTGAATTAACCACCTGGCAAGCAGAAAGCAAAGCTCCTTCTTCCTATTAATGACCCTCTTTTCCTGTTGTGTTCAAAATAAAAGACTTAGGCTGATTAGTAACTGTGCTGTGGTGAGGTGGAGCCTGTTTTCTGAGCTCCTCAGGAAGAACCCCTGCCAGGCTTCACTTTTGGCCCAGTAGGTCACCACCCGCCAAAAGGAGACCAGTTTTGCTCTGAGACATTTATGTTCAGAGAATTTCTTTGCTTGTTACCAGTGGATAAATTCCAGTGTTGCCATAGCTCATGCAGAGGTGGCAAGGGCCCTGGACAGTGTTCCCCCAGGCCTGATACTCACTCCCAGTACCCCACTCAACATGTATTGCTCTTCAACACCAAGCCTCTGGGGTGTAGCCACAGGCCTCCTCTTTCTTTCTCCCAACTTCTTCCTCTCTGTTTTGGCTAAGGCTTCCCCACAATCTGCCTGCTTTTTGTATTCCAGAAATACATCAACACATCTTGTCTGTTAATAATTCTGTTCCCAAATTTTTATAGATTTTTTGCTCTTTCATACTTCTTCGTCATTGTTTCATACTTTTTGGTCATGTCAATGATGATTTTAGCAACCATGAAGTAAAATCCACATTCCAAGGTTCGTATTGTCTATGAACTTCCACCTCAAGCAACAAAACTTTTCCCTAATATCATTTAGGTCTATGTGCATGCATTCTGTATGAAATAATGATCCTTTGAGGAGTCAGGAAGGGGAAGATGAATATCAGTTCTAGAAATACTTGGCCAACTAAATCAAGTATTTGTCCAATTGAGTGCAAAAGCTCTTAGACTGAATTTTTAAAAAGCATGGGAGAAGTTGGTACACCAATGGACACCAAATATCAAAAGGCTTTGGCACTGATTCTGGGTAATGAATCTTAAGAGGAGCAAAGTAGTGGCTTCCTAGGCTATGAGAATACTCCAGCTGATGAGCTGGAAGTCAGCAGCGTGCTTCTGATATTCAAAATGGAACAGCTACAACCACTTTCTCAGATCTACTCACTCACATAGTCGTGAAACTGTATGCAAGTTTTATTGCAAATGTATCTTGTAAGGAAAGTTACTTGAGATGATAAAATGTGGCGATGCTTGCCTTACTAGGCCATTCTAGATGTTACCAAAACTCTGCTTTTATGATGCAGCCTTGGAGCTAAAAGCCATAATCGTGTGCAGTATAATTAAATAGAAAAGAACTTTTAACATTTTCGTGAGCTTATGAAATATTATTCACAGGTTCTTCGAAATACAGAAGCAACAGCATACGCCAATTTAAAATGCTGGAGATTCTCTTAATTAGGCACTTGACTTTGAATGGAGAAAAACATTAAGAAAATTTTAATAACTTTGGCATAATTCTATTAACTACAATGAATGTCGGTTACTTTAGGCAAACCATGACAAAGATGGTTGGAAAAGTTTACTTCTGTGACCAGTTGTAAAACTTCCAAGGTCTTCTCGACTTTCTTAGGTTCCTGAGACTTTGCCTAGTTTGTAATCATAAAATGTTATTGCTAGATGGGTCATCTACTTTTATCATTCCTTCCCCTGACTTTTTACTTTTCTCTCTTTCATCTTCTTTTCTTTCTGGTATTAAAAAAAATAGAGAACTACTGTTAATGTTTTATTTGTTCTCAAATTTCCACATTTTACATATTAAAAGGAATTTTGAGAGACTGTATTGTCTCCTTAAAAGGAAAAAATAAGTAGCCCAGATAGGAATTAGAAATCTTCTTTGCTCAAGATTCCATTACAAAATATTTCCTATTTCTGTATTTATCACTATTAGAAATTAGTGTACATCTTCGATCTTCAAATAAAGACCTCTTTGATGCATAAATATATATCCAAAGAATATTATTTTGTATGTGCCTTAACATTTTTTTTTCAAGACAGGGTCTTGTTCTATAGCCCAGGCTGTTCCTGAACTCACTATGTAACCCAGGCTGGTCGTGGACTTGACAACCCTCCTGCCTAGCTTTTCAAGTGCTGGGATTACAGGCATGTACCACCATGCCCAGCTTTTTTTATGTAATGCTGGGGAATTGCACTGAGGGCCTTACTCTTTCTAGGCAAGCCCTTTAATCACTGTGCCATTCCTCCAATCCAAGTTTTTCTCTTTTGAAACAGGGTCTCACTCTGTCACCCAAGCTGGTCCTGAACCCACTGGTATAGCCCAGGATGGCCTTGGACTTATGGCAATCTTCCTGTCTCAGCCTCCCAAGTATTAGGATTACAGGCAGGCACCACCACTTCTGGCCTTATGTGGTGCTGGGCATTGAACTCTGGGCTTTGTACTTTATACTTTAAAATTGTACACATGTCCCTCTTATGAAATTCACAAAATAATGGTATACGAAGGCTCCAATATGAGTGACAGGGTAGAAAGAGGGGCAATGGTCAGGTAGAGAAGGAGTGAACCTCTAAAAAAGGGGGGTTGGGGGGAAAAAGACAATCATTGATTCCCCAAACCCCATGTCTCTAATGTGTTACAGAATTTGGGAGTCATGCAGGTAAAAATTTTGAAAAATAAGAAAAATTAAAAGTTTAAAAATAAATATGTGAATAAAATACAAAAAAATCAAAAATTCAAAAGTACAGGAAAAAGGAACAGAACAGTGGTTACTAGGGGAAGGCAGAAGCCACAAAGCAAGACAAATATCAGAAGCCAAAAGTAGATGATAAGTAGGGGATAATTCTAGCAATCTGATGAAAAACTGGAGGTGTACAGACAATGAAATTGCACTGCACTTGGGATTCATATGAAACGAGTAGATCTTAGGTGCCCTTTCCACAGAGAGTCACACGGAGATGACGGTCATAAGCCTTTCTGCGTATGTTTGTTCCTTAATGTCAAGTTGTATTCCTTAAATATGCACAATAAAAAATTATACGCAAATTACAAGTTTGTTATTACATGACTTGCTTAATTCACTAGATATTGTTCCTAAAATCAACTCTTATTGCTGTAAATAGCCATAAGTTGTTTCAATAACTGCATAACAATAGCCTAACATCGAACTCCATTTTGAAGGATAGATATTGCTAACATCAAGTTAATTTGATCAGCTTGACCAAAGTTCATTGCACTTGGTTTTGGTTTGTTTATTTTGTTTTTTTCCTGTTTGTTTTGTTTTGTTTTGTTTCATTTGTCTTGTTTTATTTATTTATTTTTTTTTGGTTAGTGTAGCAGTTATACTTTTATCTTTCCTCTTCTTCTCCTTTAGTGTCATTTAAAAAAATAAGACTCTTACAAACAGCATAGAGCTATTATTTTTTGGATATGATAGTTTTCTATTTAAATGGATAATTCTATCCCATTTACATTTATTGCGATTCATAACGAAATCCAATTCTTTGACCTTTTTTTTTTAACCTTGTTTTCTGTTTCTTCCCTTTCTTTCTGCTCTCCCAATGGAATAATTGTGATTTCTTGAGTCTATTTTTTCCATTTAATGGACTTCAAGTCATAACTCTATTTCATACTTTTAGTGACTATTCTTAAATATTAAACATATATTAAACATAGTTTATAGTTTCTTATCTAAGTCTCAGATTTGCGACTCTATCTTCCACTTAAGACAAACGTACTTTACCCCACATCCTCTTTGTCCATCTGCTTTGTCATTTTCTGAAACCTTAGTCTATTCTTTCTACAGGTAGTCTATATCTCCACGTGCTGCCGCGGGTTCTGGAGTAAGGAGCTGAGGGCATGTTCTCGCTGTGTGTCTGCCCATGGTAATGGTCCCTTCGCCCTCTGCCGGCACTACCCATGACTATGTTTCTGTACTAAAATGGACTCTGCATCAGATATTTGGATCCTGTCGATTTGTATATCTCCAGACAACTCTGTGTTGGGAATCATAGGTGCTCAACTGGATTCTTAAAATTAGCATTCATTTGTTTACTTGATTGGTGGTAAATAGGTAGAGGAAAGATAGTCCATTTAAGAGCATTACTACTCAATTACCACATTCTCATAAAAATTAAACTGGAAGCTGTTATGCAATCACGAGAATTATAGTGATAAAGATTTGTCTTTGATGGAGAGACTGCAGACACCTTCTTGAGGGCTTCTTAATGATACACATTTTGTTTTAGTCTTTTAGAGCTAATGGAGTATAAGCCAGGTGGGAAAGGAGATGGGCACTCTCACCAGGAGGAACAGCAAGTTCAAAGTCCCTGAGACATGAAAGAGTTGAGTCGGGTCAAATCAGAAAATGACACCAAGGTCTGGGCCCAGAGGAAGAAGACCAAGACAAAGAGTGGCAAAATAAGCAGAAGAGGCTGAGAACCATTGAGTGCTAGGTGAAAGGAGGCAAATGCTTCATGTCACCAGGGTGACAGCCACCAAGCATTTGTGCTTCCTGCTCCTTCTTGTCGCTAGGTGTAGTTGCCTCACTATTTTCCACTGAGCCCAGGAATGACCTTCGCCACCTTTCTACTTGGCACTTTCAGTGAATAGTTGCCACTTGAGTGGGGTTGCTACTCCTCTTTGTCATCTCTGGTACTAACTGTGGAAGCCTCTGAAATAAGTAGGATTTTAGAAAAACACCTTTGATGAAAGGATTGATGAAAACACAGAGCAGGGAGAAATTGGAGACCAGAGATGACATAGGTTGGACATAACAAATTTGAGAACAGCCGGTGAGACCAATTCAGATTGGGCAACTAATTTGCAAATGCTATAAATCTGCAAATTCTAAAGAGGAAGACAGAATGGAAATTGAAGGAAATCCGAGGACACGTTACAATGTTTGTGACTTGTACAGTAGGGTGAATGGGATTTAGGTACGTGTTGTCAGCATCCTGTCTCAAGTATCTGCAGTGTTCCACCACTTCTCTACCTCACGGCTTTGGAAAATCCTACCAAAAAGAATGAGGGAGAATTTATGATCTTGGGGTGATAGTATACCACCAAGCAGTAACAAAGGAGAGCTGGCAGATTAATGTGTTAACCTTCTGTCTTTTGAGAAAAACAAAGCTGTGGCATGTTTCTACATAGTTATCTAGAGGTTTTCCTGTGGGGCTGAACTTGTGCTGCTGATGGCTATAATTAGACCAATAGTACAGCCTTCTTCCTTCACTGTCTTTGCCCAACTCCTTGGCTTTTTTCCTGGGACCATCCTTCAAGCCAGCCAGTGGTACATACCCGTGTCCTCATCTTAGACTATGTTTTGGGGTTGTGCAATCAAGACTGAAGATGGAAATACCTTCATTGGAAAAGGATGAAGACCTCAAGAGAGGCTTTGGGAGTGGGTATTAAGGAAGAAAAATGCAGCTACCAGTGGAGGGAATGTCAACTGTTAAGAATTCTGTGGAGATAAGCAAATATCAAGGAGTAGAAAAAAGCATATAGCAGGCTTTCAATAATTATATGATGAACGGGTAATAGTGGAAAGCTAGGAGTGGTTGAGATCCTATTTGAAATACTAGTTCATTCTGAAGAGACAAAGGCGTGAACTATTGCTCTGAAAAAGGCTCGTGGATCCCACCACTGTGTTAATTTTTTTGCACATTACTTGGCAAATTTATAATACTGCCAAAGTGGCAACAAATGAAGTGAAATTATATTTCGCTAGTCAATGTCATCTATATTGTCTCTGAATTTCTTTTTCTTTGAAGAGAGTTAAGCTCAAGAAGATAAGTTTAAAATTACATTGATGACACTTGCAAATACTCAGAGAGCAGAGATGGAACCTTCTTTCCTCTTTCCCACTCAGTGACTATTTTTGGCTTGTTGCTAAGAATGTTTTCTGAACTTTGCAGAGCTAATGTGAAGTATAGTTTGTGAAAATGCATTTTCCTCATAAAGTTGTGTTGTCCAGTATATTAACCATTAGGTACTACACAGCTATTGAATTTAAGCACAACAAATAAAATCAAGAAAAGTTTTATTTCATTAATTAATATAAATAAAGACACTAAAGCAATGTATTTTTTCCATTAAACACTAATTTGTTCTGGTAGAACTAGATCTTTTCTTTCCCATCCTATATAGCTTATGATACTGATACTTATGATTCTCACCTTCCTATAGTATATATCCATTAGCAAATTTTGTAATTACGGTTATGTTTAATACTTGTGCCTTTAACTTTTATATTAGAATTTAAAATAACTTATATACCACCACCACAGTATTGTAATATTCTGTTTTTCTGTATATTTACCTTTGCTAAATTTTATGTGTTTATGTTACTGTTCAGTGTTCTTTTGTTCCAACTGGAACTCCCTTTAGCATTTCTTGCAAAGTAAATGTGACCAGCTACTCATCTCTGTGTGTCTGAACGAGTCTTTATCTGACTTTCATTTTTGAAGAACAGTTCTGCTAAGGGAGTCTTCTTGGTTGGCAGCGCTGGCATTTAACATCCCTCCCCTTTCTGGCCTGCAAGGGTTCTGCTAAGGAATTCATCAAGTGTCTCCAAGGGCTTCTTACCCTTGATGAGACACATTTCTCTTGCTGCTTTCAAAATCTTATTTGTCTTTTGATAATTTAATTAAAATATGCTTTTGATTACATTAGGTTCATCATATCATCTTTGGTGCTTCATAAATATAGATGTCAGTATTGTTCAAAGACTTGGGAAGTTTTTGTCATTTGTTCTTTCAGTTTTCTACTCTGTTCTTTCTCTTTTCCTGAGATTCTAGAATGCATGTGCATTGGTCCACTTGATGTCCCATGAGTTCATTAGATTTTTTTTTTACCCTTTTTTATTCCTTTTACTTTCCAATCTCTGAATGGGTAATTTCAAATAACTTATCTTTGATTCTGCCCAGTTGAGTATCCCATTGACTACCTCTGGTGAATTTTTCAGTTCAGTTTTTGCATTCTTTAGCTTAAGAATTTCTGGTGAGTCTTTATTTTTATTTTTGATAATTTCTCATTGTTGATATTCTCATTGTGTTCATGTAGCATTTTTGGATTTTATTTAGTGTTCTATGGTCATTTATAAGTCACTGAGCTACATTAGGACAACTATTTTTAATTCCTCATGAGGTAATTCATAGATATCATTCCCTGAGAGCTGGCTAATAGAGATTATTTTCCACTGAGTGCATCACATATCCACGACTCTTTGTGGCTTTGTATTGAAGCTGTGTACTTGGATAAATCCCTTCTTCTCCCAGTCTTTAAGGACTGGTTTCAACAGGGAAAGACCTTCACTTGTCAGCCTAACTAATGATACTGGGAGACTCTAAGTTATTTCTGAGGATCTTCTTTCTAAATACACACTAGACTTTTGCATATAGACTCCAAATTAAACAGATTTAGTGCTTCTCTTTTTTTTTCACAAGTCAATAATTTCTTGTACTGTTTGGTATCTGACCCCAGGGTCACTGTTCTGAATGTTGGAGGCATACTCTACTCCTCTCCTTGCTCCTTGGGGAGAACCTAGAGTTGTTCCTACTCCCAGTCTTGTCAAGCTGTGCAGGTGACAACAAGTTACCTCCCCCTGCTGCCCAAGCAATGACAGTCCCATCAGTCCTTTAGATGAGATGAGAAAAAAACTTGGGCAACACACTGCCTGACTGGGATACTGGAGGCACGGACTACCCTTCTCCCCCTCCTGGGGAGAAGCTTTCAGTACTGCATCTCTTCCTGCTCTCACAGAGCTGTATCAGCCATGGCAAAAACAAGTATTTCTTTTCTTCATAGTGACCCTTAGGCATCTGAGCCCTGATGGTTCAATCTGTGTTCCAAGCGAACTGAGATGCAACCCGATTCTCGGGGAGCACCACAGCAGGCTGCCAGAAGCCAAGGCCTGGAGTGACACTCCTATCCAGGTGCTCACCCTGAGTGAGAAGTCACAGTTTTCACTCCCTCTAAGGAGTGATAAACTCTTTTGCTAATCAGATTTTCATCATTGTGATAAAATGCTGAGAAAACGGTAGTTAAGGAAAAAAGGTTTATTTTGGCCTATGGTTTCAGAAGTTTTAGTCCATGGTAGGCTGGCTCCATTGTGTTTAAGCCTGTGGGGCAGAAACATCATAGCAGCAGAATGTAGCAGATGAGAGCTAAGCTGATGAATTCATGGCAGCCAGAAAGCAAAGAAGAGGCAGAGAGAGAGGAAGGGGACCAAGACAAGGTATTTCCTCCACAGCGTGCCTCCCATGATCATCTTCCTCCAGTGTACCCCACCACCCATTGGCCCATTTGGTTACGAATTGATAAGGTTAGTGCCTTGGTGATCCAAGAATCCTCTCTAGACCCTGCTGCAGTGGAGATCAAGCCTCAATACATAGTCTCTGGAGGATTTTTCATATTTAAAACAAAACAGGCTAACAGAGGTTAAGTTTCCTTTTAGAGAACTGTGGGCTGTGCTTGGATCTGTGCTCATGTGCAGTATATAACTTTTAGACTATATTCTAGACTTTTTATAAAAGTATTTTGGCCCATGCATTGTTAAAGTCTGTGTAATTTTTTTGTGGAGAAAGCAGGGTCAGGACTTCTTAGCCCTCCTTATACTGACGTCGCTCCGTTACGCACTTTATTGAAAGTTAGAGTGTATTCTGATATTAATAAGGTTTAATGTGAAATAAATGTAAAATATCTTGTTAATAATTTTACATAGTAGCTTGCAGTAAGAATGTTTGAATGCAATAAATTATATTCTCTAAAATTATTTCATTTTCTTTTACTTTTTAAATGTTGTCATTAGAAAACAAGATTACATGTATGAAAAACACTGTATTTTCACTGACAATATTGGTGTAAGTTGTCCTAAAGCATAGCTCAAAAGCCCTCCATCGAAGGAGGTCTCCTAGGGGTGCGAGGGCTGTGGCCCGAATACCCCTCAGCAGTCTTCCCGTGGCCTTACATTTTTTCTGTATCTGCTGCACTCCTTAATACTAAGGAGCTAAAGGGAAAAAAGCGTAAGTCCTATACCAAAAGCAGAAGGCTTTTTTTAGGTTTAGTTTTGTTTTTCTTTGATTTTTGACAAAGATTTTGGCTTTTTCTTATATTTGTCAGCTTGTTTTACTGAAGACTCAAGCGCTGGATTTTCTTTCAAAATGGCAGGAAGACGGTGAGGGCAGGGCCTGGTGACAGTATCAACAAAATGACACAAAGCAAAAGCCCTCGGCCTTGTTGAGAACTGGACGAGGGTGTGGCTGGACCTGAACTGGCACCTACCCCTGGGGCAGAGATGTAAGGGATCAGGCAGAGGCCGGCTTGGGGCAGAGCCCTCCACAGTCAGGGGAGGAGAGAACGTCTGCCCGGGAGAGTGAGTGTTGTTTTTGAGGCAGGGTCCAAGGGATAATGTGCCAGATTCAGCTGACTCCAGAGGATCACAAGAGAGCCAGGGACAATCTTCATAATGAAAGCATCAGAAATGGTCTGCTTGGGGAAATAAAAGTTTCGGGGACACAGCAGACAGAGGATAAAGATGCCCGGGGCAGGGTAGGGGCAGAGGCGTAGTCTGGAGTGCGCACCGCTTTGGAGGGTGAGAGGCTTTCGCTGCATACCTCCCATCTGGACGTCCAGGCTGCCAAGCTGCTGACGAATAGGCTTGCCTCAGTGCCGAAGAGTTCAAAGCAAAATCAAGTGGGTTTTCTTAAAGCTGATTGGTAGTATTCAGGTTTTGACTGCCTACATACACCACGTAGAAATCTAACTTGTTTATTTCTCTCCTCTTCTAGCCTTGAATCACCTTAGTCACCTGTTGCCAATGCCCAGTCACCAAACTACAAGCAAGCAGTAGGTGTGGTGGTGGTTACCAGACATGACATTAGAATTAGGAAACAATGTTATTCTAGGACATGTGAACCCTAGTTCTAAAGTTCGGACAAATTTCTTTCAGAAAAATACATATATTTAAATATTCATGTACACGCACATGTTAAAATCCATTGTGTAAAATAATACCTCTGTTTTGGTGTCAGTCAAGGTAAAGGGGCACTCAGCTTTTGGGGTGGGCTTTGGGCGGGTGTTTTCAGAGCAGCTCTGTGTAGCTGCATTGTTAACTTGAAGGAGCTAAAACTCTCCCAAAAAAAGTGAACTGTCTCCATGAAAATAGCTAAAAGAAACACATCAAGTTTCTTGGCACGATGCGGCAAGGCAGGCTGCAATAGATTAGCTCTGCCCTTAACAACAAGTTTCACTGGGCCGATGAGAGATGTTGTGGAAACATATCAAGGGAAAGAGCACTCGGGCTTCAGCTGGCCAGCAGACCATCGGGTAATCAAGGCAATGAAAACACTGAACCAGCACCAAGACTCACAAATCAGCGGAGTGTGAGGATTTAATATACAGTATTATGGAGATCTGGATAGCTTTTGAAATGGGATATGGACTATTGCTCTTCTTAGTCCCCAGTTCAAATTTGGATTAAATCCATTTTGACTAAAATTAGTTGTCATTTGAGACAATTTGGAGACCTTGGCAAAACAAGTTGGTCATCTCATTCTAACTAGCAGGAGAGCTGACCTCACTCATGGGAGCAACCTCCAAAAAGTCAAGAATCCTGACTGGTGCACACAGTCACGCCAGAGGTTTCCTGTTCGGCAGGAGTAGTAGTCCCACTGACATTATTTAAAGGATGCTCCGATCGTAAATTCCAGCTGTGTGATCTAAAGGGCCTTCAGTTCTGGGGCGCTGAGATTACAAAGAAGAAAGGAAAAGATAAAAGGCAGATGATCTTAACACAAGTGACATCATTCAGTGAGACTTCTTTTGAAAAAGCAGCATGGTGGCTTTGGAGGCGGTAAGTCATCAGGTTTGTTTAAATGGAGGTTACCTCTCCCGGGCCAAATCTGCCCTGCACTCAACTGCAGCCGAACGGTTCAGGGATCTAAGTCCGCCTTTATATACTGCACTCTAAAACTCACCCAATGGCTGAATCAGCAGGGCAAAGAGAACAAAATGGGTTCGCAAAGGTTCCTACCTGTGCCCAGATGTTAGGAAAACACTTGTTTGCCAGCTGCCCAGTGACTTCTCTTTTTGTCTCAGAAGATTGGGAAATAAGAGGTTATTAGAAAAGTGCCAGAGTGTCATGGAACCTGAGAGGGCAGAATGTCTGGGAGCCTTCTGACAGACACTGAGGCAGGCCCTCTGGACATCGTGGAGTTCATCCACACTCCTAGTTGGTGCAAGTTGCTGCTACTGCTCAGCCAGAAGAATGGAACAGCAGTAGAGCTGTAGAAAAGACTGACGTGACTAGCACCCTGGGCTTTGTCTGCCACCCAACTGCTCTGGGCATTAATGACGCTACCTGGCATCTCAAGACTTTTTCTCATCACTCTAGCTCCATAGCGTATTATTTTTATATTGGTTATAAAATTCATCCCTGAGGGCCATTTTTTCAGTCATTCAAAATCTAGATTAACACAGGCTTTCAGGATGCACTAAATGTCTAGTCCAGGGCTATGCCTATGCATGCTCACCACTGTAACATGTGACAGGCACCAGGCACTCAGCAATTACCGTCGGCTGCGTCAGTGGGAAAATGAATGAACAAATGGATGAGTGCTATGTCCTCATCAGATCTACATTAGCATATATTTAAACATATATGTATACGCATATAAGTAGATAGTACTACGTGCTTATATTTCCTTTTGTGCTACCTGGCAGATCTTTTGCTTGATATAGTCGTGTGTGTGTGTGTGTGTGTGTGTGTGTGTGTGTGTGTGTACAAAAGACTTAACTCAGGGCCTTCACATTGAGCTACATCCCTAGCCCTTTCTATTAAAATTATTTTTTACTTTTAGACAGGATCTCACTAAGTCACAAAATTGCCAGGTTGGGATAGAATCTGCACTTCTCCTGCCTGAGTCTTTCACACTGTTGTGCGCCACCACACCTGACCCTGATCTATTAATATTTTCCATATTTTCCATGTTGAAAGCTTTAACTAAGGTGTCCAAAACAGATGCTATATTATAATGGTGGCTGCTCTCTATCAAGAGTGGAAATCTGTAAATCTTAATGTTTCTAACAGCAAGTAAGTAATTATCTTCTTTACAGAATCCTCTAAAATCTGAACTTCATTTTAATGATCAATTACCTGTAAATTTTACCTTCTTTAGCCTAAGCCCATGTGAGGTTAATACTGAGATTGTAAAGAACTGTAATTTAGGGATTCCAAGATCGTCTTATGGTTAGCCCGTGAAATCAGGGAATTGCCTTTTCTGGAAGAAGAAATTGAAACACGTTCATGTGGTTACAGGGTTTTATCTGAGCAGTCAGCCTCCTGCTAGTGTTGCCTTCAGAAGATATGTCTTCTCCACTGAGATATAGTGCTAGGTTACTTAACCATGACATTTGCCCCGTCTCCACAGGGAAGCAGGTGACTCTTGGCCTCCCTCAGAAATCAGATGGGACTCCCTCTGAAGCAATACCCCAGGGGTCTGATACTCAGCTTTCCTCCAAGGTTCAGAGAGAAGCAGGGGGCCCTAAAAACTGTGTGTTTGTGCAAGGAACGAAGTCTAGCATGCATCAACAAGCTCTGCTACCCACCATCTTACTTCACGTGCTGAATAAACCAAGGAACATAACATTGATCTCAGCTTTCTAAAGCCACGTGCCACATAATCCTCCATTGAGAAAATGGCAGAGTTCTACTGGGAGGCTTCACTTTTTCAGTGGCTTGAAACTAGGTGTGCTGGTGGGAGATTACAGGTAGCATGTGCATGTCATGCCTGCGGAGGGCCCAGAATTCTATATGACACCAGCCAGTCTTTCAACTGTAGATGTACAGTGCCACACTGTGAGCATTTTGACAGAAATAAAGAAGGTTCCTGAATACAATTCAAAAGCTCCGGGCTGGATTCTTCTTTATCTTTCACTCTGGAAGACCTCGCAGCACTTGTGTTATAAATCACCAAGTTAGGTGTGTAGGCCACTTCTCTTCCAGGCTCTAGGAGGTGAGAGAAGGGCGCGGGAGGAATCCAACGGAATGCACAGCATGCAGGTCTTCGCATCAAGTCCTCAAACCCTAAACAAAATAAAGCAAAGGAGAGAATGATGGCCAAGCCTGCTGAAGGGCTAAAGCATCAGCCTTGTTTCTCCACTAAAGTCCTTAAAAGGCTTAACATAGTTTTTCGTTTTCAACATTAATTCAAATCTAAAAATCTCCCCACCCAGCGTCTACCAGGTCTTAAGCTGACTGACTGCTCCCGGAGCCTCTTCCCGGCTATTATTAGTGGATAATTGCTTAACATTTTCTTAAGATAATTAACCTTACCTTTGAAATGAACGAAATCCCTAAATTGAGCAATATGATGAAAGCCATTCTTTCATGTAATTTAGTCCCATCAGCCAATACCAGCCATTAAGTACATCAATTTCTAGCTCAAAGGCAAGGCTGACAAATAGGCGGTGGCAAAAAAAACTCAAGGTCTTAATGCTGTCAATTTTAATTTCTTCAGAAGAGAAGTTCTTTTTGCTGGATTGCAGGAAGCCAGTGGTTGTGTGACCCGGATGGAAGGCCCTTGTTGGAAGGAGCCATGTCAAACAGACACATGTCAGAGATTGCAAACATACACCACGACTGAAGACTTTGAAAGTTTACCAGGAACTTACTATTCTATATTAAAATTTAACATCTCAACATTTTTGGAAAACATAAATCTGACATATTGCAAATAACTCTGATATTCTATCATAGCCTCTCCATTCCTACTGGTATATTTTCTGCAGTCCTGTTTTGGAATCGACTGGTGAAGCTTCTCTACGGTCATGGGGCTTAGGAGGGCTGAAGAGCCCACAGACAACATGTTTGGACCCCACCTCCACATATGGCTGTGCCCAGATGGCTGCAGACTGATACATATCAGAATTTTCCTCTTGCTGAGGGAAAGATTTCCAAGATGGAGACTAAACAACATCCCTGGCATCTCGTTCCAAAGGCTGGGGAAGTCCTGTGCCAGGAAACCACTTTGTGGTTGCATTAGAGGCTCTCTGCCGCCCCGTGGTTAGCTGGAAGTCAGTTTACCGCACAGATTTTCTCACCCAGAGGCTACGTTTAGCTTACTGGGTGACCCTGGCCCACTCTAAGAACCCAAGGAAAGCCCAAGGGGCTTTTTAAGGACCATCCAACAATCCTCAGAGAAGCAGGAAGTCCATGCCAAATCCATAAAGCCAAAGAGAAGGGGGGTGGGGGTCAGGGGGAGGGAGGCAGGATGGTCAACGATCCCTTTGGCGCCCTCTAGAGGCAATTTACTGCCGTCTTGTAGAATAGATTGCGAAATCGAACAGTTGGGGAATTTCAGGTCACTGTACAATCATCTCGTTAGTGATTTCCTCACACTGCTTACCAGCACCCTTTTTTTTTTTACATTCTTTTTTGTTGATTATTTTACATTACCACAGAATCCCTTTTCTCATGGAAACTTCATCAAAAAATTCTCTACTAAGGGGGAAAAACCAAACACAACAAGGAAATTAAAGGCAGAGATTTTGATTGTTTTTCACTTCTGTTTATATTGATGCAAACATTTAGGTCAGCTCTTCAGACTCCTTTCCCAACCTTAGTCATGTGATCTAAGCTGGTTTCACCCCTTTTTAACATATGGGGAAGTTCTAGTAGAAGGCTTTCTACTTAAGAACGTGACACATGGTACCCATAATTCTTGGCACCACTACTGGATGCTTCTGGGGAAGTCACATACCTTCTTTGTGCCTCAGTTTTGTCAAGTGTAAGTGGGTAAAAGAAGAACACCTATGTACCCCATAAAACCTGTGTGAGGATCAACTGAAATCCCATTCAGTGAGCACACTGTCACCATGCATGCTTACTGGGTGTTTCTAGATATGACTGCAACGTAGAAGAGGCTAATAAGGAATCGTAAAACACAAGTGACAATCTCACAGTGTTGTTGAAAACATTAAATTAGTGAATGAAAGCAAAATATCAGTGGCGTGTCTAACTGCAGTGTGAATTTTTTTGCCCTTGATTCTTAAAATTTTATAATGAAAGAAACTGAAGGATGTTTTAGTAATTTATATGCACACTATCCATACTATAGATTTTATATGTGGCTCAAACAGGTCGTCACTCAAAAAGGAAAAAGGAAAAAAAAGGCAAAAAGCAGTAGGCTTCAAGTAGAACATATCTATCTAAGAAAATCTTGGCATTTTTTACCATTTGTGGTTACCTCCTCTTCACAGGCGAGCAAGCTAAAACATACACAGGTTAAACAACCTGCCCAGAAACCAAAAGACTAGTAAGCAGCAGGGTCAGGAGCCACGATCGGGTGCCTGGTTCCATGGCTCCTGTTCTTCATTTTTCTGCGCTAGGTGGTAACTATAATTGCCAGTTTTCCCTTGGACAGCAGAAGTAAGTTTCAAATAGGCTTGCTGTCTTCCCCACAAAGTGAAGCTGCCAACTCAACAGTCTGGGAAAGTGCACAGCCAGGGGCATGCGTGCACTGCTCTAAGGCACCAACAATCTGACCTCCCCTCAACCTGTCTACCAGGTACGAAGGACAGCAGTCCTTAGCTATTTTATAGTATGACATTGTGTGTCTTGGGCTGAATCTTTGAGTTGGTCAAGGAACCAAGAAGACTCTGAGCAAGAGCTTAAAGATGAGCATCTCAAGAACTGAATCCCATGTCCTGGCTCTGAGTCCCAGGTATACTACCTTCAGATGGAAGGATGAGGAACGCATAGCACAGAGGATTCTAGGAGAATACTGAGAACTATCCTGGGAGTGGTCAGCATTGCTTGCCACTGGATGGAGCTGTTTTGCGCTTCCCACCCACTTTTAGCAAGCTCTTAATGTGTTCATGATAAAGGTACTTCCTGATGGGCAGTTTTCTTCAGCTAGCTTTCCAAGCATATTACCAGCTCTGCCATCTAAGCTGAAAAACCTCAGAGGCCCTCCAAGTTAAGGATCGCCCACTGATTTTATTTCTAAAACCAAGTGTTCAGGGAGGCAAGGAGGGATTTTATCAGCAGATCACTTCCACTGATCTATCAATATGATTGCCGAGGCTGTGAAAATGCAAATCTCTTAGACTGTGTTATTTTCCCCGAAGGCAGAAATAAAAGAATATAGTTTGTTATTTTAGAGAAAACACTCTCCCCTTAGATATGCTCCAGCTCCATGTAGGGAAAAATAACTGTATTGGAAAACAATGAGTTTGATGATTAGGTGCACACATATATGCGTTTAAAAGAAATGTTTTCCTTGGAAGGGCTTCACTTTTGCTATGGGACTTCCTGGAGCATTTTCCCATCCCTTATTTAGTCCAGGTGATAATGGATTCTCTTACTTGGGTGGTAGGTAATAGAGTAAAGCCTACCAGTATACAGATGTAAAATCATCGGGCAAGGTTTTTTCCTTTAGAGGTACTCCTAGAAGTCATCTTGAGGTTAGATATGAAGTCTGAAGACTCAAGCCATGACTTGCAGATTACTTCTATTAAGAGTAAAGGCTGTGAGACAATGATACTTCATCACCTCATTTGGAGAAGCTCCAAGCTCTGCACAGCAGGCCCAAGATGACTCTCACATGTTGTTCACAACAAAGATAGAGAAAACAAAGTTGCAAAGATATGGATGTCATTAAAAGACACAGAACAAATCATGCATTGAAACAAAAGAAAACAATTTCTCTCAGAATTTAGTACTGTGTCTTTCAATATGCATTATAATTCCCAGCATATGACTGGTTAAAATAAATAGAATTAGCCCTTGTGTAGAAAAGGGTACATGATAGTAGTACATTCATTCACTAATTCCATAGTCAGTTATTGATATAAGCAGAAAGGAATAAAGTACCTAATTTCATGTAGCTTACTCTCTGCTGAGGGAAGACAGAAAATAAATCAAGATACCATCCTACACAGGCTCACAATCAGTCCATTTGGCCTTTATCGTGAAGCCCTCTGATTAAGGTAATTTCTGGGAAAGTGGCGAAAGGAGGAGCTAGAAGAATTACATTGCAGAGAAACTAGGAACTCAGGCTAGAGTTGAATGGGAGGGAAAGTTCTAGAAGATTATAGAGTGGTAAATATAAAAAGTGGTGAAGATAGAGAGGGGCAGATTTGTACACTGTTTTGCTGCTTTTCTAGGACATAAAAACATACTTTCTTTATCCCTGGTCTCCATCTTTTTCTCTTTCCTGAGAGACTGAGTAAATATAGAATTAATAAAAATTACTTTTCTTGGTTGCTTTTTAGGCTGTGTTCTGTATGACAGAAAGTTATGACGCCTCGTGACCCATGTCTGTCTGGCACAACCTTGATCTGTCTCTAAAATAATCCCTTGCATTAGGGTGTCTCAGCATGGAAACATTCTCACTGGAAGCTGAGAAGAAAAGGAAAGAGGACTATTTCTCCAGTCTGGGGAATTGGAGGAATGGCCTGCCAAGGGGAAAAGCATGGTCCACCCCTCCACCCACTCATTCACCCATTCCTGCCAAGACAAGAGAGAGAGTCTGGAGTTCCTTTCTCTCCTTCCACCCTTCGCCATCCTCCATCCCAGCCTTAGTCTGGCTCTTGAAGCTTTGCACTTGACCTGGCCCACACAAAGTCTGCACTTCAGCCTTTTTTCCCTGCCTTCCTTTGCATGCTCCAGGCTGAGAAATAACCTCTGTCTTTCAAAGTACCTCCTTTTGCCACTCTTTGTGTCTCTCGACAGCTCCAAGGCCCTTGTGATATCTTAACCATCTTTCAGAGCATCAAATCTTTCTGATTTTTTCATATGGCTGACAAGGTGAGATACTTAAACACAAGCCTTCAGAATGAAGAACAGCTAAGGGTGTAGGATATGAACTCTTCATAGGTGTAACTTTAGTTCCTCCAGGAGCCAAGTCAGTGCTCAGTAGGCGCGTTCCTTTCACAGCCATCACAGCTTTTGATTGATGGATGAAGTACAGACAGAACAATCCAGCCTTCAAACATCAGACAGGAGTTGCATTAACAGGAAAGCAGCAGTCCATGTTGACATCCCTCACCAGCCAAGAAGGTAGCCTGTGGAAGGAGATGGTAGAGTTGGTAAGGAGTGTATGGCCTCCATCTGTCTGTTTTAAGAAGCATCCTTGCTTCCCAAGTTGTCCCTATATTGCCTGAAATTATACTCGCTATAGATCAGTTTACTCAAGTATCTCAGGAATGATAAGAAAAGAGATCCCATTCTTTTCTGTAAATTGACTTAGTAAGAATGGGTTCCTTTTTTGTTTCATCGAAGTTTCTGAGATAACAACAGCAAAATCACAGAACCACAGAGTACTTCGGGGTCCCGGATTATCAGGACCACTGGGAAGAGGGCAGGATGAGCATGATCGAAAAGAAAAAGATGGCGACTGCTTTGGCACTGGTCTCAGGCCAGACGCACCATGTCAAGGGGCAGTCCAGGCCTATGGGGGTCACCTTGTACCTGAGTCCTGTTGCACCTAGTGTCTCCAGTTCTCCTAAAGTTCACACTCAGCACTCTCTTAAGTTCCTGCCTACTAGCTCTCAGTCAGTGCTGAATGTTGGGGAAAAATAAAACAGGCGCCCATAATTCGCCCTTTCTATCCTCCGTGATGGCTTCAAATTTCTTCTAGCTTATGGTGGCATCAGGAAATATTACGCTGTTCTCTCTCTCCCATCTTTAAGGTTACAAACTCAATTCCCAGGGACTGAGAAAGGACTGACTTCCTCTGTGAAGGAAATGTCTTTGTTAGAGAAGTTTGAGTCAGATTACTTCAGCTGTTAGCACAACCAGAAGATAATAAGGAACTATTAGACCGAGACTAGCACTGACAAATGGTACACATTTTTGAACTCATTTCAAAGTACAAATTCCCATTTCATTTCAATTTCTAAGGCTCTGAGGAACTTATAGACAATTTAATTGCCTGCATTTGAGATAGTTAATTCCCAAAATGCTGAGTAAAATATTTGGATTTAAAGAAAAAGACACTATAATAGAGGCCATTGTTCGAGTAAGTGGAGACAGGTTCATGTATTTCAAACCTTGGATAGAATATAAAAGAGAACATTGAGCTCTAATTTGAAAGAGTTCTGCTGAAAGACTCAGAAAATCCACTGTGGGCATGAGAGACAGAATTATAATATTTAATGGGCAACTGTGTGTTGAGACACATTTATATTATATCAATTTTTAATAAGACTAAGTTGCTAAGCTACCTGGAATTCCATTGGAAATGTTTGGATTATCACACAAGTGCTTGTTCTTATTCTTCCACGTACATTGAGTTACTCTGGGAGGACAAGGGAAAGTATCTACAAATGCTTGTTGTAGAAGCAGCTCAGCTCAGAAAATTTACAGACTACGCAAAGGAGTGTGACTTTTGGACGTGTATCACCTTAGCTGAAATATTATTGGTACAAAGTAAGGTGCAAAGAAGTTAGTTTCCAGCACTCTCAGCAGCGATGGTTCTTTGGAAGATGATGATAGAAATACAACAATCTTCCCATGCTCTGAGGATGCTTATTCAGGAAATACAAAGAGCCATTTTTATTTTGTTTGCTAAATATCACTGTTAAGCTGCAGAATGTATGATCCATAATCCAAATAATAATATGTGCCTTTCTGAAGCCATTCTGAGGCTGTGGCATGATCACTTATGAAGATTTTGTAACCATATGTATCTTGCATTATTTGCTAACTGTACATCCATGTAAGAGTATGTTTGGAACAGGGTTGAACTTCACCTTAATACAAGATCAAGTCACCCTTGGTTGTTCATTCTATTACCAAGTGGACACTTTCACCACCTTTCTCTTATAAGGTCTGAGTTCTAGGGGCATCCTTTACAATGGACCCTTCTTAGCTGTCAAAAAGCACGCAGTGGCAAAGCTTGGAATTGACCCAGGGTCTCTGATTCAGTTGTAGTGGCAGGGAGCAGAGAAAGTTTGCTTTTGGGGAAACTACACTGTTGAGAACCACAGAATTTTTTTTTAAAAAAATTGCAAATGAGATCTTTAGGGGAAAAAAATGAAATATGGGTTGGTCTGGGCTACTGCAAAATAAGGAGAAGCTTAAACTTTCCTCCACAGGCCAATGGCTCCCCACGGTGCCAGCACCACAGCCTCCTGTCCCACCACTTGCTCTCTCAAAGGAGCTTACAGATCTGACCTTAATTCACTGTAAAACATGAGTTTATCATAGCCGTTCTTCACAAAGATCTCTCTGTTTTAACAGAGATAACGCTTTACCCTCAACAAATGAAATTCAAACAATGAGAGGCACTGGCTGGAAGTGGGAGAAGCTTTGTTACATTGCAATCCTTATGCTATCTGCCTTGTAGGAGAGTGATCAAAGCTCAGCCAGCTGATGCTGCTGTCTTTCTCAGATTCTTCCATGAGCATCTTTCAGGTTAAGCGTGAATTTTGGCAAGACTTCCAGACCTTTCGAGCCATGCCACTGTCTACCTACCCAACCTCATCCATACTTACTTCACCTTGTTTTCACTGTAAATATGATACTGAACTATTTCCAAAAGTTCTTTCAAAAAGTTTCCTTCTCAGGATCAGCTACATAATTTTCAGGGGTTGAATATGGAAAACAGATATTGTTTAAATCTTATGAAAGAACCTCAGGCAAGGAGCAGCAAGGTGCTCACTCAAGCTCAGAGACTTGAGTCAGCAGGGGCCATCACAGAGACGCAGCTCCTCTGCACACAAGGCAATCCCCACTCTCCTAGGGAAGGTGGCTTATCTCGGGATATCACAATTTGTTCTGAGTTACATCTCAAGGTTGTTGAATTTCAAAAGAAAAGGAAATGGCAAGGCCTGGTGGCACAGGCCTATTAAATCCTAGCACTCTGGGAAGCTGAGGCAGGAGGTTTGTGAGTTCAAGCCCAGCTTGAGCAACTTGGCAACTTAATGAGACTCTGCCACCACAATAAATAAATAAATAAATAAATAGTATGATGGGAGAGGAGTAGGAATATAGTGCAGTATAAGTTCAATTCCCAGTACCCCTCCTCTAAAAAAGGCAACTGAATGTCACTACTGTGCATTGATCTTTGCCCAGGTAAATTCCTGCATAGCTAAAACATGCCACGCACCACCCTGACACACTTCATTTCCTTAACCCACTCTCATTGTTGGTACCGCAGCAACACACTATTTCTTCTTTTTGAAATGCCATTCTCTCATTTTTCACCTGATAAACCCCTACTCAGCCATGCCTTGCTCCACCATTAACCCTGCAACTCCATATTTGCCAGCACCCCGTGGCTGTACTTTAGGTGATTAACTGACAAAGTTCTTACCTGATTTGCAGGAACATCTTACCAGATGCTAGCTCTTCCAGAGTGTGCTAGTACCTCCACCTTCGTGTCTACAGCAAGAAGCACAATGCCTAGCTTGACGGAGAGACTCAAAATCGCTGGCTAAATACAGGAATGGGTGGTTAAGCACTTTAACAGTTCTTCCTTAGTTCAAAATTAAAGGGAGGGGAAGAAGCTGCAATGTTGACACGGTATACATGAGCACAAAATACTCAAGCTCAATTGTGTATTGCATATATACACACAAATAAAAATGGGTAAAAATAATTACTTGGGAGAAAAACATGTCCAAAGCTAAGAGATAGTGCAGAAATGGTCCAGTCTTCTGGGTTACAAGATAGGCTTGTAAATTTTCTTCTAATATCCACAAAGAGGACCTGCTGAGGAAGGAATGAGCTCCTTGGTTTGTCAAATCTAGTTTAGATGGATTTCTTTTCCAGAGATATCTCAATCCTCTTCAGTGCAGGACTTAACAGTTGAGTAGCTTGAGAGAATCCTCAAGAGTGCCTTCCTGGACTGGTTGCAAATGGAAAAGTCATTCTTAATTCAAGTATCAGAAACTATGTGAGGGCTCTAGTCAATTTTCCAGGGCTGATGTGTTAGTCTGGGTTGGTTTAGGCTGTTTGCTCCTCCGTTTGCTTTGTGACTTCTGACTGTTGTCACGAGTGCCTTAACAGTGGCAAAACACTTTATGTAACAAAAATCAAATCAATAACACCCTATTTGTAAATTTATGGCTCATCTATGAATTCCAGGTATCAAAGTTATATTACTCTCTGGCTGACACATAAAATTTGAATATTTACAGGAGGTATATTAACTTAGGCATTTTTCACAAACTTGCATAGATAGGTCATAGATTTGGATATATTTTGGGAGAAAATGCAGGAAATTTTTTACAGTTAGAAAATTTTTTACAAAGTGTAATCTTCTTGCTTGTGTTTCAGCAATTGTGTTATAATGAATTTTTATAAAAAAGACTAGGGGTTTGTATTGGCAACAAAATACCTGAGAGTAGAGAACTAAAATGGGCTCAGCACTCAAAGTTTTGAATGAATGCTGAGAACTGTGTGGAGCAGGTTCTGGCAAGCACACCCTACTGGCTGCATTGTTTCATGAGGGAGGGCAGTGGGGGTGTGCAACGGAGAAGGAGAGATGACTATTTCTCGAAGTAGGAAACTAAATTCAGCCCACTGTCCCAGGTCCCACAGTCCCATCAGAGGGCACTCCTTATCCTAGTGACTACAGAACTGCAGTAGGCCACACCATCCCTGACACACTGAGGACCAGTCTTCCAACACAAAAACTTTTGGGGAAAACACTATACATCCAAACCCCACCAGGGTCGGAGCAGCATCTTGTTGGTTGGTTTGCCCGTTGTTTTTCTGGCCTGGCCATGGAAAGAGAAGAGTTTACTGATGCTAACATTGTACCTCAAGATATGTTTCTCAGTCTCTCTCCCTACCTTTGCTTCCTTTTCTCTTGGAAAAAAATAGATTTTCATTCCCTCAAGGCACTTGCAGTCCTATGGACCTCACTGGTGAGCTGGGACAAAGATTGGCTTGGGCCAGACCTAACTCTCAAGGGCAAAAATCTTCAAATAGGTTGTATCTGTTTTCAACAGGTACCCATTTAGACAGGCACATTTGTCACTTGTTCTGACAGCAAATACAAGGCTGCCTACACCAAACAAGTGGTTACCAACAGAAGGAAGTACATGTGAAAGTTTAAGCTGAGTCTGAAACCTGCCTGAATAGTAAAGCAACCCATCATTCCATCGAACATTAACAGTTAACTCTCACTTGTGAGTCTATTTGGGTGGCTTTCTCATACACTCTTTCGCTCTGAGTTTTGTCAACTGTGTGTCTCTAAATCTAGTTCATGTTTTCTTAGGTACATAGTCCATTTAAGTATCTTCCAAGCTTTTTTATTTCAAGTCTGGATTCTTAGGACAGACAGGAAGTTTACGGGTTATCTGTTGTACCTCTTTTAACATCCTGATTCCTTTCATTTGTGCCATGTCTATGATCTGCATTTTCTTTTTTTCTTTTCTTTTTCTTTTTTCTTTCTTTCTTTTTTTTATTTGAGGCAGGGTCTCACTCTGTGGTCCAGGCTGGTTCTGAACTCACTTCGGAGCCCAGGTTGGCCTTGGACTCACAGCAATCTTCCTGTCTCAGCCTCCCAAGTGCTGGGATTACAAGCGTGCGCCACCACGCCCATCTTATGTGGTGCTGGGGAATTGAACTAGGGTACTTAGCGCTTGCTAGGCAAGTTCTTTAACCACTGAGCCATTCCTCCAGTCCCTGATCTGCATTTTCTTTACCTACACACAACCAGGGTTAGAAAATTAACACTGACCAAGGCCACTCATTTAATCCCTGAGTAGTTCTATTAGAAAACTCTATTTTTCATAATCCAGATGTCATCTATGGTCAGCTTGCCACTTTAAAAAAGGATTTAAATGAAATTGTTTTGAATTTCCATTCCTTATTTGAATTTTAATCCCTTATATAAGGCAGTTGATGGCTCTCTCAAACTCCCCATCAATCCTGAAGATAGGGCAGCTTAGTTACAGCAGTCCCAGCTGCTTCTTGCTAAGGCCTAATCCCTTCACATATGGATCTTGTCTTTTTGATGCCCGAATCCCCTTCTTTGTATCCTGTGATTTCATCCTAAACATTTTCTTATTCTTATTTGGACATTCTACTTTAGCCAGTCTCAAGTGCAAGACTCTGTGAGCGCCAGACACATTTTTGAAGGACAATTAAGGCACCTGTTGCCATACACAGTGCACCAACGAAGCAACCTATGATTACACATTAGGGATTCCCAGGCTGCAATACTGAGCAGCTGCGTCGTCACCAGAGCCTCCCCCGCCATTTTTCTCTGCAGCAGCTTCAGCCGCCCATACTTACGCTTGGCTCCCTCTATCCTTTTAACTGAGCTTCCCCTCTTCTCCTGTTTTAGTCTTCTAGCCCACATATGACTTCAATTCTTTTATGTAGAGATTTGGATGTTTTGTTTCCGATTTTGACTTTGAAACCTCATTCCTTACCCCGTAGCTACTCTGTTAACTCCCCAAACACAGCTCACTCCCTACCCGCGTCGTCCGGCTGTATGCCCTTACAGAAAGCCCAAGTCAGCCGAGAGGGTCTCCTCGCCCTCTGTCCACGGATTCCTTCGGTGGGTGGCAAGAGCACAGGCTTGGACCTAGGCCGGAGTCCGCGTCCCACAGCGACGGCTCATGAGCTGCGCGGCTGCCGTCACGTTGCCTTTTGAGACTCCGTTCCTCAACTATGAAAAGGGCGTCATTATTTCTCCAAAAGATTTGTGTGAGAACTTGTTTGTGGGGCATCGCATGATGCTGGCGCAGAGCAGACACTCATGTTTCTATCTCCTTCTCTTCTTCTCATTCAGCCACACACTTCAGTACTGGCACGGGGGAATCTTCCTCAGTCGACTGGATCTATTTGCTTGCCCTGCCGCGCCTACCTACCTGATAGCTTTCTCCTCCTGGGGGCTTAGTTCCGTCCGGCTCTTATCCCCAGCTTTGGGCTCCATTACTCCCCCCACCGCGCCCCATGCTGCAGACTTACTTATGGAACCTTGCAGTGCTGCTCTGTACTTTCTTACATGGGCAACTTCCACTCGGAGCACGCCACCCTCCGTTCCAGACAGCCTTCCCTGATTTCTCTGAGCACCAGCTGGATTCTGTTACTACCTGGTTCTGTAAAACTCTGTGGTTATCCCCATGGCAACCCTCAGCACACCTTTAAAATCATTTGCTCCTTGGCAATCCCTCAATGATCAACTTATTGAGGAAGAGAAAGTTCACAGAGTTTTTTTTTTTTCTTTTTTTTAAAGGTGTGAAATAGCCAAGCATGTCTGTATTTGAATAAATCCCTCCCACCTTGTTTCCATAATGTGACTCCCCACAGACCTGACATGACACACAGGACGTGTCCCGTTTGGCCACTTAAAAGGAGGCGTCCCTACCCCTTGTCACCTTGCTCCTCTCCATGTGATTACTGAGTTGCTAAAGGAAGAGAAAATGTAAGCTCCATATTTCCCTTAACTTTGATTTGTAAAAAGTTTTTAAAAAGGTGAGAACCTAAAGTTTACTAAACACATGTTAAGAATAACAAACTACAAAAAGGCTAGTTAATGTAAACCCAAATATTTGAGGTAAGTGGTATTTAATAATTGATAGATAACAGTGGAAAGAGGGGAACCAACACACACACACACACACACACACACACACACACACACACACACACACCATAGAAAAGACAAAGGTACCATAATGCTCTGAACCTGACAGTGAAAGATACAGGGGTTTTTATATTCTTACATATGATATGATACCTTAATTCTCTTCTATTCTGTATGTCAAAAAAATACATATACAAAGAGGAAGAAATCTAATTTTGTCCCTTTCTCTGTTTAGGACTAATTTGCAAATTGCTTTCAGAAATGACTGACTTTTGTTTTTTGAGATAGGGTCTCACTCTAGTCCAGGCTGATCCTGAACCTGCAGTGTAGCCCAGGCTGGCCTTGCACTCATGGCAACCCTCCTGCTTCAGCCTGCCAAGTGCTGGGATTACAGGGATTCCCCAGCACATCTGGCTCATGTGGTGCTAGGGAATCAAACCCAGGGCCTTGAGCTTGCTAGGCAAGCGCTTTAGTCACTGCGCCACTCCTCCAGCCCCGTGACTGGCGTTTTATGGCCCACAGAGGTAAGAGCGTTTCTACCTGAGTAGTTCTTAAACCACGTTGAGGAACTTGCAGATAGCATTAGAAGTGATGAAATCACCATAAAGTAACAGCCTTCTTATTGTGTGTGAAACTGTGGGAGAGTTTCTCAGCAATGACTCAGGGAAATCCCAGCTGCTAATGGCTTTTGAGATATCTCACAAGTTGCCCCTCACTACTTCTGAAGAGAACAAAAATCCAGATGCATGGTCACTCCCACAATACAAATCTCATCAACATGTAATATTTTAGAAATTTAAAGTGAGCAAACAAAATGGAACATGTTCTTTGTTTTGGTGTTAATTAACTTTTAAATATGAAATATTTCAAAACTGAGGCCCTTAAATGCTAATAATGACATTGACAGTAAGATGATAATTTTTATAATGTAGCTTACCATACATGTCATGTTCACTACAAAACTGACCCAGACCCCGATGTGGTTGGAGGTCAAAATGGAGATTCACCAAGAAGACATCCCTCCCTCCTGTCCCGTGTCTTCGGGAATGGTGCTCACCCACAGGGAAACCCAGAAAGGCTGATGTTCCTGAATCCCACTGTGCAGGGAACTGGCTACTCTTCAGAGCTCGGGATTCAACTGGCAATTCTATATCAGAGAGTAATTCTAAAAGAATATCCTCTAATCACACATGAGGTGTTTGAGAGGACTGCTCCAGAAGAAATTGTAGAAAAATTATTTCTTTTGAGATCCAGAAACTCATTTGCCCAAAAGAATACGAGTGAATTCTAGTACTAGCTAGGAAACAAGTCTGGCTATTAGAGCAAAGGTCAGAATGACCAGGGCTGAAAAGCAGCAGAAATTCATTTCTCTTTTTTGATATAATTGAAACGTGATCTGTCCGGAGCTGAGCAGGCAGCTCTGCGGCTTAGGAACCAGGCTCCTCTGCTCTTTTTCACAACATCAACACTGTTTTTGTTTCAGGGCTCAACTGCTCCCAACGCTTGCCTTCGCTTTCATGTTCTAGCCGTGGGAAAGGAGAAGGGCAAAGAGACAGCCTGGCCCTTCCTATTCTCAGGGCACGAATCCCAAGTTGTTGGCCCCATTCCTGCTAATGCCTCACTGGCTAGCACTTAGTCACGTGGCCATATCAGTCTGTAAGGCCATCCGGTTAGTTAGCTCCATAGCCATGAACCCGACTACAGCTCAGCACCTTTCTGCACAGAACTGGAGAATGCATACTTAAGGATTCTGCTAAAATAGACACAGTGCTTGACACAGTCAATGTTCTGTTGCAGCAGTTCACATTGTTTTCCAACAGGCAATACTTAAACCAGTCAGTCTGACAAAGAGACATAAGAAAAAAGCATAGGTGTCCACAGAGATACACAATAAGAGTCAGTGTTAAATGACTGGGGTGTAGACATAAAGTGAATCATACTGCAAAGACTTGTTGGCTCTGCTCAATTCTTAGCACTGAAGGCTTTCTGGTGAGGTCCAGCCTTGCTGGGGCCTCATCCTTACTATGCTGATCAAGATATGCATAGCCAGCAGTCTAACAGCTGTGTGACCAGGACCTGGTATGTTCCAGGTGGTCTAAATCATAGCCCTCCCTTAGCACCCAATTCATTTCTCCAGTTCACACATCTGAATTTCTACTGCTCTGGGTCTTCTCCACTTGTCCAAACACACCTTATGCTTAGCCTGTCCAAGTGTGGCACGATGCAACGTGACGTACAACAGTTGCACACATTACTACGGTGACATTCTTTACGCCACCTGCCATTAGTGCATGCTTTCCCTCTCCTTGAAGTTCAAGGAAGGAGATTGGCAGAAGCCCAGATGGTAGGACACAATACCAGAAGAGATGTATCGAAAACAAGAGACAAGATAATAGGAATGCATATATAGTGGGAGGACTGCATCAGTGAGTAGTCAGACAAAGTGTTCTTTAAACTCCAGATCACAATATATAACAAGTTCTACCACACTGGAGGCAGGAATGAGGTCCAGAAGTCAGGAGGAAGCTGCTTCTAGCACCATCATATTCTCAAATGATTCTGACAGCAGAGCATCCAAGGACACACCCATAGCAAGGGGGAAATTATTTTAACATTTGGAAAAGTTACTAAGATATTTCACTTAGAACTAGAAAAAATTCCAATTAACCTGTAAATGGGTCTTCCTGGAGCTATGTAAAGAAATGACACTTAACCATAAGCATTTTCTGGAGCTTCGTTTGTATCTGTGTATCAAACACGCAGCAGTTAGACCAATTACACTAGAGTGTGTCTCAATAGTAACAGAAAGCTCCCAAAGACTCTGCCTCCCATGTGAAACAGGATCTGCCAGTGTGGACCTTCCAAGGATCTCAGTGGTCACTCAGCACAGGATCGTAGAGTTGAGAAAGCTATGGCCCTACATAGCTTTAATGGTTAGAAGACCGCAAAGCCAACAGGACGCCTCAGTGCTGGAGCTCCTGCCCTTACCTCCAGCCTAAGTCCTTTGCAACATCAGAGGACTCTATTATTGTGAAAACAATCTCATGTGTGAAATCATTCCTATATTCCTAGAGCTGTTTGTGTCATAATGGATGAGCCTTACAATCATGAAACAATATCTCAGTGTGTAAATTACAGTGTACAGACTTTGCATGAAATCAACATTCCTGGACAGTTTGGACAACTTCAAACGTTTGCTTCTGGATACACATTTTGTATATGGATTTAGGGGAAATGTTGATTCACAAGTGCAGGAGACTGGAGATCTACTGTGGCTGGGAATGAGAGAGATCCTGCATCAAATGTCCAGCACAATGACAGGCAACCGCTTATGCCACCTCCCTTCTTTTCCCCGAGGCGGGGTGGGCATATGCTGGGGAACTTCTTAGTGCAGAGCTGCTGTGGCCTTGCTGGGAATGACATGCCTCACATACAGGGAAGGAGAGCAGTGCTCAGACCATTTACGAGGCCAAGTAGAGTGGGCAAAAACCCGCAGGCAGGTGACACTTCAGAGGTGCAGGATGAGGCAACAGCGCATGGGCTTCAGAGGACCCGGGTCCAGTTGTACTGCCGGGGTCACCATGGAGGAATTGCTTAACTCCTCTGGTTGAGCTTGAGCTTCCTATGTAAAAAGAAAGGGTTGGGCCACATATTTTCCAGTTCTAAAATTCTGCATTTTCCAGGGATTATTATTCAAATGCTCACTACAATAGTCGTCCCTTGGAGGTGATGTAGTCACATGAATCCCTTCTCTCATCCAGGACAGCTTCCTCACATCTGGCAATGTCATGCGGTTGACCCAATGGACGGAAGGAATTGTTGGCATCTCAAGACGTAGGTAAAGGAAACTGTAGAACATCCCAAAATATACAAGATGGCCTCTCACAAGGAATTACACAGCTCAAGATGTCCATGGAGGTAAGGTTTTAAAACTTTAGCGTAAGGACAATATAATGATGAATTCACTTCAGCCAATTAACGGTCATGTTGCCAAATCTTTTGGTTTTTAAGAAGATTTGAAATTTTAGATATTCATATAAAATATCCCAAATTTAAGATGCATCAATATGCCAATAAAAAAAAACCTACAACACTCCAGGTGCCAGATAAAAGAGGGCTTCAGGACAAACCCCGTCTGCAGGTTGTCAATTAAATCTCACTCACCATATGCTGAGTAATCAGTGCAGTGCAGTCGTGTGTGGACTGTTCTCCACCTGTCTGTTGGACGAGACAAAGCTGGGCCAGTCAAGGTTCCCCCTGTGCAGCATCATGGAAAAAAACTACAGGGAACACGCAAAGATGTTGCTGCTTACCATAAGGGTAACTAATTTGGGGGAGGAGCCCTAAAATTCCTGGAACGACAGCTCTCCACTGGGTATGAATATCCATATCGAATACCATCATGGCGAAGCTGGAAGGGACTGTAGAGGTCAAGTAGCACACTCTCGGAGCCAAGGAAGTGAAGCGACTTTGCCCATAAACTCAGAGTCGGCTAACAGCAGTCTCGACTCCCTATTCCAGGCTCTGCGAAGACAGAGGAAAGCGGCCGGGAGTGTGTCAGATGTGCCAGGTGTGCGTCCCAGCGCAGGCAATTCCACCTGGGGTTCCCCAGCACGAGGTCTTGAAGCTGCGCCACGTAGCACCAGGCATGACGAGCAAGTTACAGGAGAAAGCCGGCGAGGGCTCTGGGGCCCAGCGCAGATGCGGAGCTGTGCGGCGTCGAATTCCCTTGCGATGCACTGACACAGGCGGCCCTGCGGCCCAGAGGGCGCCGCGCCTGACTCCAACGCCTGAGCCTGCAGCAGATCGGTCACTTTGCTCCTACGAAAACCACACAGAAGCCGGTCAGTATCCTCCTGTGGTGCTGAGGGGCAGCAGGGCTACAACGCCTCAGGGGAGGCGATGACGTTAGGGGCTAGCCTTCCAGGGCCCAGCCGGCCCTGCTCCCCGGTGCTCCGAGCAGGACGCTTCTGTTCCCCTCCCGCACCACCCCGCCGATTCCTCCCTGCCTCCGGCAGCCAAACCTCCAGCCGCCATGGCGGGGCAGAGGGGCAGCTTGGACACTTGCCTGCGTCAGGTGTGTGCCGTGCCCACGGCTCTGCCACGTGGCCAGCCTTCCTGCCCCTGCCAGTTGGCCGGTGGTTTCTGCTCCATTCTCTGTCCTGCTCGCCCCCCGGCTTCGAGTCCATGTGCGCGTCTTGGCTGACGCGAGCTTGTGAGCAGCGGGGAGGCCCGAGTTTCTGAGCCTTTTCCTTCCTTTTCTGATTATCGTGCTTTTTCAGGGCCAGAGTTTCTTCTCAGTCCAGTGCGCACGCTGCCGCCAGTGAGGACGGCTGTGCACGTGAGGCAGAACATGCTGACGTCGCAGCAGCTGTCGGGGACGAGGCTGTTCCCGCAGGTTTTATGTTTTTTAGTGTAATGATAGAGTCTTCAGTTACTTACAGGAAGAAATTACAGTTGAGCAGAACCGGCTTGGTGAGCTTTTCCATGAATAGAAAAGCAGCGCGTTTTGGAATACACACACCACACTTTCCTCGGAGCTCAGCTGAAACCGCACCGCATACTGGGCTTCGCAGCCGGGTCCCCTCCGACCCCGCGGCTTCTGTCCGCACCGCCCGCTGGGCCGCAGCCTTTCGTTTCTGACCTCCATGCAGGAAGCGGAGTTGCCATCCTTTCCTCGTCTACTGGAATCACTATCCTTGCAAGACAACCCATCTCATACTGTTTTGTTGTTTAATGTCTTCTTTACATTTTGTATTAGTGTGTATTTGTCATTACATTCAACTCGAGGAACTGGCACACCTACTCATCACGTTCCTTTCTTACCTTCTTGCTCCCTCCTCTCATCCCCTTTCCTCTCGTTCATTTTGCGGGTTTCTCATATTAGAGAAACCTGTGTGTGTGTGATTCACGTCACTAAGCGTAATGGCCTCAAGGTGCATCTATTTTCCTACAAATGATTCCAATTTATCCTTCTCCTGGCAGAGCAGTACTCTGCTGTGTACTTACACCACCTTTTCTAACCTACTCATCTCCTGATGGATGTGTCAGCCACCACCAAGGTTTAATTATTGTGAGTTGACTTGCTATAAACACGGGCGTGCATACAGATTTGGTAATGTTTTCTATGACACTTCCAGCTTTCGGGAACACTATTCTGCAACTATTGGTACCTCTCCGAACTTTCATCTTTGTTCTCTTATTTCTCCCCATTTTTTAAAGTGTATATATGCCACACATGATGGTTACACTGAAATTGAGAATTCTGTGAATATTGTATGAACTTCCCAGTCCCTTCTCCTCCTTTCCATGCTCTACCACTGTATCCCTCACCCCCCGACTCCCATGATCTCACCTATTTTGCTTTTATTTACTTACACTCTGGGTTTCTCATATTGCAGAAATTGATGTGATGCTTAACCCTCTGAGTCCGATTCACTTCACTAAGAATAATAGTCTCAAGTTGTATCCATTTAGCTACAAATGATGGAAATCTATCTATCGTTAGGACACATGAGCACTCCATTGTCTATATATAACACATTTTTTTAATCCACTGGTCCATTAACGGATACATTAGAATCTTCCACATTTCAGCTATTATTAGTTGTGTCACTATAAACATGGGTGTACATATATCTTGTTATATGGTGTTTTACCACATTTTGGAAATATATGTGAAAAAGGTATCACTGAGTCAAATGGAATATCTATTTTCAGTTTTTTAAGACTCTGCATACTGCTTTCATTAGTGGTTCTACCAGTTTACGGTCTCACCAGCAGTGTGAAAGGTTGCCTCTTGCCCTGCTCCCTCACCAGCACCTATGTTCTTTTGAGTTATTAAAAGAAGCCATTCTCACTGGAGTAAAATGCTATCTGCTATGGTTTGGATCTGGAATCCATGCCCCTGCCCCAATGCCTCATGTATTTGAATGTTGTGGATTACCTATGGATTCTATGTGCTGCTAAAATGTGGGGTCAGAAAGGGTGGGCTATAGGTATGTGGTAGAAGTCAGGCCTGTGGTAGATTATAGACTATGGGTTTGTGATGGATTAGAGGCATGTCATAGATTATAGTCATGTGACACATCACTGGGCATATGATCTGGAAGGGGCAGATCACAGGACTTGACCTGAAGTGGCAGAACACTAAGGCTGGACCCGGGATGGGCAGATCATGGAGGCAGTGCCCCCCCCCTTTCCTTGGAAGCACTTGGCTTCCATCTGGTATGAGGGGAAGCACCTTGGGCTGCACCTCTGTGTTTCCACCATCCCAGCCGCTCATGGGTGAGCTAGGACCTTCTGAAACAGTGAGATAAGATAAATCTTTTCTCTCTTAAATTATGTCAGGTCTTCTGGTCTAGCAATGAAAAGTAACAGTATATCAGTGTTTTGTTTTGCATTTCTAAATGGCTAAAGATGCCGAACTTTTTTATGTATTTGCTGGCCATATGTACATCTTCTTCTGAGAGCTGTCTACTCATTTCAATTTTCCATTTTTGAATTGGGTCTTTGATTTGGAGGTGTCTATGTTTCTTCAACTCTTTGTATATTCTAGTTTTTAGACTCCTGTCCGGAGTGCAGATGGTAAGAATTTTTTCTATTCTGCCAGTTCTCTCTTCATTCTATTGGTTATTTTATTTGCTTGTGCTGAAGATTTTAATTTCATATAATTCCATTTATTAATTCTAGGGGCAATTACTTTTGCATCAGGAATCCATTAAGAAAATCTTTTTCTACAGCTTTATCTCCAAGAGTTTCACCTATTTTGTCCTGCTGGAAGTTCTGTGTTTCCATTTTAATATCTAGGTCTTTGGTCCATTTTGACTTGATTTTAGTACACAGCAATAGATATGGGGCTAATTTATTCTTCTGTAGGTGGGTAAGCCATTCTCCCAGCACTATTTATTCAAGAGGCTATACTTTCTCCAGTGTATGTTTCTGACCACTCTGTCAAAGATCAGGTAACTCAGGGTACCTGAGGTTGTCTCTGCATCCTCAGTTTCATTCCATTGGTTGACTTATCCATTTTTGTGCCACTATCACATGATTTTTATCACTGTTGCTTTGTAATATAACTTGATATCTAAAATTATATTGGCACCTGCTTTTGCTTTGTTGCTCAGGATTGCTTTGG